>NW_021024777.1:967897-1046650 GCF_004153795.1 Camellia sinensis | reverse complement strand
TATGCGCACAGCAAACAAGTATAGACTAGATTGCCTAATTTGGAAACAAGCATTGCATATCTGTTTGTTTTGGAAAATGTTTTGGAGTTTGCTACTCGCAAGTAGGCTAAAATCAACCCCCTATTGTACTCATGTCCATATATTAAGATGTAAGGAAGAAGTCAAAAAAATTATTAGAAGGCTGATAAGTGTAGCAAAACGAGATTAAAAAAAAACAAAAGTGTATCAAACAAAATAAATTTAACTTTTATAAAGGAGAAATTTACTTACATTAGTTATTAAACAATCACAAGAAAAATGAATAAATGTAGGAAAAATTGGTCAACAGTCCCGCTCATTGATTGTTTTGTGGCAGAGATCCAAATTTTGGTTTTTCTTAGTTACAAGCTGACATGCACAACACTTTCTCATTGGCAAGTCTAAACATTTTATGGCAAAGAAATTTTTTGACATATTTTCCTTTTTATGTGTAGTGTTAAAAAAAAATTAAAATGTTATAACTTTAACTACATATATCAATTTTTAATAAAATTAATATTTTTGTGTTAGTCGTTTCAAGATCTTTAAACAAAGATCAATATTAAAAATGGAAAAAAAAAAAATCAACAAATAGACCGATAAAAAAATAACGAATAGATCTATTTCGAAGCATGTCAAGGCCAAAGAATATCATGACAATGCAACTATGTATAGTATCATAAAAACTATAGATCAACACAATAGAATTGCAATTTTCCTCACCATGGACCAAATGACATGATTTTTTGGTCTAATGTTAGATGGTTTATGCGAAAAAAGTATAAATTGAAGTCAAAATATATATATATATATATTGTTAGAATTCAATGTATAAAGAGAGAAATACAGAGAGAATAAATTGTATGTATTCAATTGATATTAATTTGATGTAATGTAATTGTTCAGTGGCTCCTTTATATAGGAGAAGGTTACAGACAATACATGTTTGAGCTCATGATGCAAAGTGAAGCACTAGCACCGAAAGGCACCGAAAGGGAGGCTTCCTATCTACTAATATATTATATACTCTAACATCCCCCCTCAAACTCAAGGAGGATAGGTACAAACCAACTTGAGTTTGGAAAGGAACAAAACGTGAAAATAAACTAATACATAAATAAAAGAGGATAGGAGACATTGTATGGTCGTGTCGGACCGTTGGTGAAGACACTATATGGTCGTGTCGAACCATTGTAGCAAGACAGTTTACGAGGTCATGCTGGACCGATGGAGAAGCTAACTGGAATCAATGTCGGGACAGTTTACGGGGTCATGTCGGACCGTTGTAGGAGCTAACTGGAATCAATGTCGGGATAGTTTACGGGGTCATGCCGGACCGATGTAGCAGACACTGTATGATTGTGTATATAGGCTGCCCAAAAGATATACATGTATATATATATCGAGCCCTCAAAAGTCGCGCCCTCAAAAGGCGCGCCCACTTCATCAAAAGCCATGCCGGACAGAAATCGTCGAGCGGCGAGCCATCAAAAGTTGCGTTGGACACGCGGCGATGCACGTGATCGACAAAGCGTCATGTTGTCCGCTTCGTCATTGTCTATATAAACCGAGGCGGAGGCTGTGCAAACCAAACCAGTCTGAAACCTCTGAACATCTTCGTTCTGAAACACTCTGCAACCCAAAACACGGCCTCTTCTTCCCGTGGTCTGCTTACTCTCTTTCCAGACCTCAATGAGTCCACAAGAGAGATAACCGGTGCGGTTGCCCTTGAACCTCAACCAAGCGCCCCTAGTTTTGCTCCGTTGACCTTTCCTATGCGGTCGGTGGAGCAAATAATGGCATCGGATATTGAGGCCAATCAGTATACATTGAAGTCATGTGTGGAGACCATGACTGCAGTCACAAACTTGTCGCACCGGCATCAGAGTAGGACAAATGAGGTGCAGCAGTTATAGCGACCCCGGTCTTTTCCCATTTGTTTATTGTATCCGGACTTAGGTTCCGTAGCTCCTGCCATTGTATTATGAATGTTACCGTCCTTTATTTTCCTATTTCTGAGTTGGGGGATGCAATGGGCAGGTTTGTAGCAGGTTGGTTGGGCTTAGAAGCAAAGGGTTGCTGCCCAGAATTTTGACCCTTCGCTCGAGCGAGCAGTTCTTCGCTCGAGCGAACTCTTTGTTTTGGTCCGTCGCTCGAGCCAGGGTTTCTTCGTTCGAGCGAGTTAGTTCGTTCTTCGCTCGAGCAGGAGTTCCTTCGCTCGAGCGTGTGTCTGGTTTCAGACCTGAGGGTTTGAGTTCTTCGCTCGAGCGAGATTTCTTTCGCTCGAGCGAGCTTTTGGGTTGTTGGCTCGAGCAAGGCCTCCTTGGCTCGAGCGTAGTTTTTTGTGTCTGGTCGCTCGAGCGACCAAGTCTTCGCTCGAGCGAACCTGTCCAGTTTAACTAGACAGCAGTGGGTTTTTTAATCAGTTTCCATCATCTTTTTAGATTCCAAACCCTAAGGTCCGACTTCTCTCTCTCCCTACTCACCTTCTCTCTTAGGTTTGATCTATTTAGAGTGTGTTTCTACCCTAGTTGCTTTATTAAAAAGTTAGAGGGAGTCGAGGGCTTTCATTTAATCTGAACATTTGGCGATTTGGAGCACATTGGTATTTGGGCACTCATCTCTGTCTTCACCATTTGGGTTGTTTTCTTCGAGGTAGGGATTTCCTACTCCATTTTATAGGTTTTGTTCTAAGTTTTGGTATTTTAATAAGTTGGGGTTACTTTGATAATTTTTGGAAAAACCCTAGTTGTTTAAATTAATTAATTTGTATAATTAATTTAAGGGAATTGGGAATTTGGTTAATTTCATGAAATTGGGAAATTTATTGCTTAAATGGTGTAGTTGGATAATGTAAATCACTCGCCCATTGAATTGTTTATATATTTATTTCCAGTCTAGAAATAACTGTTTTGAGCTGTCGGTGGAGGATAGTCGTGATTGTTGTAGATATTGCATGTGGATTAGGAATAACTGAAACTAATCACATTGGTTGAGTCATTAATTTTGACTATTGTTTATAATTGAAAAATATTAAATTAATGACATTTTAAAAATATAATTATAAATTTTATAAATAATTATAAAATTTATTATGTATATGTAATTATTTTTTTAAAATTACATTGGAATGTAATTGTCCCTTTAACATTTACATGTAACTTACATAGTTATAACTTTCTGTTTATTGAAGTGTTTTATTGATACAGCACTAAAATGTGTATCAATCTGGAAGTATGAAGTGTTTTGATTTGAGCTTGAGTCTCATTTGTTTGTTGATATTGGAAGGACGTGAATATGATATATGTAATTCACTGTTGTAAGTTTGGCCAGGTTCTGAGCCATGTTCATAAAATTGGAAAGTAAAACGTGTATTAGACAATAGTGTCATGAGACTGTAAAATGAAGTAATTGATCATCTTGGTTAACCTTCTGTTGAATGGTATTGCTTTATTCATTGCTTATATGTGGTTTAGTATATTTCTGCTGGGCTGTGGCTCACCCTTTATGGGAACATCATTTTCAGGTTCAGGTGATAAACTACCTCCAAGGACTTAGCTTGGGAGGGTTTGGCTTCTGGATTTGAAGAAGACTATCTTTAGTTAATTGTCTTTATTTCTTAGTACATGTAAACATTCAAGCCTAGGGCTTTTCTTGTATTGAGTTAGAACTCATATTTTTGTATCCAAGTGTTGGCTTGGAAGGATGTAAGCCTGTAGGGCATTTTATTCGATGTTACATGTAATACGTTTATTTAGTAATACTCTGATGAATGTATTAATAAATTGTTTTCTTTAAAGAATGCATGTCAATGATATATATATAAATGCATGTTAATGATATATAATGGGTTAATTTCGAGGGCGTTACAATTACGAAATCAAAATCAACTAAAATAAACTACTGGATTGCACATACATAAAATAAACTATTAAAACATTTAATTAAAACATTTTTATTAAAATACAAAAAATAACTTACAATTACAATTGTAGCAACTGTAAGGATCTTTAATTGGGTACAACGGGGAAGCTGGTAAGACGCTCAAAACACTCTGGTTTTCTTACAACAAAGATGGAGTAGAAAATTGAAGAATGCCTGAATGCTTACAATTGATTACAATATAAAGAAATAAAAAGCAAAGCAAAACAGTAACCATGTGACTGCTGAAAGCAGCTGGCTGAGCATGTGAAAAGCAGATGCTGTCGGTTGCTTTCGGTTGATTGATTGAATAGTTGAGCAGCTTTAAACAAGAGTTGACTGGGTGAATAGTGAACAGTAAAAGTGAACAGTAACTTTTACTATTCATCACTTTCGGTGGAACATGTAAATAATGGGATCAATATAAATACAAATTGGCAGCTTTTCTCAAAAGAGTATTGATTGAAGCTAATTTGTATCTATATGGAATCCAATGTTTGATCAAATAAATGGATCTTGAGCATCTTGGAACTCTGGTCCTGAATATTGATTTGTTGATTCTTCAGAAGAATGGATCTGATCGGGGTCGTCTGTTGAACTGTCTGAATTGGTGGATTAGGCTTTAGCTTGATCCAACAGTCTTTGGGCTAACTGGATCATGTCTTCTCTGGATGATTGGGCTTTACTTTTGGACTTGCCTTTGGGCTGAGCAGGAGGTGGAATGGGCGTTGCCTTAACTTTGGATTTTGATTTGGGCTTTGATTGGGCTGGTTGAGCAGCAACAGCTTTGAACTTAGATTTAGATGATTTGGGCTTGGAACCACTGGATGAGGGGCTTCCAAGGTTGACTGGAGGCAGGCTGGGCTGACTGCCTTGAGAAATTGCAGCAGTTGGGTTCTGCTGGGCTTGAGCAAGAGCAGGAGTTGGAGCACATTGATCAAGTGGGAATTCTTCTTGAACAATTTCAAGAATTCTGGGAACATTGAACTTAACCCACCATTTAACTGTGTGCTGACGGATGATTATATTATCATCAATCCCATAATGCCATTTGAATATCCATGGAATTTTGTATTTAGCAATAAATATGAGTAACAAAGGAAATTGCCTCTGGTGAGTAGAAAATGGGTAAACAGAGTTAAAATAATGAATTATGTTTTTGAGCTCATCAGGAAAGATGGCTGAAATGGCGCCATAGTGAGACCACCATCTCAGAAACCAGGTGGGTAATTCAGATTTGAATTTCTGATCAAAGGAGATGAACCAGGAATGACTAAAAGTTTCATTTTGGTACAAGAAAATCTTGAACCAAGCATCAACGTAATCATGGTAATTATATTGAATAGAATGGCCAGGTAAATCACGAAGTTGATTAGGATTGCCCCATTCAGCCATAGAAACAATGTTGTGAATATAAATGGAATGGTATAGGACCTTATAGGCATAGGTGCGGTCTTGAATTGGTTTGATCAAAATGGAATGGTGATTGATTAGAATATCCTTGTAGTAGGCTAGAGTTTTCTCTGGATGGGAAAGGGTGAAATGGCATCCAGAGCCAAAATGGAATTTAGCAATATCATTGATGGTTTGATTTCTTGGGTGACTGGGTTCTTTATAGAACAGGTTGGTAACATGTGAATTAGTATATTCAGACCTAGATGATTTAACAGGGTTAACTGGGAATGGAGTAACTGAAACTGATTGGCTAGATACAAAAGGATCAGAGGCCAATGCAGATGAATAATCAGGGCGATGAATAGTACCAAGGGTCTGGTAACGGTTAATGAGTTCGAGTGAATAAGAGGGGGTAACTGACTCCAAAGGAGGAGGGATAATAAGTTGATTTGGTTTATTGGAAGAGGAGGCCAAAGCCTTTGAAGGAGGCCTTGGGCGAGACATCTGTGAAATGATAAACAATGATTAGCAACCAGAAAGAAGATCTAGATAATCTTGGTGATGATGTAAACAATTGTAGTTGTGAGCAAGTAAATTGCGGCGAGCTTGAATCTGTTGGAAATTGATATATTGGGCTCTTTTGGTAGTCGGTCTGGCTAATTTGAGGCGGTGAATGCGATGGGTAATTTGTTTAATGAGGGTTTTGAAATAGGTGATCCGGGATTTATGGTAAGCAGTAAATGGTGTAGTCATCCCTTACCCCCTGTAAAAATTCCCGGGTAAGAAAATCAGGGAGGGAATTTTGACAACCAGGTATATAGGTAATATCAAAATCAAAAATACTTTAAATAGCTTGCCAACGAGCAAAAATTTGTTTACTAGCAAGGTTTTGAACATCGTTTTGAAGAATAAATTTAGCAGATTTGCAATCAACACGAAGTAAGAATTTTTGATTTAAAATATCATCTTGAAATTTTTGAATACGTAAAACTGTAGATAAAATTTCTTTTTTAATAGTACTATAATTTAATTGTGCTTTATTCCAGACACCAGAATGAAAACGAACAATTTGTTCAGATGATTGTGGAGTAAGTTGCTGAAGGAGAATACCACCATAACCAATATCGGAGGCATCAGTTTGAATAATTTTGAATGAATTTTCAGTGGGAATACCAAGACAAGGAAGGGACTTGACATATTGTTTGACTTGTTGTACAATAGAAGTATGAACAGAAGACCAAGGAGGAGGATTAGCCTTTAACCTAGCAAATAGAGGTTGACAAGTTTTCCTAAGGTCTTTATAAAATTCAGCAATGTAATTGAGGGATCCTAAGAACCTTTGTAATTGAGTTTTGTCAAGAATTTCATCAGGAAATTTGGATGCAAATTCAAAGGATCGACTAATTGGTAGGATAGTATTATGATGAATGTCATATCCTAAAAAGCGAACTTTAGTTTGAAATAATTTAATTTTAGGAGCAGAAATAACAAGACCATGACTTTTAATTGTATAAAAGAATGCAGTTAAATGTTTCCAATGTTCACTAAGTGATTTTGAAAAAATTAATATATCGTCAATGTAAACGATGGAAAAATGACTAAAAGGGTTGAATATGTCATTCATGATATTTTGGAATTCACTAGGAGCATTTTTCAAACCAAATGGCATGACATTCCATTCATATTGACCAAAGGGTGTGTTGAATGCAGTTTTATATCTATCTTTAGGATGTATTTGTATTTGCCAAAAACCACTTTTTAAATCGAATTTACTGAAAATAACAGCTTGACTGAGTCGTTTGATTAAATCTTTTTTATTAGGAATAGGATACCTAATCCATTCTAAAACAACATTTAATGGTTTGTAATTGATGACTAGTCGAGGGACACCTCTTTCTAATTCAGCATTTTTATTAACATAAAAGGCAGGACACGACCAGGGTGATTTACTTGGACTAATGATTCGATTTCTTAATAATTCATTAATTTCTTTTTTGCACATTTCAAGTAATTCATGATTCATTTGAATAGGTCGAGATTTAGTAGGAATTTGTGATTCATTAAAATTCTTAATATAGGGTAAAGTAACAACATGTTTTTTCCTATGCCAAAAAGCAGTAGGTAAAGTAGAACAAACAGTTGATTCAAGTTTTAATTTGAAATCATTAATTTGGGATACAAGAACTGGATTAGTCAATTGTTGGTCAATACGTTTATGGTTAATTTCTTCTTTAAGAAATTTTAAATGTCTGGTTAATCGATTAATGGTATGAGAAATAGAACAGTCTTGTAATTGATTTAAGTGTAATAGTTCAGGAGGAGATAAAAATTTGAACGTAACAGGTTGACCTAAAACATGCGTAGTTATGCCTGTACTAGATGTAGTAAAGGGATATAATAAATATATAAATGGGGAACCTAAAATAATTTTATCAGTCATGTTTTTGACTAAGACAAAGGAGGTTTTAAAACAGACATTATCTTGGCAAACATGTACTTTTGGTAATTTATATTTGATATGCATTCTAGTACCATTAGCAGAAGTTAATTTCTCTTGACATTTTTCATAATATGTAGTAGGAAGTAAACCTTCTTGAATACAGTTTAAATCAGCGCCAGTATCAATTAAAGCAATTAATTCTAATTCAAAGTTATTAACAATTATTTTAATTTTAGAATACCACTTTTGAATGTAAAGTTTGTTGATTAGACTTAATCGCTTTTCTTCAGGATTATTAGATTGAGAATGGTGTGATCGGTTGTCAAATATTAAATTATCAGGATGAGTAGGATCAGACTCATGTTCAGATTCAGATTCATGTGGAGACTCATGGTTATTTTGGAAATTATCTAAACTTTTATCAAGTTTTAGTGCAATAATTTCATCTTCAAGTTTTTTATCCTTACATTGCAAGTCTTTGAGTGTCTGTTTAATCTGATTGATCTCTTGTTGTAAATCTTGTAAGGTAACTTCTTTTTGTTTATTTTTAAATCGTTCTAGAGTTTTGGATAGACTGATTATTGGTTTGTCAAACTTTGGTTTGGAGTCTGAATGGATTAATAAAGATTTTAATTTATCAGTATATTTTTGTTTTAACTTGGGATCATCTAATTTACTAATGAGATCGATTAAAGCAGATTCTTCTTGAGTAGTTTTGGTGAGAACAATAATTTGTTTAACTGGTTTACAACAAACATCATTACAACCTAAATTAATATTATTATCAGAATCACTACTAGGTGAATGGTATTCAGATGAAGTATCAAGTTGATCAGAAGAGGAAGAACTACTAACAGAGTGGTTTAGTTGGAAAATTTCATATAACTGATTTTTGGAGTTATCATCGATTTGGAGTTGATTGACTCTATCTTTTAATTTTTGTTTTTCTTTACATTTATTAGAATAATGTCCTTTTTGACCACAATTATAACAAGTAACATCTTTTGTTGATTTAGATTTTGGATGTGATTTAGATTTATAATATTTCTTTTTAGGTTTAGTATAAAATTTATCATTGGATTTAGAAGGTGTGTAGTCCTTCTTATACTTGTATTTATGAGAATGTTTATATGAGGACTTATGTTTGGAATATTTGTATGATTTCCTACGAGAGGGTGCAACAGGAGGTAAACCATATTGTTCACAGAAATTGCCTAATTCATACTTAGCTTTGTGTTTATCTTTATTAGCTTTCTGAGTAAGTTTGAGGTCAATACACATTTTTAATCCTTCTTTTTGAATAGTGCTAATTATATCACCATAAGTGAGATTATCATATTCAATAACACCAGTAGGTTGACTAAGAACATCTCTAATTTTATGAGCAAATAAGCTAGGTAATCCATTAATAAATTTTTCTTTCCAGAATGATTTAGTACAGTCTTCTCTTAACATGACTCGAGAGGTAAATACATCTTTATACCATCTAAAATCACTTAAGGTTGGACAGTTAAGATTACTAAGTTGATCATGTATGCGAGAATAAATATTTGTAGGAGTACCAATAAAATGGCGAACTATTGTATAGATTAATTGATTAATACCATCAGGGTGACAACATCCTATAGATTCATCAAAAATAGGGAGGCCATTTTCATCAGTTTGATTGGCATAAATCACAGAGTCACGATCTGTTTCAGTGAGATATTTTTCCCACCAGGATTTGAGCATACCAGTAAAACCAGAGGTGAGTAAAGAAACAATTTCAGGTTGAGAGTATTGAGGATAATTACTGAGATAACTATTGGCGACCATAGATAAATGGTTTAATTTTTGAAGGATTTGATCTTCACTAAGACCATCAATATTCCATTCGTATAATTTTTTAGCAGAAACAGAAAATTGATTACTAATATTAGTGTCTTCAAATTGGAGATCAACAGGAGTTGGTTTAGAATACCAGTTTTTGGTATTGTGAGGATTAACTTTGGGATAATGAATTTTATTAAGAGTAGAAGGTTGAAACTGTTGAGCTAAGTGATTTATTTCATTATCAGTAGTGTCAGTTTCAGATTGATCAGACACAGTATTAGTAATAGGTTGTTGGTTCAAAACAGTAAGACCTTTATCTTTAGATGTAGAAGTATCATTAGGAGTTAATTTAGTAAATAATTGTTCAATAGCTTTGACAGTAGATTGATCATTAGTAACTAGACTAGTTCGTTTAGAACGATGACTAGGGAGATTAAGTAATGGTTGGTCTAAGGGTTTAGTAGGTTTTATAGATTGTTCTTCAAGATTAGTTTCTAATTTATCTAATTGTTTACCAATTGTTTTTAGACATTGATTAGTATAATTATTTTGTTCAATAACTTTTTTGATTTCAGTATCATTACCAGGTAATTTAAAAGGAGAGGCTGGAACTTCAGAACCTTGGTGATCAATAATTATATTTTCTAATGGAGGATGATTAGAACTGACAGAAGTATTTGGAGAAGTTTTCCATTTATGTTTGGTGATTGTATTAATCTTTTTGTAATATTGATCCATATAATCAAAGAAAGATAATTCAAAACCATATTGAACCATAAAATTATACCATTCTCTAGTTATTTTGGATTGCTGAACAGAATTATATTTAGCACGATAAGCATGTCGTTTAGTTCTATTTTCTTTAGATCTGAATTCAATAAGTAATTTATCTAAATCGGGAGTAAAATCTTTTTTGATTGTCATTAGCTGAGGATTTACAGGTTGTATAAATTCTTCGAAATCAGTTTGAGTTGGGGAATTATTTGAAGCAATGTCTTCTTCTGGTAACTGTGTATTAGTAGTGTAAACAGGTTTACTAATTTGGGAAGTGGTAGAATTATCAATTCCTTTTAATTTATTTTTTGAAGTTGGATTAGTTGGACCAAGATGGATTTGACTGTTTTTCCTAAATAGAGGAGTGTTAAATATTTCATCTTCAGTTGATATGTCCGAAGGGACACTAGATGTACTATGTCTAGAAGATTGACTTCGATTGAATTTAATGTTAACAGATCCATCATTATTTTGTTGGATATGTTGAATGTCTTAGATTGAAGATTGTTGTTGATTATGTTTATAATTTTCATTGACAGTTACCCATTGGTCAGGTAAATTAATATCTTTCCATTCAATCATGTGAGGAATATTAATGTTTGATTCATTTGTACTGCTGCTTTGGATTAGTAAAGTTTTATCTTTGGGACTTTTATGTAAAGCATGAACATTTAAATTAGTTTGCATACATTTATAATGAACACGATAAATTAAAGCAATATTATGAGAAGAATCTAACATTTCAGTATATTCACCATGTAATTCAATGTTTAGTGTTAATGCTTTGAGAATATGTGGATCTCTTAAACTTAATGTAAAATCAGGAAAACAATTAAAATGTACTGGACCTTTATTAAGACCAGTTTCCATCATACCCATTAAACTAGCATTGTAATTAAGAAAGCGAGCATCTCTTAAACAGAGTAAAACAGAAGTATTTTGTCCAATCATAGTTAATGGATTGACACCAATTTGAATTAAACCAATATGCATAAAATTGTAACCACGATCTAAATGTCGTTTGATTAATTTTTTATCAAATAACTGACAAGTTTCTCTAGGTTTTTCTAAAGCATAAACTTGTTCAATAGTTTTAACATGGAGAGTAACTTTAAAAACATCATGTATAAAAGAAGTTTTATAAATCTCTTTAATAGGTAGTTTGGGAATATTCCATCCAGAATTAATTTGATCATTTTGTATTTCAACATCTTCTTCATTAATTATGATGCCAGGATTAGGTATGGAAGGCAAGGTAGTTGACCTAGAACTGACTGA
Organism: Camellia sinensis; assembly: GCF_004153795.1. Lineage (NCBI taxonomy): Eukaryota > Viridiplantae > Streptophyta > Magnoliopsida > Ericales > Theaceae > Camellia > Camellia sinensis. Next base: position 1,035,012 of record NW_021024777.1, on the reverse strand, counting down.
TGAGTTACTTCTAAATAATCGATTCATTGTTTTGTTTTAATTAACCAGTTTTACAGATATCTTAATACATACCCTATTCTTGTCAATTTTATCACATACCTAGTATACATACATACCTTATCTTTTAAACCCCAAAGTCTGACTCTGCCTAAACCGAAGGACTTACAGAAGACTGGGAAGAAGTGGGTGACTTAAACTAGGTGGATAAAACAGACTGATCTTGTGGGTGATTAAGATGAACTGAAAACAGGATTAATTAAACAAACAAGGAAGACGATTGAATAGAAGTAGCTAAACAGTTAGAAACAGAATTATTATTATTATTATTATTTACTCTATTTTTTCTAAATGTCTATTCGTAAAAAGTTAAAACACTAACTAAAATATATAGCTAGTTCTCAAACTAATAGTCTTACTGTCACGACCCAATCCCGCCCCTAAAGGTTTGGATTGTAATTGACCAGTAATCCTAGATTATCAGGCTTTAAAAGACAAAATTTCAAAATTTATCTAATTATATGGAGCCAGTAGCAGAAGCAAAAATATAAAATTTGTCCAATGAGTTTGTGCATAAATGACATGTACAAAAATTTTGTACGTTAATAATAACTCACACCCATACATACATAGGAAATTTAACATGTCCAAGATCATACGCATGTTATCAATATATAAACAAAAACTTATATACATATGTGGTCAAGCGTGACCAATAAGAGAAAACAAAAGGTTAAAAACAAAAGCCTCGGTCGTGAGGCATTTCATAACTGATTCCACAAAATTTGGTAGTCCTTCATAGGTTCACTAGGGCTAGACATCTCGCTGCTCACCTACATACATATAAATACGGAGTGAGCGAAAGCCAAGTGAATAACATCAAATTAAAGAGGTTAATGAATGAGATTCGTATTAACTAAAAGCATACTTATAATTTAAACATTTGGAATACCCTTCCCATTCATATCAGATTCAAATAGATCATAATAATGCAAAACGACCTCGGGTCTAATCCATTGTACTTAAAACATACCAAAAGGAAACAAAACGATCTTGGATCCAACTCATATGCAAAACGACCTTGGGTCCATTTCAGATATACAAAACAACCTTAGGTTCATTATATACATTCGTATTTCATCAAACACATTTGCAGATATCATGTTGATCAGACAAATAGAAACTCATTCATACTTGCAAATCATAGTTTCGAAAAAGCTTACCACATTAGGACATTTAGAAAGTAGAGTACGTAAGAAAATATCTTTACTAAGATATTACTCACAGTGTTCGAAGTGTTGCCACGCCTCTGTGATCCAACCTACATTACACGTAACACATAACACACATTGCAACATTTGACTAATTCAAATCATTCTTGCTTTACTTAATTCTTGTTATTTTATTTCTTACTTATTAGGTCATTCATAAGGCCTAATTCATGTCTAAGAATGCTCAGAAATGAATGAGAACGCAGTTTCAAAATATGCTGAAACGGATCACTTCGCACGAGCGTAACATTGGTCGCTCGAGCGGATCACTTGGCTTGCAAAAGTACTTGATGGTCCAAATCTAGGCTCGATGGTCGCTCGAGCCAGCATTCAAAATAAAAGGCAGTCGCTCGAGCTATAACTTGGTTGCTTAAGCCAACTGCGAATCTCTACCAAACTACTGGATGCTTGCTATGTGCGCTCGAGCGACAACTTGTTTGCTCGAGCAATGAGGTAGAATTCTAGAATTTTCATAACAGAGTTGAACTTCAAAATTCATGTTCAAAGTATGGATTCATGCATGATTCAACCCAAAACCAAGGAAACCTTTCCAAAACATAAGTACATGGCCAATAACGAATAAAAACTTCATGATTTTGCAAATTTGAAGCTTAAAACTTCATAATTGCAACCAAAACTCCCATGCCTGTAGCAGTTGCTTCCAAACTCTTTTCCAAAACTTCAAAAACATGCAAGTCACTTTCAAAACTTTGTGAATCATGCATATGCATGTACAATTTATCTTCCAAGTTCAACATGGATGACAAAATCATGCTCAAAAATGGTGAAACTCAGCAAAAGTACGCATGCATGTATGAATTGGCTTTAAATTCATCATCTTTAACTCATATCTAGCTCAATACTTGTGATTAATCTTATAATCTTTAAGAAATCATTAAATAGATAATTTAAATTCATGAATTAGGAATCAAATTCTTACCGAGAGCCTTGTACTTAGCTTGATTATGCAAAATCCTAGCTTCCTCTAGCCAAAATCCAAATTCTTTAGCTCCCTCTCTCTCTCTCTCTCTCTCTCTCTCTAACTTGTAAAATCTCTGCCAAATGAAATGTTTGAATTCAAATTCTTAATTATAATATCTATATATATATACATGTTGATTAGATTAGGGTGCTAATTAAGGTTTAAGATTAACTAATCACACTCAATTCTAATTGATTTAATCTAATTAATTTATTTTGAATCAAATTTTAATCAAACCTTCCATTAGGTTCTAAAAATTATGCCGATCTTAATAAAGTAACCAATTTCGGTTTCTGATGCCATTAAGGCCTTCAATTTTCAGATCATAACAGAAAATCATACCAGATATTTGTACGATCAATAAATATGAAGTCAAAAACCACATTAATCACATAATTAACATTCAAATTCACACTTGACACATAAGCACATGCATAATTAAAAGCATAATACATGATGGGGTTGTCACAGTTATGGGGTTGTCACAGTCTTCCCTCTTTTAAGAAGTTTAGTTCTCCAAACTTGCGTTACCTTGAGTCAGAAATAACCCGGGGCACCTTTGCCTCATTTTATCTTCTTTTTCCTAAGTCGCTTCCGTGCCATAGTGTTCCTTTCATTCTACTTTTACTATAGGTATTTCTTTATTCTGCAACTGTTTCACTTGTTGATCAATAATCTGAATCAGTTTTTCTCCATACTCCATATTCTCATTGAGAGCTATTCGGTGATAATCAATAACCTAGAACGGATCTCGGAGGTAGCCTCTCAACATCGATATGTGAAGCGCATTATGCATTTACTTCATCCCTGGCCATAAAGCAAATCAATTTGTGGATGGAATGCAGTACTAAACCTCAATTTTATTCCCATTGTTCTTTGAAAACTCTTCCAAAACCTCGACACAAATTCAACAATTCCCTTCTTCATGTTAGGCCACCAATTAGGGGTGAGCAGCAGATATTTTGATCTGCTTAAATCAACCGACCCGATTCGATCTGCCACATTTTAGAAAGATGTGTGATGATGAGAAGATGGTTGCAGTTTGATTTTTTTCAATCCGCCTAATTTTGGACGAATGGCGGATTTGAGGTTTCTTTGGCCGCAACTGAACCGCCAAACCGCGAGCACTCCTTGTAATTTGTAAGACTTTGTGTTTTCAATTTATTTAGATATTCTATTTGTGTTTTCAATTGAAAAAGAGTTTAGATATTCTGTTATATTTTCAATTTGTAAATCCTTTTATCAAATGGCAAGGGTTGAAATTTGGTATTTTTGTGTAGAAAATATAGGGTTTAATTTTTTTCATATAAAAAAAATCAATTAAACTGTTTTTGAATAAAAAAAAGTAATGAAATAGTTTTGATAATGCATGATTTTCTTACATGTATTTATTATTGGTATTTGACAATTTACTTGATAATCTTTTGGTTATGTTGAGTTGGTATGTTCAAAATTTGTCAAAATTTAAACCGCCAAACCGATTTGCATCCATCCGCTAACCTGCTCAATTCACATCTATCAATTCGGCGGACGGAAGCGAATTGATTTTTTCCAATCAACCCATCTAGCAAACGGATGGTGGATTAGAGGTTCCCTGGCCGCAACCGAACTGCGAACACTTCTACCACCAATACATTTGCTTCAGACCTCATCTAACTTTACCACAGTAGTTCGATCTATATCCCTTTGTCACGGAAGTTCAATTCATTCCTCAATCATTCTGCAATTCACAATTCAATTTGGTATTCGGTCCAGTGATTCATCACAATCATCCAAGGCTATTTGCATTAGGAATATAAAGTGGATCTAGGTACTAATTCCCAAGTCAGCAAAGGTAACAACGAAGCAATCAATCACATGACATACATAATTCACATATTCCCATAGCACCAATTGTAAAGTACGATAATACTGAAATAGCCAATCACAAGACCTACTAAATTCATATACTTCCAGATAGTCGACGTTTTTAATTCCAAGTAGTGTTCATAATCAAAATAGTTCGCTGTTAACAATTCCCAGAGCATCGGGTTAAAACACGGTAACACTGTGTAGCTTGCTTTTCGTACTTCTTTCGGTTACGATTAGCCCTATAGTTCGGACTCCTGTGGCTCTGAATTTGGTTTTACAAGTGCAATGTGAAATAGATAAATGCAAAAGATTCCAAATGCGGCAAACCATTTTAGAAAATCGATTTTGAATAAAAAAAAAACCAGAAATAGACCGTTTTGCCAGATTTCAAAGTCTCTACCTAAATATTTTTGAAAAATTTAGGAAACCCGTGACTCGTGCCAAAGGCCATCAGTTCGTCATCACCAAGGTATCTCGGCTCGGGAACTTAGGTATGAAGGAGAAAGGTCATGAATTGAGCACCCCACTCACCTGATCAAATATCGGTCTCTACTAATCATAATGTGATTCTTATTTATATTATATGCTCTTGTTTTGATTGTTATGCTATCTTTACTATGTGTTGCACGCAAGTATAGACTAATTCATAAAAGTTGGAATGCTTTGATTTCATGTTCGTTTTGAAAATTGTTTGAATATGTACCACTTGAAAAAGTGATCTCATATGTACATTTATCCAAATTATCCCAACTAAAGCAAAAAGCCTCCATCCACAGGCATTCAAATATGTATATCAACTAAGCATTTAGCTTCATGGTAAACATGTTTAACATGGCAACATTAACATTCATGCAATATGCTAATGCAAGAAATGCTCACCTAGTACTCTAAGCCAAGCCGAACGAAACAAAATAATTAGAAAAATACATGCTCTAATATGCAAGTGACTAATGCAACACATACAAAATGGAGCTCCTAGGCTCGGCTACTAGCATGGTATGTGAGTCAATTCAAGACATGCGATGAAGCATGTATTAGAGCAAAGAATTTGAAATTGCTATTGGTTAAAATGATTAGCCGAACCCTTATGCGTGTAAGATGAATGGATGTAAGTCATGGAAAATGCTAAGTAAATATGATGTTACCATTATAAGAAGGTAAATAAAAGGGAGAAAGAAATGGAGGTTGGAAGGCATACACAATTATTACATATTTTGCCCTCGTGGAAGAAGGTTAGAATGAGTGTCCAAGTGTCTACATTATTACTAGCTATTACAACACCAAATGAACGAATTAATTGAACTAATTACCAACTAGCTTTCTAAGTTATTACAACAATGATATTACAACAATTACATCCATATAATCTGAACAACAATAACATGAAAAGTAATTACAACAATAACATGAAAAGTAATTATAAAAATAATAATATGAACTACAGATGCACAAGGATCATATGCGTGTTCATGCAAACAGTCTATAAAAACTACTCTGTTTGCCTCCTTGGAAATCTGCCATGTTTCACCATCGGCCACTGCCTCATATTTCTGCCAAGTACTCTGTTTTACCAAACATTGGAGCCTGACCTGCCCCTAATGAAGCCCAACTGGGTCCAAACAAGGCCGGTCATGCCCTAATTTTATACAAAAACCTGTTTTTGTGCTCTGAAGTGAAAACAGTGCAGACAGAGCAGCTTAAGCCCTGTTTGTCCTTTATGCTCTTCTCTATCAGAGAGAAACTCAAGAGAAGAGTGAATTCGATTCCAAAGCCATCAATAATCGTAAGTTAATTTCTTGATGGTTTCGGATACGATTTGGACATAAGTTTATGAATACAATGAAAGATGACCACCCCTCACTCTTATCATGAATTTAGCTCAAAGAGGGAGGTAGACATGCCTCAAATTTCATCAAAACATCGTGAAGTAACATATGACTACTCCTGACGCGATGGACTTGGCATAACGTTCGGTTGAATTCAACCAATTTAAAGCATTTTCTTTGTGTTGGTTGAGTTAATTTTAAACCAATTTTATTAGTCCTTTTTTACTTATCTTTCCATTATTTACTCATTTTGTCCAAAGTAATAGTTAATTTCACTAAATGAGAAGAAATGTCAAACAAGAAGTGATCCATAGCATGAAAGAGAGACTATGCCTTGACGATGAACCTCTGTAGAGATTAATCCATTAAGCATAGTTCTCTTTCTTATGCCTTGAATAATAATCAATCACTTGAAATAACTGTCAAACAAAGAAAAACCAAGAAAGGAGGGAGAGTGCAGAAATGATTATGCGAGATTGATTATTAAAATGAGACTCTTTACATGAAAGGAAGGTAAAAAAGGCTATCAACTCGAATGACTCGGTGTCTAAGGCCTAAACAACCGAAGCCATGAGGACTTACAACACAACAAGCAAAGTATTCAAAGCATGAACTAATTAAATGAAGTAAAACAACCTAAAACAACCCCTAAAGTGTAAAAAATAGTGGCTAAAAAGATGCCTAAATAGCACAAAAGATAAGAAAAAACAAGGAATTACAAGAGTAGAAAACAAGAGCAAGGAGAGGTGGCTAACTCCTCCATTTTTTGAGACTTTTAAACCATGTTTTTCAGCCCTTTTTAACTCTAAAAATCATTTTTAAAACCAAAGAAAAGAGTGCAAGAACAAAGGGTATGAGCTATGAATAAGGTGCAATAAAGGGTGTTAAGCCTTTCTACCTTTGGTAGCTATTCAACCCCAAGTTCCAACACTTCAAATGCATCCAAAATAGTGTAAAAACATGAGAAATAGATAGAATAAGATTGAAATGAAAGCAAAGAGAAAGGTGGTACGCTTATACTTCTTGAAGAGAACAAGCTCTTGTTGTAAACCAAACTCAATCCAAAGGCACTCTCAAGTTTGAATTATGATTCTCAAGCCTCAATAAAGACTCTAAGGCTATGTTCTAAGGTTGTATATGGTGTATAGATATAGGGCAAGGATGGTAAGCTTGTTCAAAAACAGCATGCAAAGGAAGAAGAACCTCTCAAGGGTGTATTAAGCTCTTTGAAAATTTTTCCACCCTCAAAACAAAGACGAAGCCTCGTATTTATAGAATTTGAGCAAAATAGATCAAAAATATCTTCAAAAATAGATAGCTGGCGGATTCCCTCCCAGAAACAGTGTTTATTGCCCAAAAGGCACAGCCGACCCCAAATGGCCACAACCGGCCCCCAATGAGGCACGGTCGAGTCCCAATGTGCTTCCCTGTTCTTCTTTTTCAAGTTCAATGTAGGTTGGCATAGTGCTAAAAGACGAGCTTCTGTGGAAAAAAAAAATAATGTGGGTAGAGAGGTTTGAGATTGTCCTTCGTTGAGAATTTGAATCATTAACAAGTAACTTTCATTATCGAGTGCTCAGGACAAAGCACCCAAATCTTGTAGGAGGTCAAAAATAGGGTGTCTACACATAGAAGCAGCCATTCTCCAAAACAATCAATTACTAGACTTGCATAATTCAGTTAATCTACATCACATATGTCCCCCATAGTTGAAAATTGGTTCTTAATAGTGTTCATGATTAGATCAGTTTGTTGTTGGTAGCCCACATGCAATTACTATCATAAGGCAAACGTTCAATCAATTCAATATCTCTTAGCAATATAATACAGTCATTTCTTCATAAACAATTCATGATCCCCTGTAAACGAAATCAAATTAGATAGAGGTTCTATCAAATCAAATCAGGTAAAGGTTCTATGTTATCATTCTCAAAAAAGGTACATTTGGTTCCGAGGGTCATAGTCAATTCGCTTAAGTACATAGTCAATAGTTTCACAATCGTTCTAAGTTCATCTGTTCTCAAGATTGTAATGGTTCATGTCAAAGCATTTCAGGTCATATAATATGGCATTCTCCAAATAAATTCACGTGTAGTTATACAGGTATGTAGTTGTTCATAACATAGAGTTCTTCGGTGGCACATAATATAGAGTTCATTATTTTGGGGTGCCCAACCCAGTGGCATAATCACTGAGTCATAGTCCCGATGGTCTAGTCATTGGGAACAAGTAATATAACAAATCATCCTGAACAAAGGTATATATATATATATGTCCATAATCAATTAACATTTCTAATGCGTATTTTATAAGCACAATGCACGAAAGAACACAAAACAAATTCTCCAGATAGAGCAGATACACACAATAGATAAGGCAACAATTCCATGGGTCTACTCAATCTAGATGCAAATGTAGTAGATAAAAAAGAATGTGTCCAGCCTGAATCAATTAGCATATAAATATCTTGATTGCAAATAGAAAGGGAACTTAAGACAATGGCCTCGGTATTCTATGTATCTCCTGGGACAAGTGCAAGCCTTAATGTGTCTCTTGTAGCAGCAGGTCTTGTAGTGTTTCCCGATATTGGGACTGACCCAGTTGAGCTAGCAACGGGTCTTCCACTTCTCTGTTGTTCAGTTTGGGGGCAATTTCTCGCCATGTGTCCCATTTTACCACATTTAAAACAGGCCTCAGAAATATAGTAACAAACCCATCGATGTTTCTTTTCACATTTGCTACATGTTGGTGCTGTATCCCTTATGGAGTTTGAAGTGCTCGTTGATCCCATATTTTGATTTTTAAAAGATCCCTTCTTTGAGATAAAAAGCCTTGCTTCTTGCTTTCCCATTCAAATTGTTTATTATAATTTGTCATGTTAGTTTTAGACATTAGGGCTCAGTCCAACACATCAACATAAATGGGTAGCTTCAACACATTAACTCTCTCTAGAATTGCATTTCGGAGTCCACCTTCGAATTTTCTTGCTTTTTTGTAATCAGCGTCGACCATATGAGGTGCAAATCTAGCCAACTCTGTGAATTTTGTCTCATACTCGGTTACTGTCATATTACCTTACTTGAGTCCCTCAAACTTGGATACTTTTCGATTACGGATGCACAGTGAAAAATATTTCTCATAGAAAATTTTGAGAAATTGTGTCCAATCAATCCCCTTATCTTCTCGGATTAGCGCCCATCATCTACTTGCCTCATCCTCTATAGTGAATGCAGCCAACTGAACCTTTTGTGCCTCGGCACATGGAAATACTTCAAATAATTTCTCGATTCCAATGACCCAAGCTTCAACTTTTAATGGGTCTACTCTCCCATGGAACAACAATGGTTTCATCTTCTTAAATTTTTTAGTGAAGATAATTGTACGGTCATTAGCCTGATGATCTTGCACAAGCGGTACTGGTATTAGAGGTGGGGTTGGCGGTTGTTGCCATTGTTGTTGTTGTCTCAGACTTTCTTCCACATCTTATATCATTCTCTTCATTCTGTCTAATCGAGCAGTGGAAGACTCTTCTATTTCATTGGCTCTTGTTTTCACCATTATCTATATAACATTGCATTATAAAAAAAAAAATCTTGCTCGTACACATAGGTACAACAATTCATATCTCATATATTCACATATTCTCAATGCACACAAGTATGTTCTTAGATGAATGCACCTTAAGTCTTTTCTAGACATCTTAACGCTCAATTAGATAAGTGTATGAGTCATTAACTCGTGGTATGATACCACTCTGTCATGACTCAAACCAGCCTCTAAAGGTTTGGACCATAACCAGCCAGTAATCCCAGATTACTTGCCTCAAAAGACATAATTTCAAAATTTATTTAATTATATAGGGCCAGAAACGGAAGCAAAAATATAAAATTTGTTCAATGAGTTTGCACATAAATGGCATGTACAAAAAATTTTGTACGTTAATAATAACTCACACCTATACATACATAGGAAATTTCACATGTCTAAAATCATATCTATGTTATCAATAGATAAACCAAAACTTATATACAGATGTTGTCAAGCATGACCAGTAAGAGAAAACAAAAGGTTAAAAACAGAAGCCTCAATCGTGAGGTGTTCCATAACTGACTCCACAAATTTTGGTAGTCCTTCATAGGTTCACTAGGGCTAGACATCTTGCTGCTCACCTACATACATATACATACGGAGGTTAATGAATAACATCAAAGTAAAGAGGTTAATGAATGAGATTCGTATTAAATAAAATCATACTTATAATTTAAACATTTGGAATACCCTTCCATTCATATCAAATTCAAATTGATCATAACAAAGCAAAACGACCTTGGGTCCAATCCATTGTACTTAAAACATACTAAAGGAAACAAAACAACCTTGGGTCTAACTCATATGCAAAACGACCTTGGGTCCATCATTTACAAAATGACCTTGAGTCCATCATTACAAAACGACATTGTGTCCATTTCAAATATACAGAACAACCTTAGGTCCATTATATATGTTTGTATTCCATCAAACACATTTGCAGATATCATATTGATCAGACAGATAGAAACTTATTCATACTTACAAATCATAGTTTCAGAAAAGCTTCCCATATTAGGACATTCAGAAAATAAAGTAAGTAAGAAAATCTATTTACTAAGATATACTCACTGTGCACACCCCATTTTTGACCGTCCGTAAAACTTGGATGCTTTGTCCTGCGCACTCGATGATGAAAGTTGCATTGAGTGTGGTTTGAATTCCCAATGAAGGATCTAAGTTCAAGCTTTGAAATGAGCCTAGACCTTTCATATTTACACTGTTTGTACCCCAGAATTTCATTTTTTTTGAACCTGTGCTGATCTGCATTGAGCCTGAAACAAAGGAACATGGGAGCACATTAGGAGCCAACCATGCCCTAGTTTGGTTTACAACAAGAGCTTGTTCTCTTCAAGAGGTAGAAGCTTACCATCTTTCTCCTTGCTTTCATTTTTGTCTCTTTCTATCTATTCCTAGTGTTTTTGTGTTGTTTTGGATCCATTTCAAATGTTGGAACGTAGGGTTGGATAGCTAGCAAAGGCAGAGAGGGCTAATACCCTTTCTTCTGCCTTAACTCATAGATCATACCTCTTGTTCTTGCTCTCTTTCCTTTGGCTTTCAGATTGATTTTCAGAGTTTAAAAGGGCTGGAAAACATGGTTTAGAAGTCTCAACAAGTGGAGAGGTTAGCCACCTCTCCTTGCTCTTGTTTACTAGCTTTATGCCTCTTCATTCTTCCTCTCTTTTTGTGCATTTTAGCCACAGTTTTTCACATACTAGAGGTTGTTTAGGGCTGTCCTAATTTGTTTAATTAGTTTATGCTTTATATATCTAGCTTGTTGTGTTGTAAATCCTCATGGCTTCGGTTGTTTAGGCCTTAGACACCGAGTCATTTACTTAGTTTTCATATGAAGAGTCTCATCCTAATAATCAAGTTCACGTGATCATTTATGCACTCTTCCTCCTTTCTTCTTTTCTTTCGTTTGAGAGTTATTTCAAACGATTGATTGTTATTCAAGGCATGAGAAAGAGACCTATGCTCAATGGCTTAATCTCTACGGAGGTTCATTGTCAAGGAGTAGTCTCCCTTTTATGCTATGAATCACTTCTCGTTTGACATTTCTTCTCATTTAATAGACTTAAACATCACTTTGGACAATTTGATTAAAGAATAGAAATGATTAATAAAATTTGTGTAAAATGAATGAAACCGACATAAAGAAAATATTTAGATGGTTGGATTTGGCCGGACATTGTACCAAGCCCATTGTTTCGAGAATTGTCACTTATCAGTCCATGATACGTTGATGAGACTTAGAGCGTGTCTACTTCCCTCTTTGAGCCTTCATGATAGGAAGGAGGGATGGTTGTATTCATTGCATTTATTAACTTTTTTGTCCAAACGTGCCCAAAATCATTAAGCAATCAACTTACTATTGTTGATGGTTTCGGACTCGAATTCGTTCTTCTCTTGAGTTCCCCATGATAGAGAAGAGCATAAGGGACAAACAGGGCCCAGAAAGGCTCTGTCTGCACTGTTCTCACCTCAGAGCACAAAAACATTTTTAGGATGAAATTAGAGCACGACCGACTGTTTGTGGACTCGGCCGGGTCTCATTTCAGGCCGGCTAGCCCCCAATGTTTGGTAAACAGTGAATTTTGGTAGAAACAGAAGACAATGACTAAGGGTGAAACAGAGCAAGTCTGGGCAGACATAGCAGTTTCTGGACACTATGCATACAGTCGTTGTGCCTCATTATTGCTTGTAATTATTATTGCTTGTAATTATTATTGTTGTAAATAATTATTGTTACAATTTCATTGTTTGAGCTAGTATTGTTACAATATCCTTGTTGTAATAAAATTAGATAGCTAGATTAAGTTAGAATTCATTCAAGTTTGTAATAATTAGTAAGTTTATTCATTATTCATTCAGTGTTGTAATAGCTAAGTAGTTTAATTCGAACACTCGGACATTGAACCCTCCTGCACGTGGGAAAAAATATGTCATAATTGTGTATGTCTTCCAACCTCCATTTCTTTCTCTCTTTTCTTTACCCGCTTATAATGTTAGCATAGAGCATCATATTTTCTTAGCATTTCCCATTTTTGCATACACTCATCTCACATGCATTTGGGTTTGGCTCATCATACTAACCAATATCGCATTCAACTCTCTTAAATAAATACATGATTTATCACATGTCTTGAATTGGATCACATACCATGCTAGTAGCTAGGCCTATTTACTTGCATGATTGCATGTGTCACAGTAGTCAGTCATATTGCATTGTTTAGAGGCATGTATGCTTTGTAAATCTTTTGTTTTGTTGGCTTGCCTTGGATTACTAAGTGAGAGTTTATTTCTTTAGCATATTGCATTGCGTGTGATTGTCGCCATATTTAGCATGCTTTTCATGAGGCTAATTACTTAAGTGATATACCTGTTTGAATGCCGGTGGATGAAGGCTAATTGCCAAAATTGGGATAAAGTGACTAATGTATATACAAACTCACTTTTTCAAGTGACATGTATTCAAAATAATTTTCAAACAAACATGAAATCAAAGTATTCTGACTTTTGCAAATTAGTCTATACTTGTGTGCAACACCTAGTAAAGTTAACTTAATAATCGGAACAAGAGCATATAATGTAAATAAAAATCATATCATGATTAGTAGAGGCCGATCTTTGATTGGGCGAGTGGGGTGCTCAATTCATGACCTTCCTCTCCTGTACCTAAGTTCTCGAACCGAGACACTTTTGTGATGACGGACACGTGGCCTTTGGCACGAGTCACGGGTTTTCTAAATTTTTCAAAGAAAATATTTAGGTAGTGACTGAAATCTGGCAAAGCAGTCCATTTTTGGCATTTGATTCAAACATCAATTTCCAAAAGATTTGCCAAATTTTGACTCATTTGTGTTTATCTATTTCATATTGCACTTGTGAAATCAAATTTAAAACCACGCGAGTCCGAACTGTAGGGCTGATCACATCTGAAAGGAGCGCGAAAAACAAGCTACAGTTTCTGGCGACTCTACTGGGGAAATTAGAGAACTTAACTCGAAATTCATTGTAGACGTGCCCGAACGTCCCGGCTCCGTGCGCGAATGACGCGAAATCCGTTTTGTTCATTAGCTACTACAGTTCGGACTCAATGTCACGGTTCTGAATCTAATCTTGCAAAGTGCAATGCAAGATTGATAAATCACCAAAGAGTCCAAATCCGGCAAATCATTTTGGAAAACTGATTTTAATAAAGAAGTGCCAAATATGGACTGTTTTGCCAGATACAGAGTCGCCACCTAAATATTTTATTTTGGAAAATTTAGGAAACCCTGACTCGTGCCTAAGGCCACATGTCCGTCATCACCAAAGTTGCCTCGACTCGGGAGCTTGGGTACGAGAGGGGAAGGTCATGTAATGAGCACGCCCGCTCGCCCGATCAAAAGATCGGCCTTTACTAATCATGATATGTTGGTTTTGAAAACACATATGTTCTCATTCCGGTTTATTAGCTAGCTTACAATGTGATGCGCACAGCATACAAGTATAGACTAGATTGCCTAAGTTGGAACAAAACATCTCATGTTTGTTTATTTGAAAATGGTTTGAAGGTGTTACTCGCAAGTAGGCTAAGACGTGGATTTGCCACCCTCAAGTGGGCTTAGGAAAACATGATTTGCCACCCTCAAGTAGGCTTAAAACTCGCATTTCGATGAATTGTTCCAATTCAAGCAATCCAACCTTCATCCACAGACATTCATGCAATTAAACACTTAAGCAAATAGCCTCACGGCAAGCATGTTGTCATGTTAACACTAACATACATGCAAAATGCTAAAGCATTAAAGCTTACCTAGTACTCCGAGCCAAAACAACAACTAGTTAGAAATCATGCATGATCCTAGTTATGTTAACAATGCCTAATGCAACACATGCAAAATGCAACTAGAAATAGGCTCGGTTATTCTAAGATGTCATGTGAAATGCAACTTGATAACATTTATTCAAATCGGTATTGAAATACAATGCAATTAGTATGATGCGCCGAGCCCGGTGCATGCAATATAGATGAATGATGCAAACATGCTGTAGACACCCCATTTTTGACCGATCTTAAGACTCAGATGTCACCAATTAAGCGCTTGGTGATGATGCACATTGTGCTCGTTCTGAGGTTTCGGAGTCTCAGCTGAGAGCCTTGCCTCCGGACTCCGGGGCTCTTTTGTGCTTTGTCTCGGTTTGTGAACCGGGTCCTGTTTTCTCTCTTTTCTCATCGCGAAGGGAGGGAGAGGTCTCGTAGATCATCCCTCAGTGGCCGTAGGCTACGTTTCGTGGTCGTAGGCCATTTTTCCCGTTTAGAGACCAGTTTTCGATTTTCGGAGCCGTCGGACGTGTGCCTTGGTTCGGGACCGTTTAACTACCTTCGTTTGCTCCGGTTCTTGGCACACACCTTGTTTCCTCTCTTTTGAGGGACACTATCGCCCGAGAGACCACCTTCGTGGTCGCACGCCACTTCCGGTACCTAACAGCCTATTTTCGGGGCCCCAGGCTGTGAAGCACTTGTTTTGCCATTTTGTGTTGGCAGGGTTGGTTTTGCCATTTTGTGTGTCCATCATATAGGTGTGGAACAACCCCTTGCATGGCCCTCCAAAGAAGCCCATCATTTTTTCATGCATTGACTGAGTTTCAGTGGTTATTTGGGCATATTTAGGCATGGCATACTTCTGTTTTTGGTTGGTTTGGTGAGCCTTCATGTGCTTCATATACGCGTAGTGTAAATCATGGTTCACTAGCTTACTTTGCATGCTTTGTTGACCCTTGATTTTAGCACTTTTTGGCCATGTCTTAAACTGATATTGTGCTTATTTTGGACTGCCCTAGCTCTTTTTTTGAGTCTCATGGTTGAATAATGTTGGTTTTGCATGCTTGTAGTTCAATACCCATGCTTAACTTTGAGTTCCGAGGTTCATTCCATGCATATACTGAGGTGTGTTCATGTTTTGGGCTCATTATACATCATATTTCAGAGCTTTTTTGAATGTCATATTGCCATGTTTTGTACTCTTTAAATGTGTTTGAGAGTCGGACTTGTATGCCTTGTTTTCGGATCATTGAATGAGCTCCATTTCGTTGCATTTCGAGCCATCATTTTAGGCCATTTCCCCACTATTTCAGACCTGCCTAGGGTCTGTTTAGGGTTGGTTTTGCCTTTGGTGCATTGCTTTGGGTACCTCTAGTGTAACGCACTTCACTAGTTTCGGTACCCGGGCCCCCTAGCTTGCATTGTGTGACATGTTTGCATGTTTCAGGACCATCTTTTATCACATTTCAGACCTGTATCATGTGTCATTTTATGCCATGTTTCATGCTTTGCCATGCTTAGTTAGAGTTGCATGTTGTGCCTTAGGGTCGGTCCTTTGTATCCGTGCATGTTTGCATGTGTTTCGGTTGTCTCATTTCCATCCTATGGCCACTGATTTGGGTGTGGCTGAGGTTCACCCATTTTGGTTTAAGTCCCTCTTGCATTTGTATATGCCATTTAGTTCATGTGCGCATGATAGTCTTCGTAACTGCATTGTGTATGCCATATTGTGTCACGTGCATTGTGTATACCATTTTAGTCCACAACATTGCGTATGCTAGGTTGCATGATTAGTCGCATTGTGTGTGCTATCTCATTGCATTGTGTTTGGAGTAGGGTTTAGTCCAAACACGGGAAACGAGGAATATTTCGTACTCCAAGTGACAAAACGTGTCTCAATTCCCGGTCGCCAACACTCCGAATTACCCATGATGGAGCTTAGGCCTTGTTGTGTTTTCATGTGCATTCATTCCACATTGAGTCATGCAATTCGACTCCTCGGCCATCATGCATCGAGATGCGTGATTGGTGGCACAAGGATCGAGGTCTACACTCCCTTGAGCTTATGCAAGGACGGGGAGTGTGGTCATGCACACATTTGTTGAAAATACCTTGCCGTGTCTCTCTCTTGCTTTGTGTTGCAGAAAACCAGGATCCAGGGGCAGAAAGTGGTCGGCCGACCAGGTTTTCTGGTAGGCCGACCACCTTTTTTGGTATCCACCACGAAGGGTGGTCGGCCGGTGTTTCCCAAGTCAATAGCTGGTCGGCAGTCCTCCCAGGGTGGAGTTTCAGCCTTCTGGAGCCTTGTGCAACTTTCGGAAATCAATTGCAAACAAAGGCGAGACGAGGCATCGCGATGGAATTTCCCGACGAGGCGACTCGAGCATGCATGCATCCATCGTCACCCAAAACAAAGCCGAGGTAGTCACATGCATGATAGTTTTATTGCTTACTTAGCTAGTTTGTTAATTAGTTAATGTTGTGTAATAATTAGTTGTAGCTGTTATCTATTCGGACTGTATTATTCATTCGGACCCTCCGAGCGAGGGCACAATTGTAATAAGTGTGCGTGTGTGTGATGTATGTCTTCCAACCCCACGTCTTTCTCCCTTTTATTTACCAGCCTATGGATGGGTTAGATTAGGGACACTTATGCAATTTAGCATACTTATGCTTACATTTTGCATCATTCATCTGCTATTGCACGCACCGAAGGCTCGGCGCTGCTACTTAATGCATTTCGTATTTCATTCCAAATTGAACATACGTGTTATGTGTAGCATCGATCATCATGCACATCCTATTAGAATAGTCCGAGCTTATTGTAATTGCATTCCATGCATGTGTGCATTAGGCATTCTCTGTTTATAGTAGATGCATGCATGCGGATTTCTACACATAACTTACTGTTTTGGCTTGGAATACTCGGGTAGATGTTTATTGCTTTAGCATTCCTTGCATGTGTCTTGTGAGGAGATGCTACAATGCAAGCATTGCCTTACCATCGAGGGCTTACTGGCCTTACGGTGTGTATACCGGCTGAATGCCTGTGGGTGAAGTTGGGTTTTGGATTGGAAACAATCATCGATTGTGTCGAGTTTTAAGCCCCACTTGAGGCGGCAAATCATCTTGTTCTAAGCCCACCCGTGAGGGTGGCAAAATTGCATTTTAAGCCATGCGGATAGGCAAACTATTTTTCAAACAAACATGAGAATGTTCTGTTCCAGTTCGGAGTATCCGGTTCTATATTTGTATGGTATGTGCACTAGTCACATCAGTAAATAGGCTAATAACCGCGTTATAGGAGCAACATAACGTTTTCAAAACTAGCATATCATGGTTATAGAGGCCATGTCTTGATCGGAGAGCGGGTTGCTCACGGAAGTGAGATCCCCCAATCGTACCCCAGAGTTCCCGAGCCGAGCCAACTTGGATGACGGACACGTGCCTTTAGCAACGAGTCAGGGTTTCCTAAATTTCCCAAAATAAAATATTTAGGTGGCGACTCTGTATCTGGAAAAACAGTCCATGTTTGGCACTTTTTTTTAAAAAAAATCTGTTTTCAAAAACGATTTGCCGGATTTGGACTCTTTGATGATTCATCAGTCTTGCATTGCACTCTGCGAGATTAGATACAGGACCGTGACATTGAGTCCTGAACTGTAGTGAGCCCAATGAACAAAACGGGGGGGATTTCTCCCCCGGGACGTT
The DNA here is from genome assembly GCF_004153795.1 of Camellia sinensis. NCBI lineage: Eukaryota > Viridiplantae > Streptophyta > Magnoliopsida > Ericales > Theaceae > Camellia > Camellia sinensis. Next base: position 1,016,976 of record NW_021024777.1, on the reverse strand, counting down.
CATGGACGTCTACACATGCATAGCATAAGGATGCTAATCAAAATATGACCTAGAACTAACCATCATAAGCAGTTAAGTAAAAGGGAGAAAGACGTGGGATTGGAAGACATTCACACACTCACGCACACTTATTACAAAATTCGCCCTCTCGACGGAGGGTCCAAATGAGTACACTAAGCTAGCTACGCTAAGCTATTCTAACTAATCTAATAATCTAATTAGACTAATTATTACATAACCAAATTGAATATTAGCCAAGCTAAGCTAATTAAGAATTTATAACAATGAGTTAAATTAGCTAACACATTAACTAATTAATTACAAATTAACTAACTATACAAAGCCGTTAAAACGGCCTCGAGAAGAGGGGCATATGCATGCTCGATCGACTTCGCTCGAAAATCCGTTGCCATGCCTCATGTTAACTCTATTTGTACGGTTTTGCACCTCTGAAAACTGTACAAATCTCCACAACACTTCTGATTCACCTCATGGACATTCTGAGAGGTCATCAGCCAAGAGGTATGGCCATCGGCCAAAGAACGAAGGCCATCGGCCAAATATTGTTAGTCGATCGGAACACCAGATAGTCGATCGACCATCTCTTCCTGCAAACTGCTCCTCTTGCTGCAACAGAGCACAAACAGAGGCATGGCAATGTATTTGCAAGAAATGTTGTGCAACTACACCCCTTTTCATGTCTAAGGCTCAAAGGTGTGCAGTGCTCGGTTCTCGAGCCATCAATTACGTATTTTGATGCATGATGGCCAAAGAGGCCGAGTTACACAATTCAATGTGGATGAAATGCACAACAACATATGAATGCCTTAACCTTTATCATGTTCGATCAAGAGTGTCGGCGACCGAGAATTGAGGCACGTTTCATCACTTCAAGTATGAAACATCCCTCGTTCCTCGTGCTTGGCTTAACACCCAAACCAAACACAATGCAATGCATGCACAACTTAACAAAGCTAATGGCATGCAAACAATGCAATGCAAGCTAAACATGTAAACAACGTGGCATGCAACAAGTATGCAACAATGTTATGTAATGCAACTAGCATGCAACAACATGCAATGTACCAAGCATGCAACAATATGCAACACGACAAGCATGCAACAACATTCAAGAATTATGCGATGCGACAAGCATGCGACAACATGCAATGCAACAAGCATGCAACAATATGCAAGATAGACTTAAACTAAAATGGACAGACCTCAATCATGCCCAAATCAATGACCAAAATGATGAAATAATGGCACAAAATGCAAGACAAGCATGCATGCCAAATGGCTCGAGAATTAAGGAATAAGATCACAACTCTCAAACATGAGCAAGGAGTGACAAACATGAGAATGTGGCAATGAAGTAAGCTCTGAAATCATGTGAGGAATGATACCAAATCATGCACATAATATAAGCATAGCATGCTAGGAGGTTCAAAGCTTAAGAATAGCCAAGGAACTTGTACCAAGGCCACATGAATCAAGCCCCAAAGGGCCAAGGACAACCAAAACAGTCCCAAGGCAGGTCAAAATAAAGCCAAAGCATGCATGGAATGAGGCTAAAACAAACTAGCATGGCAAGCACGGCAAGCACAAAACATGACGCATATAAGGCCAACAAAGAGGATTACATTGCACCCTCCAAAATCAAGCATGAGATGACTTAACCAATGAAAATCAGAGTTATGGCATGTCAAAACGAGACCAAAAATACATTGAAATGATTGCCCAAAGGCCTAAGCATAGAGGCATGCACAATGACCCACTCTTAAGGCATAAAACACCAACTCTTCAAAGCATTGAAAGAATGACAAATTTAAGGGCATGGTAATGGAACATGCTCTGAAATTATGCAACAAATGATGCCAAATCATGAAAGTAGCCCAAGCAACGCATGCTAGTGACTTGGAAACTCAAAGCTAATGAGCTAGAATGCACTATGGCTATACAAAGCATGGCATGCATGACCAAAACAGCACAAATCAGAGCTTAAGCATGGTAAAACAAGGCTAAAAGCTTCTTTGAGTTGAGCCAAAACATGCAAGAATGATGATCCAAACACAAGATGCATGTTAAGGCAATAGAGAGGATTGCACTACAAGTGCATGGTACATGCAAGAGGCTATCAAACCAACCTTACACAGAGGTATAACATGCTGAAATAAGGCCTAATACATGCTAAGATGGAGCCAAAACAAGCTTAACAAGCATGTTACTTTTATAAGCCATCAATGCTAGCATACAAGACACAAGGAGAGGGGATGATCCTCTTCTATTTGGGACCTCAAAACCACCTTTCCACCACTAAAAATTCTCTAATTTTCAATGGTGAGAAGGCCAAAACAAGGTGGTCCCAATAGCTCAAAAAGGAAGGCACAAAACAAGGCCAAACAAGGCCTAAGAGGGGGTAGACTACCCCCAACACAAAAGTGACCTTAAACAAACATTACAAGCTTGAAAAATCAAAACTTTTTATAGTAGAAAGTTAAGCTTAAATCAGCATGCAAATAAGTCCAAAAGCTTAAGCCAAAACAAAGGTTTAAAAGCTAGTTGACTCACCCATGAAAAACACATTCAAGAACGCAACTCCAGCACTCTTTTCTTACCAAAACCAGTCCAAAAACACTAAAACCAACTTCAAGAAGCCTCAGCAACAAAAGGATGGTGTTCTAGTAGGTGCTTTAGTGTAAAAGTGTGAAGAATTTACACTTTTGAGCACAAACAAGAGCAAATGTGGAGAAAGAGGTAAAATATAGAGAGAGAGTGATATATGTTTTGTATATCAACTTTCAGAACCTCTGCAAAGGGAGAGAGGCCTCCCTTCTTATAGAAAATCAATTCTCAAGCTTCACTACAACAAAAGTAACCTATGGTGACGAAAACTAGTGATGAAAATAAATTTCGTCGCTAAATAAGAATAATTCGTGAGGAATGTATAAATTTTGTCACATATATTATAAAAATAAAAATAATAGGTGACGAAATTTATTTTTGTCAATAAATACTTCCCTTTAGGTGCGAAAAAATTAAGTTTCGTCACCAAAAAGTTTCCCGCTAATTTTTGTGGGTGGCGCCAAAAATTTTGGACTTTTGGTGAGAAAAAAAATTGTCACTAATTATAAAATTATTTGTGAGGAATATATTTTCGGCACCAATAATTTTTAATATTTTTGAGATCATTTGGTGAGGAAATACTGTTGTCACCAGTTTTGGTGGGAAAAATTTGATGTATTGAGTGGCAATGAAAAAAAAATAGGGTATTAATTTTTTAACCGATTTTTTGTTTATCATCTCTCTCTCTCTCTCTCTGAAAACACACGCACGTTACCTCTCTGCCATCGATCTTTGCCCTCATGACTCCACCTTCAACGCCTACACTACCGTTGGCCCTTCTTGTATACACAGGACTCCACTCTCTACATCAAACTCGGGTTCTTTTTTCTCTATTTTTTTTCTTGTATTGCATCAATTTAATTGAGTTGTTCCAAAAATTTTATGGGTTTTCAATCTTCACAATTTTTTTAGCTTATAATCTAGCTTTGTTGTTGATTTGGTAAATAAATTAGTGAAGAAAACAAATTTCATCACTAAATAAGAATAATCCATGAAGAATTATAAATTTTGTCACGTATAATAAAAAAATAAAAATAATAGGTGACGAAATTTATTTTCGTCAATAGATACTTCCTTTTAGGTGAGAAAAAAATTAAGTTTCGTCACCGAAACTTTTCCTACTAATTGTTTTGGATGGCGCCAAAATTTTGACACTTTTGGTGAGAAAAAAATTGGTCACCAATTATAAACTAATTTATGAGAAATATATTTTCGTCGCCAATAATTTTAAATATATATATATTTTTTTAGAAACTTAATTTTAAATATTTTAAGACCATTTGGTGAGGAATATATTTTTGTTATTGATAAATTTTAATATTTTAAGACCTTTTAATGGGAAAATTATTTTGTCACTTATTTTAAAGAGAAAATTTTTCCATATTGTGCGGTAATGAAAAAAAATAGACTACAATTTTCCACCTTTTTTATTTTTGTGTTTATTAGTTTTTCTCTCATCTGTCTCTCTCTCTATCAAAACAAAACACGGGTTAGTGCAACTCCAAAGGAAGAGGCATATTGATAGCTAATATTACCCTAATATTGTCACTCCAATGGGCTAGCTAAAGGGCTTCCTATTTTACATCTAGCCTTCTCCGCTGGCTTCAATTGGAGAGTGATTGAAGGCTCTCCAAGCTGTCTCTCCCGCGAAATCGATCTGCTCCTTCAGCACGAAATCGATCTGCTCCTTCAGCACGAAATCGATCTTCTCCTTCAGCGTTGTCTGCAACTCCCTCCATTTGACCTCTTCCTCAAGGTGTGGATCCTTATATCTCTCTGTCTTCCCCTTTTTTTGAACTCGTAAACCCTTTCTCTCCAAGAAAAGCAATCTGCAACCCTAGAGGCATCCAATCTGATTAAAAATTCCGTATTTAATCTCATATATGAGACCAAAAAAGAAGAAGAGTAGGCGAAACTCTAAACCCATATTCAAATCTATCTTCTTACTCTCTTTAGTCAATTCCACTTTATGGTCGATTCATGTATTTGGTAAGAACGCATTAGACTTTGATTTGATCATATTGTTATAGTTGATTTTGGGTCATTAATATCTCGATTTGTTCTTTTGTTGAGTTATTCTTTGGTTTTCACATTTTGTATGCAGTATCTGATGTTATCCACTATTGGGTGTTTGTGATTTATTAGTATTTTGTGAAATTGCTTCGTGGCTATTGAATATTTGTCTTTTTTGAGTACTCTTGTGATGTGGGTATGCGATAATTTATCATGATTGCTAAAATTTTGTAATGTCAACTGAGGAGATTTATTGTTTTTATCAGAAGGGTGTATTGAAATGCATGGTTTTATTGATGATTTGTAGAAAAATTTCAACAATAATGTTGGTTAGATCTCTTTTTATTTTGAAAGTAGATCTATGTAGTTCTCTTGTTTTAGGATGCTTTATGCCGTATGGAGTATAGACAACTTGAATGCAATGCACTAGGGATGGCAATAAAAACCATACCCAATGGTTATCCATGGAGACCCTACGCAAAATATGTGGGTTTCCCCAATTTTTCTATCCATCAGGTCAGTAGGTGATCTAATTTAATTCTCCATCGGGGAATGGGTCAGGGATGGGTAGTCCCCAAAAAAATTGTCTCTTGACATGTATACTCTCTCTCTCTATATATATATATATATATATATATATATGTGCATATATGCATTTATATACCGTCCTACCAATAACTCCACAGTTGTTCCATATTGTAATCTAGATGAACTAAGTTTAAATATTATAGTGTCATATTGGTTATTTACAGACCTGCAACTGAGATGGGCCTTGAACAATGCCCCCTTTTTGTATTTGGAAAAGAAAGAGGGGGAAGAAAACAAAAGAAAGAAAAAAAATGTAGTTGACTTTTCCAACTAAAATTGCTCCCAGAAGAAATACATTTATTGACTGGAATAGATTGTTGTGCTGAGATGAGAATGGTGCTTATGTAGATTAATAGATTCAAAAAGTTATTAATGGTTGATCCCTACGATTTCAATGTGGATTGCAATTCATTTATTTTCAAAACCATGGTTTCTTTAACTTCAAGCCTGCTGCCTCTTTCACTTGATTTATATTCAGTTTATGTTTGACTAAAGGGCTTTCCACAGTTACACAGCTTTTGTGCTACATCTGTTTCGGTTGTGTTTGTTTAGCTCCTACTTTTCCGGTCTCCTATTTCATAATTTAATTGAGGTTCACTCTGCCATTCCAGCCACTTTTTTGTTTCAAGTTGAAGTTGTTTACGGGTTGTTGTTTGCAATATTGTAAGTAAAGGAATATGCTAACCTTGAAAATATGCCATTCCAACCTCTTTTTTACTTCAAGCCTATTGTTTTTTTGTTGTTTGCAATAAATAGGCATTAGCATGACCCTTGAATTAATTGTGTAAGATTGATTAGTTTATATATATATATATATATATATTGCTTATTTTAATTATGGGTGAATGTAGACTATTGACACTTTTGATTTGTTGGGGACAAACATGCCTAACTATAATTGGTGGGTGGTGTTGATCTGGAGTTTTGGTGCAATGAGGAGCCAAAGATTAGCTCATTCAACAGTGATTTTGATGTGCCCCATAAACAGCTATCTATCTATTTTTAAATTAAAAATAATAAATAAATAAATACAACTATGTGATTCTGGTATTGAAACTTTCAAATAATTGTTGAAATTCAGCAGATCAAATTTTTATACATGGGTATGATCCACCCACTCAATGTTGATTGCTGACTTTCCTTTTGTTCCACTTTTAATTCTTCACAGGATGAACTGATGTTCATGAAGTTTTTGAAACGAAGTTTGAAACATTCTATGTTTAAATGAATGGTTAATTCAGTTAAATAGAAAAAAAAAAATCATTTTTTGTCTTCTACCCCTTTCAATTTGTGCCCTTCAATAGTTGGTGATAATGTGAAATGTTGTTTTGTAGGTGCATTGCATGTGCCTTGTTGGTAGTATACTTGGGGTTGTCATATGGCATGTATGTTCCAGATTGGAAATTTGAGTTACTGAGATCAATTTCTATGCTTCCCACAAATGGAAGCTTTGTTTACACTGTAAGATTATGCTCTATACTCCTTAACATTCCTGCCAACAGCCGATTTGTCAAGTTGACACTCTCTTGGAAATTTTAGGGATGTTGGTAGGGAGACACTTAATTTTTTTTTTTTTTTTGTGTGTGGTTGTGTGTGTGTGTGTGTGTGTGTGTGTGTGTGTGTGCGTGTTTATTGTGACTTGGTTGGATGGTGAGTTTGTTGACTTTGAAGTGGAATGAATGTGTGAGCTTACTTTCATCTCCAGTCACTGCTGTTGAATTTGAATATTCCAATCTTCATGCTTTTTCAAAGCATATGATTTATTATGGAAACCATGTTTTGTAGTGTTCAAGTCAACTTAAGACAGGAGGATGTCTATGCCATTCTTAGTGATTATAGTGATTCTCAAATATTACTACATTAAGCATCAACTGATTTTTTTCTTCTATTTGATATTGGGACATATATAATAGTAGAATACTTGCTAATATGTGAGAAATTACACAGAAGATAATCATCCATATTACAAAAACTTGTGGAGTTTGTCATATTAGGTGACATGTTCCACAAGAGGAGATCATGGACCTGCCTGTAATGCTGCTACAATGATAGATCGTTGTGTTCTTGGTCTTAATCATCTATATACAAAACCTGTTTGTAGAAACTTGAAGGTAACTCTATTCTGAAGGTAAAATTTTGTAAAATTCTGGTTTACATTCTGCAATCAGTTGATTCCTATATGGTATCCCTTCACAGGAATGCAATATTTCCATCATTGGCCAAATTTCAGATAGTTCACCGTCATGGTGTCATACTCCTTTTGATCTTGAAGGTATATTAAGGTGACCAAACTAATCCTTTCTTTTTCCTTCATGATGGTACTTCAAAACCTTTGTTCTATTATGTATCGTCTTATCATCGTTGTCTTCTTGTTATTGCATGAAAATGCAATACACTTGAGATATTGGTATTTTGAACTGGTAAGATGATGTCATTTATATTTGACTATGATTAAATGGTTCCTTAAATTGGATTAGTCATGAAAGCATATTTAGATTTATAACTTATATGATTCCGGCACATTTGTTTAATAGTTTGAGTTTAGATATGCATAAGTGACTATACTTCATAGTTTATTAAACCTTCAAGGAGTTGTAATGTGTACTGTTGACACCCTGTATTTGAAGTTCCTTGACAGCTGCTGTGACGTGCATAATTGGACTTCAGTATGGCCACATTCTTGGACAATTACAGGTAAGACATCTTTGCACCGATTGATTGTTCCCTTGTTCTCTACTTTTTAATGATGAATGGCCATATGTTCTCTACTTTCTAATGATAAATGGCCATATGTTTAATGATGACTATCCTTTTTCTCCTTATTATTTTTACTTTTTAAGAAGACAAGGTATTAGAAGGAAAAGTAAAAAATTAAGGGAAATAATGATAATGTTAAATGGGATTTTCTGCACTGCCAACATTAGAATTCTGTTTTTTTTTTTTTCCTACTTGGTTGAAATTGACCTTGGGTGCTCCTGTTCGTTTGAGATTTTTTTTTTTTTTTTTTTTTTTTTTTTTTTTTCTACTTGGCTGAAATTGACCTTGGGTGCTCCTGTTCATTTGAGAGGGATGCCAGGAAATTAAAATCTGGATTTAAATTCACAAATTTATACGCTTCAAATCACCAAGATACTGATATTTGACTTTTTCTTTTCCTTTCAGGTATCCTTTTGAACAAACCTCTGTACACAATCGGTTACATGCTGGTTACATCTGCATCTGCAGGAATAACATTTTCTACTCTGTATATATTAGTGAGTTCCAAACAATAACATTAAATTGAATGGTTGAAAACTTTCAGACTGCACTTCGTGGATTTGTTGTTAATATTTGGACAACAAAAATATCTTTTACTCACCTTTCCCTCCCTCCCAAAAAATGAAGAGGATAGAACTTGATTAAAGTAATATTCAGTAAAGACACAATTTATCTTCCATTGCCACATACTCACCTTTCCCAAAAAAAAAAAAAGAAAAAAAGAAAAAGAAGAGCATAGAACATAATTAAAGTAAGATTCAGTAAATACCCAATTTATCTTCCATTGCCACATGCTCTGTTTGGTTGGGGAGAAAAATGTTCCAGGGCGAAGCTTTTGCAGGACAAAGTAAGGAAAGTTTATAAATTATAATCCTTTGTTTTTCCTTTCGTGGACATAATTTTAAACCTCAAGCTTATTTGACAGATGATGGAAAAACAACATGACTTAGATTATATGTGCTTTTTTGTTCTCTACTTTTCCTCAATTAACAGGACGACAGATGGAGTTACTACTTAATTTAGATTATATGTGCTCCAAACTACTTGCATAGCATACCAATTGAAATTGTCACCAGTCATCGGTGTTGTTTTTTCCTTTTTTTTTTTTATTTTTTGTTGCCCTATGCAGGGGGATCCCTTCAAAGGACAATTTACAGGAGATGGTATCCCATGACTCGTAGATCGCCGTTTTGGTAAGTTTCGCTTGTTTTATGTTTTATTTTTCTCATGTTGGTTAGTATATACTAGTTAAAGCACAGTAGTTTCACTAATTATTAACTAAGATTTAACAAGTTTCAAAATGTATTTAATGAAAATAGATTCAATAGGGTATCCAGTTCTTCCAGTCTTTACCTGGGACAGTATGTGAATAGTGTTGCAAAAAAATCAATAATGTACACACTAAACACTGAGCGCTACAAAAAGCGACTTTAGACAACAAGAATATTTACTTTTCCTATACTTATAGGTAGAAATGTGGGACATAATAGACCATGAGCTGTGAGGAGAACACTGAGATAACAAATCAGTTGTCTCAATAGACAATAATAGTACAACTCAATGCAATGAAACGTTGTCCTAATTATTTATGGCACTAAGATGAATCCCATCACGCAGCAAGTCCATTCTGTGCAGGACATAGTTTAAAGTAATACATATTATTCTATGTCTTTTCTCATTACCTAAACCTGCATCTATTAGGTCCTTTTATCCTTGGAAAATATAAGAACATGCCACTAGTCACAAGTGTTGCAATTATAAGTCATCTTTGCACTTTGGTCTTAGAAAATATCAAATTTGACTATTAATCAATAACTCCACACATAGCATTGGAACTTCCCCACTTTCTTTAAATTTCAAAGTCATAAGAGCTATATTTTATTTCGAAGGAGCATTCAAGGAATGAAAGTACACATTTCTACACTAACACCCACTTCATTCTCCTGGGGGGAAAACGGAGATTAAATCAGGTAAAGAAAAAGCGTGTTAATCAATTTTTTGAACAAAACTAGGACAACCAATACAGGCTTAGCAACAATATACAACTTCTTGTCTTTCTAGTAAAACAGAGTGTAAGTGAGGTAAGACACAACAGTTTCACTAATTATTAACTAAGATTTAACAAGTCTCAATGTATTTAATGAAAATAGATTCATTATTTACTTTTTACTTAGCATGACCTTGTTAAAATACACACTAACCAAAGAAGAGACAAAACTATGTGTTTACTTTTTTGTGTATTTTTGCTAGGCAGTGTTGGAGTTGCTTTAAGTTAGTGATGTGATTAATAAGAGCTTGCCATGTACAAAGGAACTTCTGGTTGTTAAGCTAGACTCATTGTGTACACAATTTGAATTGACATGGATAGAGAGGTCTGTACAATGTAATTGATTATATGTTAATATTTTTCTTGTTTATTTTCTTTGCAGATTGGTTTTTGATGACGTTTGGAAGCGTACTTGCAAATCAAGATCAAGTGTTGAATTTTTTTTTTTCCTGAACTGATACTTAGTTAGTTGCAAACTAAGATTGAGTGTTGATTTTTTTTGTAGACTCCACGTTAGTTTATTTTGGGATTTGCTTTGATGGTTTTTTTGTTATACTTAATGGATTATTATTAAAGTTGTTTGATGGATATATTTTGATTTATAATATAAATTGTTTAGTGATTTTTTTTTGTGAAGTGGTGTATAGTAGCAAGTGGATTTCTTAGTACAATTAAAAGGATATTGGGATATGAGCAGGGATATTTGTGAAATAATAATTTAAATTGAAATATAAAATATGGAACAAGTTTAGTGACGAATTTGTTTCGTCATTTGTACTTGTTATTATGACAAAGTGATTATTCGTCGCTAATAAACATTTTGTTATAAAATTTATTGCAACTAATATATGAAAGTTTTCATTGATTTTGATGTTTGGTTACTAAAAATTTCGTCGCGTATATATATATATTTGCGATGAAATATATTTCGTCACTCATGTATGATTTTTGGAGACGAAAAATTTCGTCAACTTTACATCTTACTGTGACGAAATTATTTACTCATCAATGATCAACATGTGTGACAAATTTATTCGTCAACTAAAGTTATAAATATGGTATTGAATAACTATTTGGTGACGAAAATGAGAATTTTTGGCGACAAAATGTTGTTTTATTGGTGACAAAAAATTTCATCACTGAAGTAATTTCATTGGTGACGAAATTATTTTTCGTCACGGTAGTTTTTAGTGACAAACATTCAATGACGAAACCGGTGAGGAAAATATTTCGTCACAAATATCTATAGTGACGAAATTAGCTCTTTGGAGACAAAAAAAATTCGTCATTCAAGACCCAACTTCTTGTAGTGCTTGTTGAACAACCTTGAGTCTTGATTCAATCCCTCTATACACATGTATGAAGGATGAGAATTGTGCTCACCAGCTGTCACAGTTGGCACAAAAATATCTGCAAAAGCAGGTGGACAGGTCTCGGCCAAGAAATATGGCCGATCGACCAAAAAGAGTGCCGATTGGCCAACACTTATGGCCGATAGCAAGAAAACAAGGCCGATGGCACAAGGCCTTAGCCGATGGGTTGTAGGGATGGCCAATAAGCCACCCTCTTCCCTCAAGAGCAAAACGACAAGTCCTTGGTCCACAACCAAGTACAAAACAAACAAGTTGAGAGATCTTAAGGCAAGGCGCGCAGCCGAGACCTTCGGGAACTCAAAACGAACACGAGCATGGATGATCATCGAGTGTTCAAACGATGACGTCCAAGTCTTGAGGACGGTCAAACATGGGGTGTCTACATTCATGATGTGAAATTCTATTTACAATTATATGTTCTTTGCATTACATTTGCATTGTTCCTTTAAGTCATTGTGTTTTCCATCTGCTATTCCTGGACAACTTATCGGAGGCTTGCCTAAAAAGCTTGCCAAAAGACTAGCCGATCATAGGCTCTGCCATGTTGGAAATACAATCCTTGGATCTGGATTACTGTTGTACCGCTTGATCCTCCTTTCACTTTTCAGTGCTAGGTGTGAGTGGTATATTAGGTAATCTTGCCGAGGTAGCCTTTTGGACCAATTGGCCTAGTGTATATAGTACGCTCTAGTGACTATCCCATATTAGGACAGGATGCCACCTGTATACAGAATGCTATGAAACTACTTGTTTGAAGTAGTGCAGCCTAGATCATGTCAAAAATCTAGGGCAGGGTAACCCTACCCCATCATAGGGCTGTTTTGGCTCTCTTTTACCTGGTATGTGCTTTTACAGTGAAACTATACAGGGATGTTCATATCAGTGGTACAAATATTGGTATCAGTTTGGGAACAGAGATCAGCAGGGATTGCAGTCCTTTAGTTGTGTGTTATTGCCTATTGTGGATTAGGTCGAGGTGTTGTTCGATTTTGATTGTTTTTCTTTTCTTTCTTTTGCTAGGTAGTTTACCATCATAGCTTCAAAAAGACCCAATATTTCCCAAGTTGTAGGGAGTCGCTCTGGTCGACTTTGCAAAATTCGAGATCTCGTTGACGATTAGCCAATGTTAGTCTCACTTCCACCAGTTACTCAACGAAGAAGGAATAGATAGTCAGCAGCACCAGCACAGAGCATTCATCAAACATCTGTCCGTTCCCACCCAATCAGTTCACCAGCATCTAGCTCACCTAGACTAGCAATGGAACAGAATACAGCACAGAACACAAAAGAATTTGTTACCATGATGGCAGCATTCTAGAGAATCATAGTTACTGTAAATCAAAGGATGGCTGCACAGGATAAGATTATCGTTGATCTGCGACGCCCATCTGGGGCATTAGCATCAACTGTCCACCCAATCATGGCTGCTCAACCTAATCTTGATCCACCTCCGCTAATTGAAAACCCTCCGGTCCTAGATCATCAGGAGATGTTCCCACAAGTTCCAGCTTTCAGGCCTTTGGCATAGCCTCACGGAGAAATTCGTCCCTTTGATATCAATGATATCGACCCGGCTCTGATCAACATTGCCAAGTCAGAGAAAGCACTAAAAAAGTCCCAAGGCTTCAATTCCATTCCAGATATTAAAGACGGGTACACTGAGGCTTCGGTTAGGTTACCGGAGAAGTTCAAGATGCCGTGCATTGACAGATTCGATGGGAGTGGGGATCCCATTGTACATGTCTGCCTGTTTTCTTATGTGCTAAGACTGATGGGCCTCTCTCGGGCTCATATATTGCCATTGTTTGGAAGAACTCTATCTGACGTAGCAGCCATCTGGTATACTAAACTGGAGGATTCTACGAAGCGGAACTGGGAGGAGCTGTTTGAGGGGTTCGTCAACCAATATTCATATAACACTGAGATAGAAGTAACTACCCAGAACCAGAAAAAGCCTCTTATCGACTTTGTCGCCAGATGAAGAGAAAAGGCAGCTAAGATGACCAATAAACCCTCTGAAAGAGAGCAAGTCTGACTGGTGGTCTAGAACCTTAAGCCAGATATGCTGCAGAGAATGATAGTGGCACTGTTATCCACATTTGCTTCCCTACGCGAGTTGGGGGTCCAGATTGAGAGTGCATTCAAGAAGGGCATCATCCACAAAACTAGTGAACCCAACAGAAGGCCATTCTCCCAGAATACCAATGCTAGCAATATCACTATTCCACGGCCTGTGGATGTCAGTATTGTTGTCACAGCAGCCAAGCTGGCCGATCCCTTTGCTGCCACAACCTCACAAACCTTACAAACCACTGGTCCACTCCGAAATCAAAGAATCTTCATCCCTTTCCATATGAGCCCATCCCGCGCCATGAAAATGTTAATGGAAAGAGGACATCTCAAGCCCCTCGATCCTCGGCCTCTCTCTGACCACTGCCACCTAGACATGACTCGACCTAGTACTGTCTCTTTCATTAGTAACATGGTCATTCCACAGATCTATGCTACCACTTACATCATGAGATCCAGGATCTCACTAACAACAAAGTTGTCGCTTTGCCCGCCAAATCGAATGTAACTACCAACCCACTTCCTGTTTATAACCAAGTCTCCCCGCCCAAAAACGTTAACCAAATCCATATACTACTGGCCACCTTTAACCCTAGTGTATATAGTACCTCATCCCACCTACCAAAACCTGAGGTGGTTATCCCAGAAGGCACAAACATGTGCATGATGGGCCTAACATCGTAAACCCAACCCAGGCCTATGGCAGCAGAGATGGAGGAAAAGGAGAATGCATAGAAGACCGGGTCGTCTGATACCAATGACATAGAGAAGGGGGCCTCGCTCGTAGAGGAGTATGACCCTAGCATATACATTGTGGCCGTCGATCAACTAAAGCTAGTAGTCATACTACCGAACTTCCTCAGTATCAATGCTATCAGGGAGGATGAACTAGGGCAACATCAGAATAAATGGCCTGAAATAGGCCTTAATGACTTGGCCGAACTGGAAGAAGACCTGGCGGAGCTGGAAGAGGATCTAGACAACCTCTACTTCTTTGAAGAAGAGGATACAAGTAGTGTACAACTGGAGTGGTGGGATCCAAGCCAGCCAGAAACAAGCAACGGGTGGTTGAGCGAAAAGGAGTCAGATGTAGAGGAATAGATAGAAGAGACTGGGAAAGAAGAGGAAATTGGTGGTAGCAGCAAGACTGAGGCTGCACCTTTGACTGAGAAAGAATAGGCGTTGGAGCGATTCCAACAGGAAAGAATAGAAGAAATCTAGAGGAAAATAGCTTTGGAGCAGGGAAAAGGAAAAGGGAAAGAAGAAGCCGAGGCAACGGTAGTTGATGTCCAAACCACCAAAAAGATTGAATGGGAGCCCAATAACCGAAAAAGAATGCCAAGGAAGATCAGAAAGTATAGGAACGTAGAAACCAAAACTGTGGTGGAGGCGGAATGGTATGATGATGTGGGGGTGATGTGAACATGCTCTAGATAGAACCTGATAAAAGCTTGGCCATGACTATGGGGGAGTGGTGGGAAGACAGTGACCTAAGTCACGTGTACACAAATGAAGGGTAAAAAGCTGAGACCCCTGATGACACATGGTATACTGACGAGATTAACCACATGACTTGGAGCAGTTGGTACTTCAAACCTGCGGCCTTACTGGGAAGACCCTGGCTACATTAGATGGGGGCTATGTTATCAACAGTTCACCAGCTGATAAAATACCCCTTCAAGGGCAGGATTGCTCTTGTGTATGGCAATTCTACTATCTACCCTCCCCAGGGAACTACCACGCCCTTGTTGGAAATCATACACGGGGAAGAAGATGTATTCCTCTTTGGCTTCTCTTTGGCAGAGGCCCGGGTGGTCCAAACTATCATGGCAGAGGACGATGGGAATTACGTTAGCGCCCAGTCCATTTACATAATGAACAGATAGGGTATCTGTCATGACCCGAACCTGCCCCCGTGGGTTAAGGGAATAACCGGCCAGTAATCATAAGATTACCTACGGCCTCAAACCAAACCAGACGTATTTTAACAGAGTTAACAAGGGCCAAAAGGAAGTAATTTTAAAACTTTGTCCATAAAGCCATGCTTATATGCACATCATAACATTCCATACATACATATGTTAATAACTCACAACAGAAAGTATAGTAACATAAAGTTCTATACAGATAGGATCATCCAAATCTAAGTCAGCCAAAACAAAGCTATATATAGACGTACACCAAAGTCCTCGCCAACATAACAAAATAACATAGAATGGCAGAAGGGCGAAGACGTGTCTCGTGCATGAGATGCAAGGGCTGACTCTTCAAAACCTTAGTTGTTCCATACAGACTTCACTGGGGTTGGGTTTGGACTTCTCTTGGCTCACCTACAAACACATGAATGAGCGTGAGCGATAGCCCAGTGAATAATATCAAATAAAAGAGTTACAAGGCCATTCTCCCAGAATACCAATGCTAGCAATATCACTATTCCACGGCCTGTGGATGTCAGTATTGTTGTCACAGCAGCCAAGCTGGCCGATCCCTTTGCTGCCACAACCTCACAAACCTTACAAACCACTGGTCCACTCCGAAATCAAAGAATCTTCATCCCTTTCCATATGAGCCCATCCCGCGCCATGAAAATGTTAATGGAAAGAGGACATCTCAAGCCCCTCGATCCTCGGCCTCTCTCTGACCACTGCCACCTAGACATGACTCGACCTAGTACTGTCTCTTTCATTAGTAACATGGTCATTCCACAGATCTATGCTACCACTTACATCATGAGATCCAGGATCTCACTAACAACAAAGTTGTCGCTTTGCCCGCCAAATCGAATGTAACTACCAACCCACTTCCTGTTTATAACCAAGTCTCCCCGCCCAAAAACGTTAACCAAATCCATATACTACTGGCCACCTTTAACCCTAGTGTATATAGTACCTCATCCCACCTACCAAAACCTGAGGTGGTTATCCCAGAAGGCACAAACATGTGCATGATGGGCCTAACATCGTAAACCCAACCCAGGCCTATGGCAGCAGAGATGGAGGAAAAGGAGAATGCATGGAAGATAGGGTCATCTGATACCCACATTATAGAGAAAGGGACCTCACTCGCGAAGGGGTATGACCCCAGCTTATACATTGTGGCAGTCGATCAGCTAAAGCCAGTAGTCATACTGTCGAACTCCGTCAATATCAAGGGCTATTTTCAAGGGCTGAAATATGTGATTCAAAGTTGCAAAAAATGGAGAGGTTAGCCACCCTTCCTTAGGCTTTGTTCCATAGGTTTTTCTCTACTCTTTTTACTTACTTTCTCTTGCTTTTATCAGGAGACGTTCCCACAATTTCCAACTTTCAGGCCTCTGGTGTAGCCTCATGGGGAACTTCCTCCCTTTGACATCAATAATATTGACCCGGCTCTGATCAAGATTGCCAGGTTGGAGAAAGCGCTGAAAAAGTCCCAAGGCTTTAATTCCATTCTGGATATTGAAGATGGGTACACTGAGGCTTCGGTCAGGTTACCGAAGAAGCTCAAGATGCCCCACATTGATAGATTTGATGGGAATGGGGATTCAATTGTACATGTTCGCCTATTTTCTAATGTGCTAAGACCAATGGGCCTCTCTCGGGCTCAGAAATTGTCATTGTTTGGAAGGACTCTGTTTGACTTAGCGGTCATTTGGTATGCTAAACTGGAGGATTCTATGAAGCGAAACTGGGAGGAGCTACTTGAGGGGTTCGTCAACTAATATTCATATAATACTCAGATAGAGGTAGCCATCATTGAGTCAGAAGTAACTAACTAAAACCCGAAAGAGCTTTTTGTTGACTTTGTCGCCAGATGGAGCAAAGGCAGCTAGGATGACCAATAGACCATCTGAAAGAGAGCAAGTCCGACTGGTGGTCTAGAACCTTGAGCTAGATATGTTGCAGAGAATGATAGTGGCACTGTTATCCTTATTTGCTTCCCCAAACGAGTTGGGGGTCCAAATCGAGAGTGCATTCAAGAAAAGAATCATCCAAAGAACTAGTGAACCTGCAAAAAGGCCATTCTCTAGGAATACCAATGCTAGTAATAACACTATTCCACGGCCTGCAGACGTCAGTATTGTCATTACAACGGCCAAAATGGCCGATCCCTTTGCCGCAACAGCCTCACCACCTTCACAAAACATCGGCCCACCCCGAAACTGAAGAATCTTTACTCCTCTCCATATGAGCCCAATCCACGCCTTCAAAATGTTAACGAAAATGGGACAGCTCAAACCCCTAAATCTGTGACCTGTTCTTGACCCACTACTACCTAGACATGACCCTACCTAGTATTGTCTCTTTCACCAATGGCATGGTCACCCCACAGACCAATGCTACCCCCTACATCACGAGATCTAGGATCTCATTGACAATAAGATCATCACTCCACTTGCCAAACCAAACGTAACCACCAATTCACTTCCCGCTCATAACCAAGGCACCCCCACCCATAAACATTAATCAAATCCATACATTACCACCCTCCTTTAACCCCAGCGCATATATCGCCTCATCCCATCTACCAAAACCGAAGTTGGCTATTCCAGATAGCACAAATACGTGCATAACAGACATAACACCTCTAACCTAACTAGGGCCTGTGATGCCAGAGACGAAGAAGAAGAATGCACTAGAGACTGGGTCAACTGATACCCGAGTCATAGAGAATGGGGCCTCACTCACAGAGGAGTATGACCCTAGCTTATACATTGTTGTCGTCGATCAGCCAAAGCTAGTGGTCATACTGCCAAACTTTCTCAGTATCAATGCCCGTGGAAAGGATAAGCAAGGGCAACATCAGGACAATTGGCTTGAACAAGCTCTTTATGACTTGGCCGAATTAGAAAAGGAACTGGAAGAACTGGAAGAGGATCTGGACAACCTCTATTTCTTTGAAGAAGAGGATACAGGAAGTATACAAATTGGGTGGTGGGACCCAAGCCAACCAGAAATAAGCAACAAGTGGTTGAGTGAAGATAAGTCAGATATTGAGGAACAGACAAGAGAGACCGGGAAAGAAGAGGGAGTTGGTGCTAGCGGCAAGATTGAGGCTGCACCTCTGACCGAGAACGAACAAGTGTTGGAACAGTTCCAACAGGAAAGAATAGCGGAGATCCAAAGGAAAATAAATCTAGAGCAAGAAAAAGCAGAGGCCGAACCAACAATGGATGACTTCCAGAGCACGGGAAAGACTAAATGGGAGCCTAGTGATAGGAATAGAATACCGAGAAAGCTCAGGAAATATTAGAATGTAGAAACCAAAACTGCAGTGGAAGAGGAATCGTATGATGATAGAGGGCGTGATGTGAACATGCTCCAAGTAAAACCCGATAATAGCCCAGCCATGGCTGCAGGAGAGTGGTAGGAAAACAGCAACCTAAGTCATGCATACACTGACGAGGGATGGAAAGCTGATACTCTTGATGATACGTGGTATACTAACGAGATCAATCACATGACCCGCAGTGGTTGATATTTCAAAACCCTGTCTCTAGATCAGCCAGACTACTCCAGTAAAGAGACTAAGAAAGCAAAAGAGAAAGATATTGAAGAAGACTTGGTCTTGAAACAGCTCAAGAAGATTCAGGCAAACATATCAATCTGGGAGTTACTCATAGCTTCCTAGGATCATAGGCAGGTTTTGTTAGAAGCTATGAACAGAACAAAGTGACCCATTGATACCGCCATTGACCAATTGGTGTCGTTGGTCACTTTTAGATATGTTACGCCAATGATATCCTTTATGGATAAAGAGTTGCCACCAGATGGTGCCAACCACAACCAACCCTTGTATGTAACCCTGGAGAGCCGAAAAAAGTGAATTCCGATAGTGTTAGTAGATACCGGATCGGTGATTAATGTGTGTCTGGCATGGACTGCCTATGCCATAGGTTTGAGGCCGGTTAACTTCATGCCCACAACCCAAGCTGTCCGAGCTTATGACAACACTAGCTGAGATGTTATGGGAACGTTCAAGAGCCACATACTAATCAGTCTGTCCGAGTGTGAAGTGGAATTCCATGTCATGGACCTGCCAGAAACTTTCAATCTACTCATGGGCAGGCCTTGGCTACACCAGATGAATACTATATCATCAACAGTCCACCAATTGGTAAAATACGCCTTTAATGATGGGATTGCTACTGTGTATGGCAATTTTGTAATTCACCCTTCCTAGGGGACTACCACGCCCTTGTTGGAAATCATACACCGGGAAGAGGATGTATTCGTCTCCGGCTTCTCCTTGGTGGAGGCTCAATTAGTCCAATCAATCATGGAAAAAGACGGTGGAAACTACATAAGCGCTTAGTCTATCTACATGATGAACAAACAAGGGTATATTCATGGATTAGGAGTGACAGGAAATGAGGTACAATTACCAAAGAAATGAGTAATAAACCCCATGCTTTTGGGTTGGGGTACAAACCTACCACCGAAGACTGGAAATGGGAAGGGGATGAGTTGAGAGAAAAAATTAGAGCAAAGAGAATTGGGAGGGAATCTGAGTTTGTCCACAAGCCAATACGTGAAACCCTGAACAGACGCTTTGTCCGCCAAGGGGAAGATTTCCCATTTTGTGGATTTCCAGAGCCTTGGGTTAATTGGGAAACAAAGACCAGGTACCTAGGGTTCAAGATCTTCTTTGGGCACTAGTTACCAGAAAATAAGGATAAGCAGACGAACCTGAGCACTCATACAGATCAAAGCAGGACTACAAGCCTGAATATTGATGAAAAGGAGCTGTTGGGGAATGCATTGGCTGATCTACTAACAAGTTCTCATGCTGGGATTGAGCCCGGCAACTTGAGGGATAGTTTACTATCTTTATGATTAGGGACACACCGGCGGCAGATTTTATTGGTGTCATTGTGGACACATTTGAGGCTCCATGCATGGATAGAGAGTCCGAATTTGATTCCACTGAGTCTGTGGAGTCGAACTCAGATTCTAGTTCCTCTGAGTCTGGTACTTCCGGGAGTGGTAACCCGGATACCAAAGTCTTGTCCAGGTCGTCTTTCAGCTTTTCTTTTGAGTCCACTGTAATCGAAGGTCCTGACTTTTTGAATAAGAATGCTGTAGATTTCACTTACTTCTCTGTGCCTTTAGTTTGTTGCAATGATCTTGATTTTCAAAATTTTGACTTAAACGAAGAGGAAGAAATTCCTCAGGTTTTGAAAATTTGGTTGATCATAAGGAGGAAAGGCGTGTTAAGCCCTATACAGATGAAATCGTATCAATTAACGTAGGTTATGATCCACAAAGAAGTTGAGGTGTGCGTGGATGACATGATTGTCAAGTCCAAGGAGCGAGAGGGCCATTACATTGCAGTGGAGAAATTCTTTCAACAAACCAGAGAGTATAGACTGAGGCTGAACCACCAAAAGTGCACCCTTGGGGTAACGACAGGGAAGATGTTAGGTTTCCTCATCACACAAAGGGAAATTGAAGTAGATCCTTCCAAAATCAAGGTTAACTTACAAAGGCCACCACCGAGGATTAAAAAGGAAGTGCGTGGCTTTCTAGGCAAAGGGAAATTCATAAGATGATTTATTTCCAAATTAACCTTGACTTGTGAACCACTATTTGGTCTCCTGAAAAAAAGAAAATAAGTTTCAATGAGATGATCGTTATCAATTTGCTTTTGAACAGGTCAAGCAGTAGCTGCAAAATCCACCTGTGTTATCACTGCTAGAACCGGGGAAGCCACTGATTTTGTACCTGTTAGTGACAAATTCGACCATGGGGTGTATGTTAGCTCAGGAGTCAGAATCCAAGGCAAAGAAGGCCATCTACTACGAGCAAGAAGATGCTAAGAAAGCTTGCTTAGCCTTGGTATGGGCTACCAGGAAGTTAAGGCACTACTTGTTAGCTCACTCTGTAATCCTAGTTTTGAGATTAGATCCCATCAAATATCTCTTTGAGAAACCAACGGTTACAGGTAGGCTAGCTCGTTGGTTGCTTCTTCTCTCCAAATTTGACCTCAAATATGTCACATGCAAGTTGGTTAAAAGGAGAGTGGTAGCGAAATTTTTGGCGGACCACCCAGTCGAAGGATATGAGGTAGTAGAGTACTTGTTCCCAGATGAAGATATTTTGCAAATAGAAGAGGAAACTTGGACAATGTATTTTGATAGAGCATTCAATCAGTATGGTTATAAGATAGGTGTGTAGCTTATAGCACCTGATGATTCCCATATATCCTTAGTCTTCAAACTCCGGTTCAAAGTCTAGTTTGGAAGCTGCCCTAGAACTAGGGGCAATAAGGTTAGATGTCATCAGAGATTTGAATTTGGTTGTCTAGCAAATAGAGACTGAAGAGTCAAAGAGGACAAAATGAAGGCTTATCATCAGACCCTGGATATTCTGATCCTGAAGTTTGAAAAGCTAACGTTTACACATCTGCTAAGGGAGAATAACTGGTACACTAATGCATTAACAACTCTATCTTCTATGGTAGACATCCCACTGGGAATTAAGATGTGTCTAATTATTGTCAAACACAAATATGCGCCAGCCTATGAGGCCGTCGCCGCAATAGATGAAGTACAAGATAAAAACCCCTGGCATTACGATATTTGAAACTTTCTAGAAATGAGACGTATCCACCAGGGGCAAACACCAAAGACAAATGGGAAATACGGCATCTGGCTATCCAATTTATCATCTACGAAAATAAGCTATATAAACGAGGTCATCTGGGAATGCACAAGCTGTGTGTGGAAGAAGAGGAATCGAAGCGTCTCATGAAGGCTATTCATAGAGGAGAGTATGGGGCACACATGAATCGTGTGATGCTAGCCCGGAAGATCCTCAGACAAGGTTATTACTAGTTAATCATGGAAGAGGATTGCATTGGTTTTGTATGACGATGCCATAAATGCCAAATTCATGCCAATCGCATAAACATACCGCCATCTAAACTTTACAATATGACTTCACCATGGCCTTTCTTAGTCTAGGGCATTGACGTTATTGGTGTAGCCTCTCCATAGAGGTCAAATGGACACGAGTTCATCCTGGTAGTGATTGACTACTTCACGAAGTGGGTGGAAGCTCAGTCCTATGCCATGTTGAAAGCATCGCATGTAGCCAAATTCATCAGAAATAACATCATCTGTCGGTACGAAGTTCTGACCGAGATCATATCAGATAACGGCTCACACTTCAAGAAAGAGGTGATGGATCTGCTTGAGAAATATAACATGGCTTTTCACAAGTCACCGACATACAGACCATAGACCAATGGAGTTGTTGAAGCCGCCAACAAAAACGTTAAGAACATCCTGCGGAAGATGGTTGAGACCTACAAGGACTGGTCAGATAAACTATTGTTTGCTCTCTGGAGCTACAGAACGTCGATTCGGACATCCACAGGGGCAACCCCTTATTCTCTGGTGTACGAGATGAAAGTCGTTCTACCAATTGAAATTGAAGTACCGTTACTGCAGATTTTAGTTGAGTGTCAGATAGCGGAGGTGGACTGGTAACAGAGCAGATTTGAGGAGTTGACGTTGTTTGATGAGAGGAGGCTGAGGGCATTGTATCATATTTAGGGCTACCAACACCAAATTGCTAAGGCTTTTAATAAAAAAGTTAATTCTGAAAATCTCAAAGAAGGGGACATGGTACTGAAAGACAATCGAGCTCTCATCCATAACCCTAGGGGCAAGTTCAGACCTAATTGAACTGGTCCTTATCTCATCAAATCAATCTGGTCAGGAGGGGCGATTATTCTCATGGATTTAGATGGCCTAAAGTTTTCATAACCGATCAATATGGACAAGTTGGGGAAATATTATCTTTGAGAGGCTCGCTAGGCCGAAAACCCGAAAGGGCGACGTAGGCAAAAGTTAGAGCATGAAAAATTAGAAATAAAGAAAAACTGAGCTCGCGAGGTTGAAAACCCTAAAGGGCAACTTTGGCAAAAGTTAGAGTGCAAAAGAGAGAGTTAATACTCTAGTGAACCAAAATCGAACTACGTAAGGCCTGATTCCCATCTTTGGGATACATAGGTAACTTCATCCTGACGTTTGGCTACAACCATTTCCAACTCAACTGTCATTTTCATTTATTTGATCAGGTAATTTTTCTCTATATTATCAGTCAGCTCGGTTGTGTGATCTTCATTTTGGCAGAAAGACTGATATGGTGAATGCAGTTATGGGCAGTTACGATATGTTGATTCGGGGTTGTACATCTTGAGGGTTGATTTTGTGTGTGTCAAGAGGTGACCATTTCTGAAAAATTGTTTTGAAAAGTTTTAATAAAGTTGATTTTTCTCAAATTTTACCTTTTACAACTTAGACCTTTTTTTGAGGACCAAAAAGGAAAATTTCCTGTGCTTGCAACTTTAATTTTATTGATTTCAAACACAAGTACATTCTCCAATTCTTGAATTTAAGTCAAAATTATTTTTACATCATAAAACTTGAAAAGAAAGATCAAAATAGTAAAACTAGGGGCACAGCTAAGTCAGGTAGCTCTATGTTTTCTGCTCGCACTTGTGGAAGTTTCTGTAGCTAAAAATGGCCCAACTTGTTCTTCGTCCTCGAGCCAAGCCAAGTATTTGCCAGAAAAGGCGTAACTAAAGCTAGGGGCAAGGACAAAAACTCTCTCATCCTCCAAGCAGTGAGGTAACGAGTCAAATGTGAACCACAAATGGTAAATGAAACCGGGTACTCCACCCCTTCTTCTGGGCAAGTCTGATCATGTCCAAATTGGCGTCTAAACCGAAATGGAAAATAGAACAAGCAGTGCATAAGGCCAATTAACTGTATACCCGGCTATCGGGACATGTTGTAGTTTATCTTCATCAAGTTAAGTCAGGGGCAACGCCAAGCTATGTCAGCTGCAAATTTGTTGCACATCCAATCACACCACCATCCCTCTGAAGGGAAGTCCACTAGCTGTTGGCGAAAAAAATTAGCTCTAGCCAAGTATTCGAGGCAAGGGTCCACCACTTTCAACTTATCCATGAGCCATACCTGGGAAGGGACAAAAATAATAGAGATGTACATTAAGAGAAAAAGTAAGAAAAAAGGGATTCTAGGAGAGAGAAAATAGAGCATGAGTGCCGAGTGATGTGCGAGGCATATATCAGAAAGGGTAGGAAACAATACATAAAGTAGTGGACTCCTTGCAAACCTGGTGGTCTCTGGTCGATGAAAAGCATCTAAACCGATCAGGGTCTCGGCCGGTGTCAGACTTGTCACGACCCAAACCCGCCCCTATAGGTTTAGCATCGTAACCGGCCAGTAATCTTGGGATTATTGAAGGCCTTTGAGATAAATTAACATAATATTAGGGGCTAGCAGAAGCAAATAACAACTATACAATGTCCATTGAGCTATGTAGACTTATATGAGACAGAAAAATTTTAAAGTTTTTATATACATATATACACATCATCCTTACATCATCATATATATACAGATTAGATAAAAACGGACTTAGCCCTATTTACAAAATACACAAAAACTTGTTTAACCAAAGAAGAAAATAAAACTTAAACTTTAATTCACATAACCATAGCCACTTGACATATCCGGAACCTCCACAGGGAGGCACATAGGTTGGCTAATAAAAACAAATTCCAGGCAAAAGCCTCTAAGCCTTGTCACATGCCTGATCACCTACATACATAAATAATACAGTGAGCTAGAGCCCAGTGAATAATAACAACGTAAAGGGTTTTAATGAATGATGTCCATCACAGAGTCAGAAATCAGAATTTATATCGGAAACAGATTCTTATCAGAAACAGAATTTTATGCATATTCAGATTTTAATCAAAAATAGGTTCATATTCATATTCTTATTCAAATCATACATAGAAATCAAAGTTCATTCTTAATCATACATGTTACATCCATTAGCATTATCATGCTTGTCAGTTCCATTAAGGAACCTCCGGAATCGGGAAACATGTAACATACTTGAGCAACGGCATTATTATTCCCAAGAAAGGGCCTTGAGACCACAGTATTATTACCCCTGGGCAAGGGCCATGAGGGCACGGTATTTTTACCCCCGGGCAAGGGCGTTGTACTTATAGACCACGGTATTATTACCCCCAGGCAAGGGCCTTGTGCTAAGGATGCCACGAATACATTTCAGAAATTTGGACAATCATTCATTCATATAAAACATCGCATTTCGGAAAACTGAATATTTCATAGCATCAAAAAATAATTAAAGTTAAGCATAACTTTACAGAGTTATTACTCATAGATGGCTCCGCTAGCAGATCAAATAATGTTGACAAATCAGATAGATCAGGCAAACGATAGCGCGTGACCTACACAAACATATAACATATACACATTGAAACACAATATTGATTCCTTAATCAAACTTGACTTTTCTTGTCTTCTGTCTAAATAATCCGAAGGTCTACTATGCTTATTCTTTCTTTATTCAAATGAATCGGGTTCTCGTTTCACATATTCTTTCATTACTAAATTATTCTTTTCTAAATAAACCAATTTCTTACTTGGCTTCTTAATCAATTATTACTAAGTCAATGACTTATTGTTTAACCAACTAATTTATATTGATTGGTAGTTTATTAATCTTGTTGAGTCATAATTCTTGCCTAAAAATGCTTGGAAATGAAAGAGAACGGAAATCGAAATATGAAACAACTTTTCAAAATTTTCTAAAACAAGACTCTTCGCTTGAGCGCAACATTGGTCGCTCGAGCAGACACCTTGGTCTGCAAAAATACTAGTTGCCTACATTCTACGCTCGAGCGACAACTTCTTCGCTCGAGTGATGGTGACGAATTCTGGGTTTTCCATAATGTTGTTTAAACTTCAAAACGCATTACCAAGGCTCCAAATTCACGCATGACTCACTCAAATATGCAAAAACATTCCCAATTACATTTATTTAAAGTTAATTCCACTTACACTTCAAAATTGCATAATTTTAATTCACATTTAAACCTTGGATTTCACGTTTAAAATCATCTTTCAATTCTTTCTTTGTTTCATGAAACTTAAAATTGAATCTATAAGGCCCTTTTTAAAAATATTTGCAAGTATAAAATTAAATCAAAATCAAACTAATTTTTTATTCTCAAATATAAATTACAATTTATTTTCATATTGACTAACCTTAACCATGTTCATGAATTAATTCTTTAATTTCTCCAAATTACATGCATGTAACAATAAGATTCAAATTCATATAAGATATTCAAAATCAAACCCAAAATAATTAATTTCTAAAGTTAATTTCCATAATCATGAACCTAATTCATCTTCTTGCTAATTTATTTTTGTTTACATAAAATTGACTTCAAACTCTTTTCTATCTTCCTTTAAGACATGAAATTAAAATTATAAACTTCTTAGATAATCATTTTCATGTATGAAATTAAGATCAAAACTAACTATTTTATATTTTCAAATCATAATTTTACTTCTTGAATTGTTCTAATTTAGATTTTTATTACTTTTCTTCATATCAAACCTAATTTAAGCTCATAAACCGTTAAATCATGAATTAAAGTCTAATTTAGATTTTTATTAGTTTTCTTCATATCAAACCTAATTTAAGCTCATAAACCTTTAAATCATGAATTAAAGTCTAAAATCTTGGAAACCCACAATGCATGTAAGGTTAGACTTCAAATTTATGAAGGATGATAAAGATCAAACTCAAATATTAAATTACCACATCAATCTCTTAATTATCAAACCTAACTCAAATTTTCTTCATCTTCTTGCTAATTCCTTTTAATTACATGACATTGATTCAAATTTCATCTTTAATTTCAAGTGTAATGTAAAGATTCTACACAAATTAAACATAAATTCCATACCTCACTACAAGAAATAACAGTTTTGCCAACCAAAATATTAGTCGCCAAACGTCGCATTTTAGTCGCTGATACCATTTAGCGACTAAATTTTTTTGTCGCCAAGTTAGTCGCCTAAACCCTGTCGGCGATTGTTTTAGCGACTAAACATGTGTTTGGTCGCTGAAAGTGAAACATTTGGCTACTATTTTTTTTAGTCGGCAATGTTACCTTTTAGCTACTAAATTTTATTTAGTCGGCAAAATTAAATGTTTGGCTACTAAATTATTGGTCGCCAATAGTCAATTACATAAAATTAAATTATACATTTACCAACCAATACTCAAGGAATCGGCGACCAAACCTTTTAGTCGCCAAAAGCTCATTCGTGAAAAAGAAAAAATTTACAGTCACTAGTACAACACATTTTTTCCACTACGCCTCTATAGCGCCATATGATTATATATGCAACATATATTATTTATATAGTACATAGACCCGTATTAATATAAAAGTATATATATATAAAGATAATTATTTTTTATTGAACATAATTTATGCAAAAATAAATTATTTACTAGAAAAAAATATAGACCACTTTTGGCGACTAAATTTCTTTTTAGTTGCCAAAAAGCCTCACTTTTGGCTATTAAACATCTTTTTAGTCGCCCAATGCCTCACTTTTGGTTACTAAATTATTTTTAGTTGCCAAAAAGACTCACTTTTGGCTACTAAATTTTTTTAAGTCAGTAAAAGCCTTACTTTTGGCGACCAAACATCTTTTTAGTCGCCCAATGCCTCACTTTTGGCTACTAAATTTTTTTGAGTCGCCAAAAAGCCTCACTTTTGACTACTAAAATTTTTTTAGTTGGTAAAAGTCTCACTTTTGGCGACCAAACATCTTTTTAGTCGCCCAATGCCTCACTTTTGGCTACTAAATTTTTTTTAGTCGGTAAAAAACCTTACTTTTCACTACTAAAATATTTTTAGTCGGTAAAAGTTTATATCGGCGACCAAACAGATTGTTAGTCGCCAAAACCAATACTTTTGGCTACTAAATTTTTTTAGTCGCCAAAAATTTTACGTTTGGCTACTAATGCTTTTTTGGTCACCAAAACCTATACTTTCAGCGACCAAAGGTGCTTTTTTAGTCGCCAAAGTTGCTTTTTCCTGTAGTGCCTCGAGTTTTAATTTCAGAATATTTAATTGAATCCCTTCTAATTCTTCTTGGGTTTCTTCAAAAACATGAGCTTTCCTTTCAATGTTGCTTCTCCTCTTTTATTTTCTTTGTTCCCGCAACTCTCTCTCCTCTCTCTCTCTCTTGTAAATGAACCCACTTCACTTAATGAAATCAATACAACACATACTCCACTCTTTACACTGCACATGTGCACTCATCCTTAAATTCCAACACATCACTCACATGAACACACATACACAGATTTGCTCAGTACACCCACACCCATTTACACCCTCAATTTTAGATTATTCCATAATTGAATTTATGATTAGAATTGATTTAATTAAGCAACACTCAATCTGATTAAATCTTGATTATCACATAATTAAATTAATCATAACCAATCACCAATCCCACATAATTTAATTAGTCTAAATGACTTTCATTAGAGGCCAATTAATTATATTTAAATTTATTAATTTGAATCAGATTTTTAATTAAACTCCCAAAAGGCTCCAAATATCGAATTCAATTTATTTCCATCCTCAATTTTGGTTTCTTAAATCATTAAGGTCTTTAATTTCAAATTAAACGTCAAAATCGTCGCCAATAAATTACATACTTAAGTGAATACCTCAATTGAATGCCTCATAAATAAATTTAATTCATCATAATCTTAATTCCCAATTCTCATAACTTAATTAACTCCAATTTGGATCCAATTAATCAAATCTCAGTTTTAAAATTTGAATCAAATATTCAATTAAACTCCTATACGGTCCGATACTTGAAATTAAAATGATTCAATTCATCAATTATAATCTCTTGAGCCATTTAGGCTTTTAATTTCTAATCCCAATATAAATCCTCAATAGAATCATTTGCGGATCAGTGTCCATAATTTTTATAAATCCCAGATTAAATTAGAATAGTTGGCAACTAAAATTCAAATTTTCTTAATTAATTAAATGCTAATCATTATACGTGGTGGGGTCATCACAAGGCCAATGCAGCTCTTGCCCTCTTTCAAGCATTGAGCCACCTCAATCAACCTAATGATGGCTTTGCCGCAACTAGAGGCAAGAAGGAAGTGTGCGAGTAAGCATAAGCAGAGGGCATGTTGCCAATAGCCTCGCCAAAGGAGGTCGCCTCTGTCTCTAATGACAGAAAATCGACGAATCAAACCTGGAAAGTCCAACTTCCCATCATGAGCCAAGGATCGAGCCTCATGCAAAGTAAGTCCACACATCTGTCCCAAAGCTCGGGCATAGCCAAAACGAGGCTGAGGCATTATTTCTTCGTCGTGCTTGGATTCTATCAATGCTTGAAATTCTTCGTGTATCGGACACATTTCTTGTGATCTGAATCGAAATACATGTGTAATCAGGTTCCAACATCGAACAGCGGCATGGAGGAACGGAAAACAAAGCGAAGTATGGCTCAAAGGAAAAAGAGCATTTAGGCCGAAATCGCGCAAGTTCACCTTTTCCGAGCTGTCTAAAGTGACAATCCAGTCTCGGAGCCTATTGTTGAGCAGCATCTCCATCTTGAGAGGAAAATATAAAAATTCTGTTATTCTGCCAGGAAAACAGCTTGGGATTACCTTTTATAGACTTTGAGAAGGAGCAGTGCATGGCAGCTGGATCTCACTGGCCGACATCACTTTTAGAGCCGATCGTGCATCATTGGAGCCCGGCCGTGCCTATTTGGACCCGGCTAACTCTCAATGACTGCCCAGACTAGAGCAGTTACAGAGAAGACATGTTCTCACCTTGGTGAACCGGAGATGTGTTTTGAGTTTTGTCTTGTTTGTATCAGGTGTAAGACATGTTCTCACCTTGGCGAACCGGAGATGTGTTTTGAGTTTTGTCTTGTTTGTATCAGGTGTTGTTTAGTGTTTTCGGTTATTTTCATTTCTTTTTCTTATTTTTGAGTTACATTTTGCATTGTCCAGTTATAGGTTGTTATCCGATTCAAGAATAATTCAAAAGCAAGCATTCACAGTTCTAAATGCAACGGTTGTGCCATTCAGTCATCACATGCTATGCAATGCAAGAGAAATCATCCAAAGTAGTCTTTTCATAAACAAAAGGGTCCAACCCCAATCATTGTTTTACAAAAATAAAAAAAGAAAAAAAAAGAAAAAGTCTTCAAAAATAAAATACAGGGGTCTATCTGAAGCTAGTTTTTACCTACAAAGCAAAAGGAAAGAAAAGCAAAGTACAAAATCAACCCATCTTCGCTCTCTTCCTCCTTGGTTGCAAAGGAGGTAAGTCACTATCATCACTGGGGCTGTTGGACGGCATGTCGACCTCGTCTCCCTCATCCTCGGGTGTTGTGTACCCCTCAAAGGAATCCTCAGAAGGCGAGCGATGCCTTGCTCTGCCTCTCCCTCGGTTAGCCCATCCTCTGCCTCTCACTGGGCCCCGTCTCTTTCTCCCCCTAACTAGAGGAGGTCCTACAGGTGCAACTGGTGCTGGCTCAAGCTGGAAAGAGTACAAACATCAGAATCAGATATCATAATAGACTAATAGAATAGATGACAACAGTAAAACTATGGTCAAAGTATACCTCAACCCCATGAGTAACCAGAACAGCCTGCCTCCTCTACACCATCAGAAGTAGTCGGTCAACTGTCCGGAGGAGATCATCAACATACCTAGTGGGCACCTGCAAAAGTAAAAGACCAGAGTACAGGGAGCAGAAGTAATAAAGTACAGTGGGACAGAGCAATAAAGCACTGTGGAAAGAAATAAGAAAGTACAACTGGCATAAGTATAAAGAAGCATGTACCTGCTCAATGCTGAGAGCAATCACCAACCTGCAGTCTCTTTCCTCGATATGCTCAAAAGGGATCTGCTCAATCACTCCATCCAGTCGCATGTACACGACCTCAATGGGAATCGTAGGAAGCCCGGGAATAGGAGTTACAGTGGGAGCACCTCCGGTAATGGTGACAGTAGCCTCGAGAAGTACGCGGACCACACCCCTGGTAAGCGGAGCCATCACCCGGGTTTGTAAGAATGTAATGAAGTCACCGGCCTCATGGTAGCAGTCACCGTCCTCTCCTTACATTAGGTGATCGATCAGGGCCCGTCCTGGAGATCATCGGCAATCCTCATGCCGGAAAGAGGAGGATGTGGAACATCAGGATCAGCCTGGTCCTAGGTCTGGCAAGGAACTGCTCTTCTAAATAGTAAGCCTTGCCGAAAGCACCTTCGAAGAGAATTCGCATGGTAGAGGCCTCCCATGTAGCCTCGTAAATCACCCTCGATGCCTGAGGGATACCCACCTAAGGGTGCTAGTCAACCTGTGAACAGAAGGTGTAAAGCAAGAATAAGGTTGAACAGTATGGGAATGGCAGGGCAGT
Organism: Camellia sinensis; assembly: GCF_004153795.1. Classification (NCBI taxonomy): domain Eukaryota; kingdom Viridiplantae; phylum Streptophyta; class Magnoliopsida; order Ericales; family Theaceae; genus Camellia; species Camellia sinensis. The sequence goes on along the minus strand of NW_021024777.1, from coordinate 985,165 downwards.
ATGGAAACAAAAGTGTGAAAACGGCAAAAATAGTGAAAAATCAAGGCTAGTATTGTAACCCTGTCTGCGGTGACAGTATCGAAGAAGTGGCGGAAGTAAAGGAAGTCTCGGTCAATGGGCGGGCGCCGTTCGAATCAGGAGTTGTAGTACCGAGAGCGGGGTATTGACAACTCAATCGGCCTCACTGGGACCGGAGCGAGGGAAGTGAAACATGTGTAAACCCACAGCTGCAAGATTAAGAAAGGCAAGTGAGTAAGTAAAGCAATTGAGATAAACAGGAAATGCAAAGCAAAATCGAAAAATAAGTGTAAAGTGTACCTCCAAAACTCTCTAGTAACCACCGAGTAAATCCACCTTTCAGCGGGAAACTGAGCTCATATAGCAGTACAGGGTGGCCAGGCCGGCACCACCCCAGTCGTACTCCACCACCCGTGGCAGATGCACCAATGCCCCTAGGATTTACAGCCCCATGGTAGTTTTCCTATTTGCAAATAGAGTAGTACCAAGGAGATACAGGAAAAGCCTGCGGACATACTAGGCGACCTCCTTCGGAGTAGTTGGCTGAAGAGCGGAGAAGTGCTCTAGGAACCAACTGTACCTCACCATCCTGGGACTAGCAGCATCAAGAATCACTCCAAGGAGGTGAAGTTGTGCAGCTCTCCACTATGCCATGTCGGGATCAAAAGTGATCGGGCCGCCAACTCTGATCCGCAAGCCGGTGAGCATTGAGAAATCATATGGGGTCAGAGTTAGCTCTCTAATCGATGAAAAGTGGAACAAGTTTGTGGTGTCCCACCATCTCTCCACCAGGGCCCGATGTAGTAATGGCTCAGCCCTCATCTACACCAATCTTAAACAGAAAGGCCTGAAGCCAACTGCGTCGACCAATGTGCGGACCTTTGTGGGAAGCCACTCGTACCAGTGCCTGGAGCCAGAAATAGACCCATAACCTCTAATCCTCCTGGCTATCACCTGTAGTATGGGAATGTTGTTAGTATCCAAAGTACATTGAAAGGAATGCAAATATGTTCAAACAATGGAAGAAATTGCTTATCGTGGAGGCATCAACGGATAAGTATTCCCCAGGCTCTCGTAGTAAAATGTCCTCGTCAATCCCGGGATAAGACCCTCAAATAGCAGAATGCCACTAGGGGTCAAAGCATGTTGTGTGGCTAGTAGTTGAAAGGCCTATCGGCAAGAGGAGGCAATACGAGCTCAGAATGGGAGGGATGACGTCCTTGGTCTCTATGTCCCCACCTAAAACGGCTCCAATATCAACAACGGGGTCGGGGATAGGAAGTTCATCGCTAGCCATGAGGGCTAATAGAGGGAAAGTGAGAAAAATGAAGAAAGAGTGAGCAAGTGGGGGGGTTTTTAGTGAAAATCCCAAAAATCCCAAATTTCAAACCCTAGGAGAGAGAAAGTAAATAGGGGGTGGAAAATTAAAGGGGTAGAGGGGAAAGTGTAGGTGAAAATGTGAGAGTCTAAGGAAAACAAGGATAAACCCAAAACTCAACGAAATCAAGTTTTAATTGATTCAAAATGTAGAGGAGGAAAAAGGTTTCAAGGAAGAAATCACAAGGGTTGGTGGGTATTGTGAAAATAGGGAAAATCTAGAGAGAGATGAGGCTGAAAGAGAGAGAGAGAGAGAGAGAGAGAGAGATAAGAAGGGTATTCGGGCTTGAGTGTGTGTAAAATGAGGGTTTGAATTTGTTTTAAGCTAACACGGTACTGCACTGCCCCTGGTCACCGTCGTGACCCGACCGCCTCTATTGGAGCCCGGCAGTGCTTCGTTTAGGCTCGGCCGACCCCTAATACAACCCAATTTTGTTTTTTTTTTTTTATTTCAGTGTATTTCAATGTTGGGCCTCAGTTTGGTTGTGGGAAGGTGTAAAAAAACAGAGAGCAGAAACACAGAACAGGAAAAGAAAAGAAAAAAGAGAAGAAAAAAAAAAAAAAACAGTGAAAGGAAAAGAAAAAAGAAAAGGAAAATGAAGGGAATAAGTAAGAGAGAGTTTTGTTCTTCTTTTTCTGGTTTTGTTTTGTTGCTTTATTTCGTAATTTGTTTCATTATTTCATTCAGTTGTTTTGTTATTTATATTTGTTTCAAATTCATAATCTGTTATGTATATTTGTTTTATATCTGTTTCCGGATTTCACGCACCGCGTTGCATGTTCTTTTTTCAAGGATTATATATTAGGCCCATTTGCGAAGCAAAAAAATTGAAGATTGTTTTGATTATCTTGCTTTTATGAAGCTTTGTTTGGTTTGTTGAAATTCACTTTCTAATCTTCGTCAAATTCATGTTTTCGCTTTGTACCTTGATTTGAGTTATCTCTATGGGCTTCATTTTCCAAGGCCTTCCCCGAGATGAGATAATTTCGCTTTACCAAGTGTTGAAGTTCTGTTTGTTTCTTTGCTAATCCAAGTTTCTCCCCTCGCGTGAAACATGTTTGGATCTCAAGTTCACCCTTCCTCTTCTCACGTGAGACGTGTCAAGATTGTTTTCTTCGATTAAAAACAGCAAGTGTGCCTGTTTGTTCACACCACCTTTCCTCCTTTCATGTGAGACGCGTTAGGATCTCGATTTCATGCAGTTAAAAACAGCAGGTGCACCTATTTGTTCACATCACTGTTCCTTCTTTCGGGGGAGACGCATTAGGATCTCGTTTTCACTCGGTTAAAAACAGCAGGTGCACCTATTGTTCACACCATCTTTCCCCCTCCCACATAAGACGCATTAGGATCTCGATTTCACTCGGTTAAAAACAGTAGGTGCGCCTGTTGTTCACACCATCTTTCCTCTTCTCGCGTGAGACGCGTTAGGATCTCGATTTTCATTCGATTAAAACAACAGGTGTGCTTGTTTGTTCACACCACATTTCCTCCTTTCACATGAGACACGTTAGGATCTCGAGTTTTTCGGTTAAAAAACCTCGGGTGCGCCCAGTGTTTACATCGCCCTCCACCTTCCCTGCGTGAGATGTAGCTAGGCTGGCGTCTTTCCCGCATGGGCATGGTTTGGTTTGCACTCTCTTTGTCCCTTTCACGTGAGACGTGTTTTTATTCACCTCTTTCCATGTGAGACACGACTTGAGTTGTTTTGCTTTCGTTCAGACGTTGCATTTCTATTATTGCTTATGGCATTGTTTCGTCACTTGTTATTTTTATTCAAATGTGTCATTGCATTGTTTCATTGCATGATCATAAGTTATTTGTTTTCTGCATATCATGTTGCACTTTGCCCTCAAGTTCAATCACTGTATTTATGTCTTGATTTCTTGCCCAAGTCTTACGGCCTCGTCAAATAGGTCATCTCTGGGCTTTATCATTCACTTACGTCATTCCATGACTTCGAGTTCTGTCAAAGAGGGGCAACGGTAGACACCCCAATTTTGACCGCCCACAAGATTTGGATGTTTTGTCCTGCGCACTCGATGATGAAAGTTGCATTGAGTGTGGTTTGAATTATCAACAAAGGATCTAAGTTCAAGCTTCGAAACGAGCCCAGGCCTTTCATATTTACACTATTTGTACCCCAGAATTTCATTTTTTTGAACCCTATGTTGACCTGCACTGAACCTAAAACACAAGAATAGGGGAGCACATCGGGAGCCAGCCGTACCCCATTAGGAGCCGACCGTGGCCATTTGGGGCCGGCCCGGTCTCTTTGGAGAAAAACATTGTTCTAGGAGGGAATCAGCCAGTTGTCTTTTTTTGAATATATTTTCAACCTATTTTGCTCAAATTCTATAAATACGAGCGGATCCCACTGTATTGAGGGTTAGAAAAATTTCAAAGAAGCTAAATCACCCTTGTGAGCTCCTTCTTCTTGTGCAAGCTAGCTTTAAGATATTTTGTCATCCTTACACTATATCTATACACCATATACAACCTTAGAGCAAAGCCTTAGAGCCTTGGTTGAGACTTGTGAATCACAATTCACACTTTAGAGGGCCTTTGGATTGAGTTTGGTTTACAGCAAGAGCTTGTTCTCTTCAAGAGGTAGAAGCTTACCACCTTTCTCTTTGTTTTCATTTCTATCTCTTTCTATCTATTACTAGTGTTTTTGTGTTGTTTTGGATCCATTTCAAGTGTTGGAACTTGGGGTTGGATAGTTACCAAAGGTAGAGAGGGCTAACACCCTTTCTTGTGCCTTAACTCATATCAAGAGTCTCATCCTAATAATCAAGTTCACGTGATCATTTATGCGCTCTCCCTCTTTTTTTCTTTTCTTTCATTTGAGAGTTATTTCAAACAATTGATTGTTATTCAAGGCATGAAAAAGAGACCTATGCTCAATGGCTTAATCTCTACAGAGGTTCATCGTCATGGAGTAGTCTCCCTTTTATGCTATGAATCACTTCTCGTTTGACATTTCTTCTCATTTAGTGGACTTAAACATCACTTTGGACAAATTGATTAAAAAGTGGAAAGGATTAATAAAAGTGGTTTAAAATGAATGAAATTGACATAAAGAAAATGTTTAGATGGTTGGATTTGGCCAGACGTTATGCCAAGTCCATCGCTCCGAGAATTGTCACTTATCAATCCATGATACGTTGATGAGACTTAGAGCATGTCTATTTCTCTCTTTGAGCCTTCATGATATGAAGGAGGGGTGGTCGTATTCATTGCATTTATTAACTTTTTTTTGTCTAAACGTGCCTGAAATCATCAAGCAATCAACTTGTTATCGTTAATGGTTTCAAACTCAAATTCGTTCTTTCCTTGAGTTTCCCATGACAGAGAAGAGCAAAAGGGACAAACAAGGCCTAGAAAGGCTTTGTCTGCACTATTCTCACCTCAGTGCACAAAAACATTTTTGGCATGAAATTAGGGCACGTCCAGCTGTTTATGGACCCGGCCGGGTCTCATTTAGGGCCGGCTGACCCCCAATGTTTGGTAAATAGTGAATTCTGGCATAAACAGAAGGTAGTGACTGAGAGTGAAATAGAGCAAGTCTGGGCAGACAGAGTACTTTCTGGACACTGTGCATGCAGTCGTTGTGCCTCATTGTTGCTTGTAATTATTGTTGTTGTAAATAATTATTGTTGCAATTTCATTGTTTGAGTTAGTATTGTTATAATATCCTTGTTGTAATAAAATTAGATAGCTGGATTAAGTTAGAATTCATTCAAATTTGTAATAAGTAGTTAGTTTATTTATTATTCATTCGGTGATGTAATAGCTAAGTAGTTTAATTAGGACATTTGAACCCTCCTGCACGAGGGCAAAAATATGTAATAATTGTGTATGTCTTTCAACCCCCATTTCTTTCTCCTTTTTATTTATTCGCTTACAATGGTAGTATAAAGCATCATGTTTCCTTAGCATTTCCCATGTTTGCATACACTCATCTCACATGCATTTGGGTTTGGCTCATCATACTGACCAATGTCGTATTCAACTCTCTTAAATGAATACATGATTTATCACATGTCTTTAATTGGATCACATACCATGCTAGTAGTCGAGCCTATTTACTTGCATGATTGCATGTGTCACATTAGTCATATTGCATTGTTTAGAGGCATGCATGCTTTCTAAATCTTTTGTTTGTTGGCTTGCCTTGGAGTACTAGGTGAGCGTTTATTTCTTTAGCATATTGCATTGTGTGGTTGTCGCCATATCAAAAATGATTTCCAAGAGCCTAATTGCTTAAGTGATATACTTGTTTGGATGCCGGTAGATGAAGGTTAATTGCCAAAATTGGGATAAAGTGACTAATGTATATACAAACTTTTTCAAGTGACGCGTCATTCAAAATAATTTTCAAACAAACATGAAATCAAAGTATTCCGACTTCTACAAATTAGTCTATACTTGTGTGCAACACCTAGTAATGTTAACTTAATAATCTTAACAAGAGCATATAATGTAAATAAAAATCACATCATGATTAGTAGAGGTTGATCTTTGATCAGGTGAGTGGGGTGCTCAATTCATGACCTTCCCCTCTCGTACCTAAGTTCCCGAGTTGAGACACTTTGGTGATGACGGACACGTGGCCTTTGGCACAAGGTATAGGTTTCCTAAATTTCTCCAAAAAAGTATTTGGGTGGCGACTCTGAAATTTGGCAAAGCAGTCCATTTCTGGCATTTGATTCAAACATCGATTTTTTAAAAGCTTTGCTGGATTTGGACTCATTTGTGTTTATCTATTTTACATTGCACTTGTGAAATCAAATTTAGAACTACGAGAGTCCGAACTGTAGGGCTAATCACATCCGAAAGAAGCACAAAAAGCAAGCTACACTCACAGTGTTCGAAGTGTTGTCACGCCTCTATGATCCAACCTACATTACGCATAACACATAACGCATGTTTGAACATTTGACCAATTCAAATCATTCTTGATTTACTTAATTCTTTTCACTCTATTTCTTACTTATTAGGTCATTCATGAGGCCTAATTCATGTCTAAGAATACTCATAAAGGAATGTGAATGCAGGCATGATCAGAATATGTTTTTCAAAATATACTCAAATAGAGCATTTCGCGCGAGCAGAACATTGGTCACTCAAGCGGACCACTTGGTTTGCAAAAGTACTGGATGGTCAAAATTTAGGCTCGATGGTCGCTCGAGCCAACGTTCAAAATAAAAGGCAGTTGCTATAGGAATAACTTGGTTGCTCAAGCCAATTGCAAATCTTTGCAAAACTACTGGATGCTTGCTATGTCCGCTCGAGCAACAACTTGTTTGCTCGAGTGGTGAGGCAGAATTCTGGAATTTTCAAAACAGAGTTGTACTTCAAAATTCATGTTCAAAGTATGGATTTATCCACGATGCAACCTGTTAGGTTTTTATTCCTGGCAATCCTGTTTGACAAAACTCCTTTCAGTTGTAATTATATTCGATCTTTTATTTTAGTAAGGCTATGAGATTTAGATGCGAATCCAACCCAAATTGTGTCTATGCAAAGAAGTTTCAGAAGTTAATTCTTTCAGATCTTTTTCTTGGGTATTGGGGGTTTCATCTGGGACTTCTTTGCTTGTTTCCTTTGATATCAATGAGAGTTGAATCATGAATTATATTAAAGGGTTTGTTTAGTTTGGTTTATTAAAAAAAAAGAGAGAGTTGTTCTTCAGTGGATTCCATAGAATTTGGGTCTGAAGCTTTGGTGGATTCTGGAGTAGCTCATCGTCATAAATTCGACATCGGTGTTGTGGATTCAACATCAGGCAAGACAATTCTGAGGTGAAAACGGGGCTAAAAGAGGCACATAGGGGTTAGTTCGATTTGGGAATGGATTCGCTAGGTAACTGAGAATACACTTGTGTAATTTCTTTATGTCTTCTTAATAGATTGTTTTGTGGCTTTTGCCCGTGGTTTTTTTTTTTATCACAATTGGAGGCGCTCCAATTGTGGTTTTTCCACGTTAAAATCGTTGTGTTGATTTGTCTTGATTGTTTGATTGGAATTGTTATTTACTGGTTAAAATTAATACATAATCACAAATCAATATATAGGGGATTTCTAGATTTTTCACAATCCAAAACCATGGAAACCTTTCCAAAACATAAGTACATAGCCAATATTGAATAAAAACTTCATGATTTAGAAAAATTGAAAGTTAAAACTTCATAATTGAAAACAAAACTCCCATGCATGTATCAATTATTTCCAAACTCTTTTCCAAAACTTGAAAAAGATGCAATTCACTTTCAAAACTTTGTGAATCATGCATGCATGTAAAATTTATCTTCCAAATTCAACATGGATGACAAAATCGTGCTCAAAAATAGTGAAACCCAACAAAACTATGCATGCATGTATGAATTGACTCTAAATTCATCATCTTTAACTCATTTCTAGATGAATACTTGTGATTAATCTTATGATCTTTAAGAAATCACTAAATAGATAACTTAAATTCATGAATTGAGTCAAATTCTTACCTAGCGCCTAGTACTTAGCTTGATTATGCAAAACCCTAGCTTCCTCTAGCCAAAATCCAATTTCTCTCTCTCTCTCTCTCTCTCTCTCTCTCTCGTAAAATCTCAACCAAATGAAGTGTTGGAACTCAAATTCTTAATTATGACATATATATATATATATACATGTTGATTAAACCAGGGTGCTAATTAAGGTTTAAGATTAACTAATCAAACTTAATTCTAATTGATTTAATCTAATTAATTTATTCTGAATCAAATTTTAATCAAGCTTCTCATTAGGTTCAAAAAATTATGCTGATCTCAATAAACTAACCAGTTTCAGTTTCTGACGCTATTAAGGTCTTCAATTTTCAGATCATAATAGAAATCATAACAAATATTCCTACTATCAACATATATGAAGTCAAAAACCACATATATCACATAATTAATATTTAAATTCACACTTGACACATAAGCACATGCATAATTAAAGAATTGAAAGTATAATAAATGACGAGTTTGTCACACTTACAACAACAAATATTTTAATCTAATCAAATTCTAATTTAATTAACCAAATAAAAAAAGTAGAATTAGAGATTAATGGCAAGAGACAAGGTTTTGACAGGAAAAATTTCAACTTCACAAAACCACATCCTATCTACTCAATCTGAGAACAATTCCGTAATTTCGACCTTCTACCACATATGTCGAACGGTTACACAACTTAACCTTGAATAGAAAAGTGTCTCACTTATTATATATTCAATACATAATTTGTACATACATAAAAGAAATTACAATCAAAATAATTCTTGAAAATTGGACAAGTAATAAAAAAAATTAATGTAAATAAGTAAAAAATTATTAAATATTAAAATTATATATATATATATATATATATAAAGAATACCAGTTCATCAAATATCTTAGACCCTCAGTTAAATAAAAATGAAAGCAAAACAACTTCGTATTGGATACAAAAAATGTCACATCATTAAATTGATATTACACCTCTTTCATTCTCTCACTCAAGAAAATAAAGAAATTAAAAATTATTTTGATAATGAATGTTAGATATATTGTTATGCGTTTAAAATAAAATTATCTCATTGTGTCACTTTGGTTCTTACATTTTCAATTGATTCAAATTTAATTATTAATTTTAGATTTTGTGTTAATTTGGTCCAATTGAACGCCGTTGGTATTTTTGATGAAAAAATGGATACTGATTGGTTAAAATTAACTTATTGAGTTGAGCAAACTTATAATTTTGCTCCTAAAATGATGATTCATGCTATTTATTTTCATAAACAAATGTGACCAAATGTAATTAATTTGACTAAATTGAGATAAAGTTATAAATTTAAGTTCAAAATTGAGCTAATTGAAATTATAAGAATCAAAATGACATAAGGAACAAAATGCAGGGACTATTGACGTAATTTTTCATAAATTATAGCATTAAAAATAAAATTTCAATGTAAAAAATTATTGTTAGACTTATTTATTTTGATGATTTATTTAATTATGTTTTAATTTATTTGAAAGAGAAAAATAGAATCCAAAATTTATTTTGATGATTTATCTGAAAGAGAAAAATAGAATCAAAATTTATTTTGTCTCATTATTTCTCACCTAAACCTTTATCCTAAATGTTGTAAGAATGTATTTAATATTTGATTAAATCAGGAGTTCAAACAGCCCAAAACAAATGTTCAAATAGCCCAGCACAGCAGCAGGCCAAAAGGTTCAAGTGGAAGATATTCAAATTAGTAATGATGGGAGTACAACGGCTATAAACGGCTATAAAGGTTCAAAAGGCCAAAAGATTCAAAAGGTTCAAGTGAAAAATATTCAAATTAGTAATGATGAAGTGGAAGATATTCAAATTGGTAATAATGGAAGTACTACGGTTATAAACGGCTATAAATTCAAATGACTACAACGGCTATAAACGGTTATAAATTCAAATGAATACAACGGTTATAAACGGTTATATATTCAAATGAATACAACGGCTATAAACAGCTATAAATTCAAATGAATACAACGGCTATAAACGGCTATAATTTTCATTATACATACCAAAGCCTCTAATGTAAACAAGTTACAAAAAAAAACTTGAAAATATTCTTTGACCTCTAATCACTTACATCTATTCTCAGAAATTATACACTGAGCCTTGTAGCTTTAAGTCCATCTTTCTTATGTGAGATTTACAGAAAAATCAAAGTTTCATTTAATATATCTATCTTTGAGAGATATTTATTGTAAGTTTTCTTTGAAAGTAAAAATATCATTTCATCTTGTAAAAGTGTTACAAACACTGTGCTCTTTAAATCTTGAGAGTGATTGTGAATCACCTAAGATTTACAATGGTTTGGGCTTGTGAAGTCTGTGTAAAATCCGTGGAGGATTGCTCCATTTGTAAAGAGGTTGGTAGCACCCCTGTGAAACTAGAAGATAGTGGAAAATCTCAAGTGAAGCTTGAGGAGTGGACATAGGCCAAGTGGAAAATCTCTTCATTTTATTTTAAATTTCCATAACTATATTTCAAATTTTTACTGTGCTAAAATCATTAACTGACATAGCTGTTAAGACACTTATTTTAATTATTTTTATTTCATTAATTATATTTATCTATTGTGCTAGTCATAATTTTTATTAGGGTATTATTAATTTTAATTGTAAAAACCTAATTCACCCCCTTTTTAGGTTGTGTTTTGGGTAACAATTGGTATCAGAGCCTAGACTCTTATTTTAGATTTAACCATCTAGGAGTTTCGATCCATGGCAACCTTAGCTGAAGGACAAGCCACAAATAGGCCACCATTGTTTGACGGAAACAACTATAGTCATTGGAAGGATAAGATGGCCCTATACCTACAAGCCACTGATTATGCCATGTAGATTATTGTCACCAAAGGTCCAAAAATTCCTACCAAATTAGTAGACAATATTAGTGTACCTAAAACTGAAGATAAACGCGATGAGAGAGATCATAAATTATTGCAAGCCAATACTAAAGCCAAACTTACCATTGTTTATGGATTAGACTATAAGGAGTATAATAGAATTTCAAGTTGTGATTCGGCAAAAGAAATTTAGAACAATTTTGAGGTAACGTATGAAGATACAAACCAAGTAAAGGAATCTCGTATTGAAATGCTTGCTCATAGTTATGAATTGTTTAAAATGAACTCTGATGAATCTATTTCAAATATGTTTACTAGATTTATTGAAATTGTAAATTCTTTGAAATCTCTTGGCAAAATTTATACTAACAGTGAGTTGGTAAGAAAAATTCTTAGGTGTCTACCAAAGAATTGAGAAGCAAAGATCACCGCCATTATAGAAGCCAAAGATCTCTCCACACTTGGATTGAATGAACTTATGGATTCCCTTATAACTCATGAGATCATCATGAAAGGACATCAGGATGTTGAAGACAAAAAGAAAAGTGGAATTGCATTCAAAGCATCATCAAATGGAGAAGAACATGAAAACTCCAGTGAGGATGAAAGCTATGCCATGTTTAGTAGAAATCTCAAAAAGCACTTTAAGAAAAACAATTATACAGAAAGAAGACCTTTCAAAAAGGAGTATAACAAAGATAACAAGAAAGAACCTATTATTTTCTATGAGTGCAAAAATCTTGGACATATGAAGATGGATTGTCCAAAATTGGAAAATCATGGAAAATACTACAAAAGAAACAAGAAGGCTATGGTAGTAGCTTGGGGAAAAAGTGAAGATGAAAGCTCAAGTGATGAAATTGAAAATGAAGTAGCCAACTTGTGTCTCATGGCTCTTGAAGATGAAAACTCTACTCAAGATAAGGTAACTACTCTTTATGAAGAATTTGAAAGTGCATTCCATGAACTAAAAGATGAATTTAGAAAAGTTTGTGCTAAAAATAATGTGTTAAAAAAATCTGTTGCATCTTTATCTAGTAATGTAGAAGAATTAAAGAAATAAAAAATTGTTTTGAAAAATGATTTTGGCACCATCTCTAATGAGAAAACTGCTTTAAAAAATAATGTTGATGATTCACCAAAAACACTTGAAAATTTTATAAAAGGTAGAAATAATCTCAACATGCTTCTTGGAAATCAAAAATGTGTTTTCGATAAAGCGGGCATTGGATATGACCCTATTAAGAAATAAAAAAATCTCAATACAGCTTTTGAAAAGGCACCTCTCATGACACACCCTCATATTACTTGTCATTATTGTAGAAAGAAAGGTCATTATATATCTTATTGTCCATTCAAAAAGAATATGAACATGGGAATTAAAAAGATTTGGTTTATTAAGGGATCTAACAAAACTAACCAAGAAGGACCCAAGAAACTATGGGTACCAAAAACCAACACTTGATTGTCATCTTGTAGGTTTGCCTTAAGTCCAAAGCTAAAGAACGGAAGTGGTACCTGGATAGTGGATATTCCAAACACATGATCGGAGATAAATCTTTCTTTACTACACTATCATCCAAAGATGGAGGCCTTGTTATTTTTGGAGACAACAAGAAAAGAAAAATCATCGGTATTGATAGCATCGGTATTTCTCTTAAGCCTTCTATTACAAATGTTTTACTTGTTGATGGACTTAAGCATAACCTACTTAGTATTAGTCAATAATGTGATAAAGGTAATCGAGTTATTTTTGATAAATCACATTGCACAATAGAAAGCATAAATGATCAAAAAGTTTTATTCGTTGGTAATCGCCATGATAATATTTATGTTTTCATCTTAATGATCTATATGCTAGTGATATTAAATGTTTATATATTAATAATGAAAATAGTTGGTTATGGCATAGAAGACTTGGTCATGCTCATATGAATTTAATTGCTAAACTTTTGAGAAATGATTTGGTCATTGAACTTTCAAAAATTAAATTTGAAAAAAATCATCTTTGTAGTGTTTGTCAACAAGGAAAACAAACTAAAATATCATTTAAATCAAAATCTCATATTTCCACAACTAGACCTTTACAACTATTGTATATGGATTTATTTGGTCCCTCAAGGACATCTAGTCTAGGTGGTAAACATTATTGTCTTGTTATTGTTGATGATTATTCAATATTTACATGGGCTATGTTTTTAGCACATAAAGATGAAACATTTTCTTCTTTCACAAAACTCTGTCGTAGAATTCAAAATGGAAAAGGTTTTCTTATTACTAATATTCAAACCGACCATGGTAGAGAACTTGAAAATGAGAAATTTGAATTGTTTTGTAATGAGCATGGTATTGGACATAATTTTTCAGCACCTAGAACCCCTCAACAAAATGGTGTAATAGAAAGGAAGAATAGAACTTTAGAAGAGATGAGTAGAACAATACTTTGCGAAAATAATCTTCCTAAATATTTTTGGGCCGAAGCCGTTCACACCTCATGCTATATTTTAAATCATGCATTAATTAGACATATTCTCAAAAAGACTCCTTATGAACTTTGGCATAATAGAAAGCCCAACATTAGTCACTTGCATGTTTTTTGTTGTAAATGTTTTGTGCATAATAATGGTAAGGATAACTTAGGTAAATTTTATTCAAAATCTAATGAAGCATTTTTTTTTTTTGGCTATTCCTCAACTAGCAAAGCTTATCGTGTTTTTAATTAAAGAACTCTTGTTGTGGAAGAATCTATACATGTGGCATTTGATGAAACTAACATCTTTGCTCAAAAGTAAATTGTTAGTGATAATATAGATTTGGAACAAAATGTGAAAGATTTAAGTATCTACAAAGAAGAGAACCAATCATGTAAGTTGAACAAAGAGATTGAACAACCTATTCTCCCACCTCAAGAAGAAGGAGGAAACAATGATGATTTGCCAAGAGAATGGAAGTTTGTTTATAATCACTCTAAGGATTTAATCCTATGTGACCCTACAAAAGGTATGGAAACTCGATCTTCACTTAGAAATATTTGTAGTACTTGGCTTTTCTCTCACAAATTGAGCCTAAAAACTTTCAAGAAGTCGAATTCAATGAACATTGGATGATAGCTATGCATGAAGAGCTTAACCAATTTGAGAGAAACAAAGTGTGGGAACTTGTGCCAAAACCTAAAGATCATACCATTATCGGTATCAAATGGATCTTTCGAAATAAGCTTGTGAATTCGGCACAATTACAAGAAACAATGCTAGACTTGTTGTACAAGGATACAATCAAGAAGAAGTTATTGATTTCGATGAAATCTTTGTTCCGGTTGCTAGATTAGAAGTCATTCGCATGTTACTTGCATTTATATGTTTTAGAGATTTCAAACTTTATCAAATGGGTGTAAAAAGTGCCTGTCTTAATGGTTTTTATAAATGAGGAAGTTTATGTTAAACAATCCCCAGGTTTTGAAGATCATGCTTTTCCAAATCATGTTTTTAAACTATCAAAAGCTTTATATGGTTTGAAACAAGCATCTCGTGCATAGTATGAACAATTAAGTAAATTTTTTATTGAAAATAATTTTTCTAGAAAAACGATTGACACAACACTTTTTGTTAAAACTAAAAATGATGATTTACTTATTGTGCAAATATATGTGGATGACATTATATTTGGTGCTACTAATGAAACCTTGTGTAAGGAATTTGCTAAGTGTATGCAAGGTGAGTTTGAGATGAGCATGATGGAATAGCTAAATTATTTCATTGGGCTTCAAATCAAATAATGTAATGAATGAATTTTTATCAACCAAACTAAGTACACAAAAGAAATACTGAAAAAGTTTGGTATGTATGACTCAAAAATAGCTGGACCACCTATGAGCACATCCATTAAGCTAGACAATGATGAAAAAGGTAAGTCCATTGATCAAACAAAATATCGAGGTATGATCGGCTCACTTCTTTATTTAACTGCAAGTAGACCCAATATTATGTTTAGTGTTTGTATGTGTGCTAGATATCAATCAAATCCTAAGGAATCACATCTCAGTGCTGTTAAAAGAATTTTTAGATATCTTATTGGCATTCAAAATTTGGGACGTTTTATCCTAGAGGTGTTACATTTGATTTAATTAGTTACTCGGATGCCGATTTTGCCGGATGCAAACTTGATAGAAAAAGCACCAGTGGCACTTGTCACTTTCTTGGTAACTCATTAGTATCTTGGTTTAGCAAAAAGAAAAATTATGTTGTTTTATCAACGGCCGAAGCTGCATATATAGTTTTCGAAAGTTGTTGTGCCCAAATTTTTTGGATAAAACAACAATTGGAGGACTTTGATTTGCATTATGATCATATCTCTATTAAATGTGATAATACTAGTGCCATCAATTTAAGCAAAAATCCGGTTCAATACTCACGAACAAAACATATTGAAATTCGACATCATTTTTTAAGAGATCGTGTTCAAAAAGGCGATATTGTACATGAATTTGTAAATACCGACAAGCAATTGACTGATATTTTCACAAAATCCCTAAGCGAGGATCGCTTCAATTTTATTCGTGGCGAGCTTGGAATGTCGATTTCTACTTAAAAATTTTGTTATGATTGTGAAACTTGAATTTTTGTTAAAATGATATATTGCATTGCTATATTGATATGGAAACATTTATATCAGTTGAATGCTCTCAAGTCCTTTATACATTTATTCTCCTTAACAGTTTGCTATTCTCAACTGTGTAAATTTTTTTTTTGGTTCTCCATCTTGAGAGTTTGCATATATTGATTTTTTTTAAACCCTTATAGTATTTTTTTTTCATTACCATTCCAGCAACACCAACGTCCCATTCAGTTTAATTTCTGCTGGTATTATTTTATTTTAATTTATTTATTTTTATTATTTTGCTATTAGGCATAATTTCTTTTATGTTTATTATTTTTTCTCATTATTATTTTTTGTTTGGACTTAATTTTCTTTTTTTTCTGCTTTTTAATTTTATTTTTCAGTATTTAAACATAAAACAAAAACAAATCACAATACAAATATTTACATTAAAAAAAAACACCCTTCATTTTTTTTTACGGCCATACGCCGATCAAAATAAACATAAAAAAAAAAACCAAACAAACAAACAAACCCTTCATTTTTTTTCCAGTCATACGTCAGTCATACGTCGATCTTACTTACGCGCCTCTTCCATCGTTTTGTTATTCTTTTTATCACCTTGGGTGACCCTTGACGCCCCTGCCCCCGTGCTTTCGTCGAGAGCGACGACTCCCCGCTGACTATCAAAAGCCAAGAACGACGTTGCTCCAAATCGGGCCATGGAGGTGGTCTTCCATTTAAGCTCTTTATTTTCGACCTTCAGTGCGCCTATTTCTACTCGCGCATCCTTGTACATGCACTGGAGCAGAGAGAGTTGGACGCTAACCTGGTGGAGTTCACTCGTTCTGTTCTGCAGTCGATACGCTAATTTTGTGACTACAGCCACTGTCTCCATACAAGATGTCAGTGTGAAATGATTGGTTTCAATATCTGATTGCGCTACCATTATTTGCTCAATCGACATCATAGGAAGGTTGGGAAGAGTAGGCGCCGAGGCACTCGGCCCAACAGTGCTTGAGGGGTCATTCAAGTCTGGAAAGAGAGTAAAGGGACAAGACGAGGCCATCTAGTAGAAAATAGAAATGTACTCGAAAGGAGGGTCGTTTTTGGCAGCCTTTCTGCTCTACTTAGTCTCTCTATTCTATCTCTCGAGGAAGAAGAAGATCGAAGAGCGTGATGAAGAAGAGATAGAAGAGAGTGAGGTGAAGAAGAAGAAGCAGACAAGTGTGATTAAGAACAAGACTGAAGAGAAAAAGACAAGGATGGAGAGATAGTCGAGGCGCACGACAATTGAGAAGAGCTACTTTTGTCGGCCAATAAAGCTAAAGCCAACCGCGTTTTGCGAAAAAGGAGAGATATGCAGGAGAGTTGTATATATGCATATATGTATATATATTGTATAGCTATGTAATATATATATATATATATATATATTGATTATCTATTTTTTGATGCCATTTATCACTATCATTTTCCTCCTCCTCCAGATTCTAATTCATGATTTCCTTTTGATAATGTCACAGGGGGAGAAATTATATGATGTTATGTATTATGGTATTATTTTCAAACTAATCTGATATTATGTATTTATAGTTTGATATCTTAATCTTATATCATGTTATTGATTAAAACTTATTTATTACACATGTGCTAACCTATGTATTTAGAAATGAATTCAGGGAGCATGACTTGAGGGGGAGCGTTTGTTACTCCCAAATCAAATCAAAACATCATTGTGTGTCATTATAAAAAAAGGGGAGATTGTTAAACTTATTTATTTTGATGATTTTATTTAATTATGTTTTAATTTATTTGAAAGAGAAAAAATAGAATCCAAAATTTATTTTGATGATTTATTTAATTAT
>NW_021024777.1:940639-965996 GCF_004153795.1 Camellia sinensis | reverse complement strand
AAAAAAAAAAAAAAAAAAAAAAAAAAAAAAAAAAAAAGAAAAAACCCTCATTTGTCAAATACATAGATTTTTTCTAGCAATAATAATCTTATCATAAGAGGTAAAAAAATTTAAACTTTACTAAAAAGTATTTGTAAAACCAGCTCAAAAAAAATATTTCGATATTATTTGTCATCGTTGAATAACAATAAATATTAATATGAAAATTTTATGTACAATACTTCATTATCATTTCATGTGTCACAGTTTTAGTAATTTAATAAGTTCCTACTAATATTTTATTATGAATAGAGTATTGATAAATAATGACTGGATTTGGTATCACTTGTAACTGAGTTTTTATGATTACTAGTTTGAAAGAATTAAAATAAGTTGTAAATTTGTTTGGTATAACTTTTTATATTCTATATATATAGTTTTTTTAAATGTTAAGCTTGTTTGGTTATACATTATGTGTAAATATCTCACATTGACTCAAAAATTATAATTAAGACAAAAGAAATAGAGTTATTTTGTCCATATGTATTAAGAGTTTAAATAAGTTTCAAAAATTATATTTTACAACTTAAAAATATATTTCTCATTTTTAAAATTTTTCAAATTAGTTGAAAAATACAATAAATTGTAATCTAAAATTGTAATAAAACACAATTAGTGAATTTTTTTATTAAATAATTTATTTATAATTTTTATCAAAAGAGACAAAAAATTATAAACAAAATATAAAATTACAAAATTGTCCAAGCAAATAATAAAGGGGAAAAAAAAAAAACACGGCATACAAAATAGGGGCAAAAGTGGAAAGAAAAATAGAAGCCATCTTGTATTGTATTGTAGCAAGTCTAACTCTCTCTTATATATAAAAGGATAAATTACAAATACACCCCTTGAGATTTGCTTAAAATACGAATTGTCCCTTGTAATTTAGAAAATTACAAATACCTTCCTGTTAGAATTTTTTATTTAACAGAATTAATTGAAAAAGTGAAATTTCTAACTGTTCATCTATACAATAATAAAATTATCTGAATTATTAATCGAAATAAAATTTTAACATTATTAAAAACTGTTAATTAACTTGATGATTTATTAATAAAATGACCTATTTGTTATGAAATTAGAAACCTTATAGGGCATAATGTAATTTCTAGAACCACATGGAATAATTTGTAATTTAAGTAAATTTCAGGAAGTATGTTTATAATTTATCTAAAAACTAAGTGTACAGATATTTTAAATCTTCTCTAGTACAACCTCACTCAAGAATTGAAATATATGAAAATCTCTCATAATTTTTATACGCTTTGTAAAATAAAATGAAATATATTATTGATTGATTTGTTGATGATACAAGATTGATGTGTTTCTGTATTGTATGTGATACATTCAAAGAGGAATGAACTCTCTCTTTATAGAGAGAAGAATGGTTACATTGGATACCAAAGTGCTCCACTATCACCGAAAGCAAAAAGGAAAGCATAAACCTATACAATTAATAATTATACTAAAGCTAAAGATTCAATTAACAATTATATACTAATTTAACAATTATATTAACAATAGGAATTTTATATTGTGATTTTGAATTTGAGTATATATTTGAAAAGAGTAAGAAAAATGTGAAGTGAGTTAAATGTAAATGAATTACAAGTCTTTTTTTTTTTCTTAATTTCCTCGTACTTTCCTTTCCTGTACCAAATTTCTAACATGATCTAAACACAAGTAAGAATTTAGAAAGTAAAAAGAAAAAGAGAGAGAAAAAAAAAATGGAGAGTTTATATTTCATTTATTTCTCTCGTATATTATTTCTTGAGCAATGTTACATCCACCGAATTTGATTTTGCCCGATATATTGATATTGGTTGTCTGGCCGGTCGTTCGGATAACATGATAACTACTGCGGTATACGAGAGTGATGACCGCGGTAGACGAGGGTGAAGCCGGTCATCCGACCAGACCACCAACATCAACAAATTCGAACGATTTCAAGCGACAACAATTCAATGTACAAATTATTTCATTTATTCCTTTCCGTCTTTAAATTTATGATTCAAACATAGTTTAAAGGGAAATGAATTAAAACATGGAATAAGAAAGTGATTTCTAATTATTTGTTTTGACTCGAGGTATGATTAAAAACAAATTTGAAATATGATTCTCATATTTATATATTCATGGGAATATCATATACATAGAAGAGTGTTAGCCATTTAAATGAAAACAATATATTGCGTATGAAACCATTATTCGTTCGTTGTAAGATAATGGTAATTTCATTGTAAAGCTAAAAAATAACCTTCCATTTGGTTTTACCTTTATTTCAGTAAGCAAACTCTCCCTCAAGCATTTAATGATGTAGCAACGTTAGGTACCCAAAAAATTTACTCAAAAAAAGTATTGAATAGTTGAGATACATTTCAAGTGTAAATCCCACTATAGAGAATTGAATCTAAATCATGCACAAACGGGTAAATTTTTAACAAAGCTTTTCTTATTAGGGACTTCAATTTTTGCTTGATCAACTGCCATGATTGAGGACAAAATGAAAATTATAACAAGAAGAAGAAACTTGTCCCTATCATGGATAGAACAAATCAATATTTGTTGCACAACGGCTATGAGATATTTTATTTGTTATTGGTTTCTAATAGGAAAAATGTTGGAAATTTAAGATAGCAAAGAACGTGAGAGTGACTAAACTAAGCAACTTTTAGAAGAAAAATTAACATGATTTTAAATCATTTGACTAATCAAAGCCCCATCTAGTAGAATAGTTTTTTTTTTTTTTTTTTTGAAATTGTAAGATGGTCAATACTCAATAATGGTATGTTGATAACGCTAAACTAATGCTCTATTTGTTTTACTAGAAAATATTTTTTAAAGAAATTTTTTTTCAAAAAATATTTTTCATAGAAAACGTTTTCTTATATTTGGTTGTGTTCTCGAAAATAATATACTAATAGTTGCATTAGTGGTGGCGGGGTGGTGGCAACGGTAATGACATGATATGGTGCTGGTGGAAGTGATGGGATGAAGGCGGTGGCGGTGGTATGGGGGGGTTGGAGTGGTGCTTGTGGTGTGGTGGCAGTGGAGGTGTCGGAAGCAACGGCAGTGGTGGTAGTGGTGTGGTGGTGGGGGTGATGGAAGCAACCAAATATTTTATGCTTTAGAGAATATTTTCTTTCATTAAATTTTAAATTTGGATTGAAATTTGCATAGGAAAAAATAAATAAATAAATAAATGTGAAGAAAATGTAAATTAATTTGACTTCATATTTCCTTTTCTTTTTATTTTACATCCGCAAATTTCTACCCTAATTAATTATCAAAACATGTCATAATTTAATATGAATCATCTTTGACATTGTAGGAAGTCTATAGTTTCCCACAATATGGGAGAAGATATTAGTAATTATGAGGGATTTTTTTTTTCAATCCCACAGTATACATTAGTCAAAATGTTAACAAGAAAAAGGGGCAATACAAGGAGTACAAAGCGCATAACATAGTAATTCTAGGCTAATAAATGGAATAAGAACACATAACGTTTTCCAAATCGGATATCATGGTTAGTAGAGGCCGGTCTTCGGACCGGGCGAAAGGGGGTGCTCATAGCTGACCTTCCCCGATCGTACCCAAGCTCCCGAGCCGAGACAACTCCAGTGATGACGGACATGTGGCCTTCGGCACCGAGTCAGGGTTTCCTAAATTTCCTCATTAAAAAATATTTAGGTAGCGACTCTGTATCTGGCAAAGCAGTCCATGTTTGGCACTACTTTTTCAAAAAAATTCTATTTCTCAAAATGATTTGCCAGATTTGGACTCTTTAGTTCAGATTAAGAACCGCGACAACAAAATCGCGAGTCCGAACTGTAGTAGCATAAGGCCCCCCTCAGCGGGCGCGTCTACAGGCATCGCGATGAAATTTACCGACAAAGCGCATCGAGCATGCATGCATCCATTATCATCCAAAACAGAGCCGAGGCAGTCACATTCATTTAATTTATTTGCTTACTTAGCTAATTTGTTAATTAGTTAGTGGTTGTGTAATAATTAATTGTAATTCGTTGTTCATTCGGACTGTATTACTTTTGGACTGTATATTATTTATTCGGACCCTCCGAGCGAGGGAAATGTTGTAATAAGTGTGTGTGTGTGTGTGATGTATGTCTTCCAACCCCACATCTTTCTCCCTTTTATTTACCAACTTATAATGGATAGATTAGGGCATGTTTTAATTAGCATACTTATGCTTGCATGTTTGCATCATTTATCTGTCTTGCATGCACCAGGGCTCGGCGCATCATACTAACTGCATTTGTATTTCAATTCCAAATTGAATACGTGTTAGCTGTAGCATCATCATATGCCATCTTAGAATAGCCAAGCCTATCTTAGTTGCATTTTGCATGTGTTGCATTAGGCATTTCAGCATAGTTAGGATCATGCATAGATTTCTAACATAGTTTCTGTTTTGGCTTGGAGTACTCGGTAAATGTTTATACTTTAGCATCCTTGCATGTGTGTGAGTGATTGCCATGATAGCATCCTTACGATGAGGCTATGTGCTTACGTGATATACCTGCCTGAATGCATGTGGGTGAAGGTTAGATTATCTGAATTGGAATAATACATTGACTGTGAGTTTTAAGCCCACTTGAGAGTGGCAAATCATCTTGTTTTCTAAGCCCACCCGAGGGTGGCAAATCCACATCTTAGCCTACTTGCGAATAGCACCATCAAACCATTTTCAAAATAAACAAACATGAGATGTGTTGTTCCAATTCAGGCGATCTAGTCTATACTTATATAATGTGCGCATCACATAGTAAAGCTAGGCTAATAACCGGAATAAGAATGCATAATATTTTCAAAACCCGATATCATGGTTAGTAGAGGCCGATCTTTGATCGGGCGAGCGGGGGTGCTCACAAAGTGACCTTCTCCAATCGTACCCAAGTTCCCGAGCCAAGGCAACTTTGGTGATGACGGACACGTGGCCTTAGGCAAACGAGTCAGGGTTTCCTAAATTCCCCAAAATAAAATATTTAGGTGGCGACTCTGTATCTGGCAAAGCAGTCCATATTTGGCACTTCTTTCAAAAAATCTGTTTTAAAAAACGATTTGCCGGATTTGGACTCTTTGATGATTCATTGGTCTTGCATTGCATTCTGCGAGATTAGATATAGGACCGTGACATTTGAGTCCTGAGCTGTAGTGAGCCCATATGAACAAAACGGGATTCATCCTCCCGGGACGTTCGGGGACGTCTACACAAGGACATCTAGTCTAGGTGGTAAACGTTATTGTCTTGTTATTGTTGATGATTATTCAAGATTTACATGGGCTATATTTTTAGCACATAAAGATGAAACATTTTCTTCTTTCACAAAACTCTGTCGTAGAATTCAAAATGAAAAAAGTTTTCTTATTACTAATATTCAAACCGACCATGGTAGAGAACTTGAAAATGAGAAATTTGAATTGTTTTGTGATGAGCATGGTATTGGACATAATTTTTCAGCACCTAGAACCCCTCAACAAAATGGTGTAATAGAAAGGAAGAATAGAACTTTAGAAGAGATGAGTAGAACAATACTTTACGAAAATAATCTTCCTAAATATTTTTGGGCCGAAGTCGTTCACACCTCATGCTATATTTTAAATCGTGCATTAATTAGACATATTCTTAAAAAGACTCCTTATGAACTTTGACGTAATAGAAAGCCCAACGTTAGTCACTTGCATGTTTTTTATTGTAAATGTTTTATGCATAATAATGGTAAGGATAACTTAGGTAAATTTGATTCAAAATCTAATGAAGCATTTTTTTTTGGCTATTCCTCAACTAGCCAAAGCTTATCGTGTTTTTAATTAAAAAACTCTTGTTGTGGAAGAATCTATACATGTGGCATTTGATGAAACTAACATCTTTGCTCAAAAGTAAATTGTTAGTGATAATATAGATTTGGAACAAAATGTGAAAGATTTAAGTATCTACAAAGAAGAGAACCAACCACGTAAGTTGAACAAAGAGATTGAACAACCTATTCTCCCACCTCAAGAAGGAGGAGGAAACAATGATGATTTGCCAAGAGAATGGAAGTTTGTTCATAATCACCCTAAGGATTTAGTCCTAGGTGACCCTACAAAAGGTATGGAAACTCGATCTTCACTTAGAAATATTTGTAGTAACTTGACTTTTCTCTCACAGATTGAGCCTAAAAACTTTCAAGAAGTCGAATTCGATGAACATTGGATGATAGCTATGCATGACGAGCTTAACCAATTTGAGAGAAACAAAGTGTGGGAACTTGTGCCAAAACCTAAAGATCATACCATTATCGGTACCAAATGGATCTTTCGAAACAAGCTTGTGAATTTGGCACAATTACAAGAAACAAGGCTAGACTTGTTGCACAATGATACAATAAAAAAGAAGTTATTGATTTCGATGAAACCTTTGTTCCGGTTGCTAGATTAGAAGCCATTCGCATGTTACTTGCATTTACATGTTTTAGAGATTTCAAACTTTATCAAATGGATGTAAAAAGTGCATTTCTTAATGGTTTTTATAAATGAGAAAGTTTATGTTAAACAACCCCCAGGTTTTGAAGATCATGCTTTTCCAAATCATGTTTTTAAACTATCAAAAGCTTTATATGGTTTGAAACAAGCATCTTGTGCATAGTATGAACAATTAAGTAAATTTTTTATTGAAAATAATTTTTCTAGAAGAGCGATTGACACAACGCTTTTTGTTAAAACTAAAAATGATGATTTACTTATTGTGCAAATATATGTGGATGACATTATATTTGGTGCTACTAATGAAACCTTGTGTAAGGAATTTCCTAAGTGTATGCAAGGTGAGTTTGAGATGAGCATGATGGGAGAGCTAAATTATTTCATTGGGCTTCAAATCAAACAATGTAAGGAATGAATTTTTATCAACCAAACTAAGTACACAAAAGAAATACTGAAAAAGTTTGGTATGTATGACCCAAAAATAGCTGGACCACCTATGAGTACATCCATTAAGCTAGACAAGGATGAAAAAGGCAAGTCCATTGATCAAACAAAATATCGAGGTATGATCGGCTCACTTCTTTATTTAATTACAAGTAGATCCGATATTATGTTTAGTGTTTGTATGTGTGCTAGATATCAATCAAATCATAAGGAATCACATCTCAGTGCTGTTAAAAGAATTTTTAGATATCTTGTTGGCATTCAAAATTTGGGACTGTTTTATCCTAAAGGTGTTACATTTGATTTAATTAGTTACTCGGATGCCGACTTTGCCGGATGCAAACTTGATAGAAAAAGCACCAGTGGCACTTGTCACTTTCTTGGTAACTCATTAGTATCTTGGTTTAGCAAAAAGAAAAGTTATGTTGCTTTATCAACGGCCGAAGCTGCATATATAGTTTTCAAAAGTTGTTGTGCCCAAATCTTTTGGATGAAACAACAATTGGAGGACTTTGATTTGCATTATGATCATATCTCTATTAAATGTGATAATACTAGTGCCATCAATTTAAGCAAAAATTCGGTTCAACACTCACGAACAAAACATATTGAAATTCGACATCATTTTTTAAGAGATCGTGTTCAAAAAGGGGATATTGTACATGAATTTGTAAACACCGACAAGTAATTGGCAGATATTTTCAGAAAACCCCTAAGCGATGATCGCTTCAATTTTATTCGTACCGAGCTTGGAATGTCGATTTCTACTTAAAAAGTTTTGTTATGACTATGAAACTTGAATTTTTGTTAAAATGATATATTGTATTGCTATATTGATATGGAAACATTTATATTAGTTGAATGCTCTCAAGTCCTTCATACATTCTCCTTAACAGTTTGCTATTCTCAACTGTGTAATTTTTTTTTTTTTGGTTCTCCATCTTGAGAGTTTGCATATATTGATTTTTTTTAAACCCTTATAGTATTTTTTTTTTTCATTACCATTCCAGCAACACCAACGTCCCATTCAGTTTAATTTCTGTTGGTATTATTTTATTTTAATTTATTATTTTTTATTATTTTGCTATTAGGCATAATTTCTTTTATGTTTATTTTTTTTTCTCATTATTATTTTTTTTTGGACTTAATTTTCTTTTTTTTCTGCTTTTTAATTTTATTTTTCAGTATTTAAACATAAAAACAAAAACAAATCACAATACAAATATTTACATTAAAAAAAAACACCCTTCATCTTTTTTTACGGCCATATGCCGATCAAAATAAACATAAAAAAAAAAACCAAACAAACAAACAAACAAACCCTTCATTTTTTTTCCGGTCATACGTCGATCTTACTTACTCGCCTCTTTCATCGTTTTGTTATTCTTTTTATCACCTTGGGCGACCCTTGACGCCCCTGCCCCCGTGCTTTCATCGAGAGCGACGACTCCCCGCTGACTACCAAAGTCCAAGAACGACGTTGCTCCAAATCGGGCCATAGAGGTGGTCTTCCATTTAAGCTCTTTATTTTCGGCCTTCAGTGCGCCTATTTCTGCTCGCGCATCCTTGTACATGCGCTGGAGCAGAGGGAGTTGGGCGCTGACCTGGTGGAGCTCACTCGTTCTGTTCTGCTGTCGATACGCCAATTTTGTGACTACAGTCACCATCTCCATACAAGATGTCAGTGTGAAATGATTGGTTTCAATATCTGATTGCGCTGCCATTATTTGCTCAATCGACATCATAGGAAGGTTGGGAAGAGTAGGCGCCGGGGCACTCGGCCCAACAGTGCTTGAGGGGTCATTCAAGTCTGGAAAGAGAGTAAGGGGACGAGACGAGGCCATCTAGTAGAAGAGAGAGATGTACTCGAAAGGAGGGTCGTTTTTGGCAGCCTTTCTGCTCTGCTTAGTCTCTCTATTCTATCTCTCGAGGAAGAAGAAGATCGAAGAGAGTGATGAAGAAGAGATAGAAGAGAGTGAGGTGAAGAAAAAAAAGCAGACAAGTGTGATTAAGTAGAAGATTGAAGAGAAGAAGACAAGGATGGAGAGATAGTCGAGGCGCGCGGCAATCGAGAAGAGCTGCTTTTATCGGCCAATGAAGCTAAAGCCAACCGCATTTTGCGAAAAACGAGAAAGACGCAGGAGAGTTGTATATATGCATATATGTATATATATTGTATAGCTATGTAATATATATATATATATTGATTATCTATTTTTTGATGCCATTTATCACTATCATTTTCCTCCTCCTCTAGATTCTGATTCATGATTTCCTTTTGATAATGTCACAAGAGGAGAAATTATATGATGTTATGTATTATAGTATTATTTTCAAACTAATCTGATATTATGTATTTATAGTTTGATATCTTAATCTTATATCATGTTATTGATTAAAACTTATTTATTACACATGTGCTAACCTATGTATTTAGAAATGAATTCAGGGAGCATGACTTGAGGGGCAACCCTTGTTACTTCCAAATCAAATTAAAGCATCATTGTGTGTCATCATCAAAAAGGGGAAGATTGTTAGACTTATTTATTTTGATGATTTATTTAATTATATTTTAATTTATTTGAAAGAGAAAAATAGAATCCAAAATTTATTTTGATGATTTATTTAATTATATTTTAATCAAAATTTATTTTGATGATTTATCTGAAAGAGAAAAATAGAATCAAAATTTATTTGGATGACTTATTTGAAAGAGAAAAATAGAATCAAAATTTATTTTGTCCCATTATTTCTCACATAAACCTTTATCTCAAATGTTATTAGAAAGTATTTAATATTTGATTAAATCGGGAGTTCAAACAGCCCAAAACAAATGTTCAAATTGCCCAGCACAGCAGCAGGCGAAAAGGTTCAAGTAGAAGATATTCAAATTAGTAATGATGGAAGTACAGCGGCTATAAACGGCTACAAAGGTTCAAAAGGCCAAAAGGTTCAAAAGGTTCAAGTGAAAGATCTTCAAATTAGTAATGATGGAATGGAAGATATTCAAATTGGTAATGATGGAAGTATAACGGCTATAAACGGTTATAAATTCAAATGAATACAACGGTTATAAACGGCTATAATTTTCATTATATATACCAAAGCCTCTAATGTAAACAAGTTACAAAAAAAAACCTAAAAATATTCTTTGATTTATAATCACTCACATCTATTCAAAAAAATTATACACCGAGCCTTATAGTTTTAAGCCCATCTTTCCTATGTGAGATTTACAAAAAAATCAAAGTTTCATTTTATATATTTATCTTTGAGAGATATTTATTGTAAGCTTTCTTGGAAAGCAAAAATACCATTTCATCTTGTAAAAGTGTTGCAAACACTGTGTTCTTAAAATCTTGAGAGTGATTGTGAATCACCTAAGATTTGCAAGGGTTTGGGATTGTGAAGTCTGTGTAAAATCCGTAGAGGATTGTTTCATTTGTAAAAAGGTTGCTAACACCCTTGTGAAGCTAGAAGATAGTGAAAAATCTCAAGTGAAACTTGAGGAGTGGACGTAAACCGAGTTAAAATCTTTCCTATGTGAGATTTACAAAAAAATCAAAGTTTCATTTTATATATTTATCTTTGAGAGATATTTATTGTAAGCTTTCTTGGAAAGCAAAAATACCATTTCATCTTGTAAAAGTGTTGCAAACACTGTGTTCTTGAAATCTTGATTGTGATTGTGAATCACCTAAGATTTGCAAGGGTTTGGGATTGTGAAGTCTGTGTAAAATCCGTAGAGGATTGCTTCATTTGTAAAAAGGTTGCTAGCACCCTTGTGAAGCTAGAAGATAGTGAAAAATCTCAAGTAAAGCTTGAGGAGTGGACGTAGACCGAGTTGAAATCGAACCACTATAAATTTATTTGTCTCTCTCTCTCCCTTATCTCTTTATTTTATCTTAAATTGTCATAACTATATTTCACATTTTTATTGTGTTAAAATCATTAACTGACATATTTGTTAAGACACTTATTTTAATTATTTTTATTTCATTAATTATATTTATCTATTGTGTTAGTCATAATTTTTATGAAGATATTATTAATTTTAATTATAAAAACTTAATTCACTCCCTCTTAAGTTGTCTTTTGAGAAACAATTATAAAAACCCCAATTATTTTTTCTTGAATTGCAAATAGGCCTGAGCAGCTTTTGCAAGTTCCAGTCTCCTTTGCGCATATATATAAAGAAAAAAAAATGCACGTGCAAGGCACAAGACTATTGTAATAAATTTACGTTTCACAAATATAATAACTTTTTGTAATAAATTTAAATTTCACAAGTACAATAATATATATATATATATATGTGTGTGGAAAAAAATATTTATAATAAGGTGTCAATGACATTTTTGAAATTATAAAGACAATAATAGATTATATTTTGATTAAAAATGAAGTAACAGAAAGAAGTTAAATTATTCTATATATAAATTTGTATAAAATTCTATTGGAAAAAAAAATTCTTAGGATTTGAACCATGTAACAAAATAAATTTTTAATATTTAATTTTACTAATTTAAACTTAATTTTTTATTTGTTTTCAATTTAAATCATTTATCTATTTTTATTAAATAAAATGGACGAAAAAATTATATTTAGTCATTAAACTCAATGTAGTAGAAAATATCTAAAATATAATTTCTGCCGAATTTAACGACTAAAATAAAAAAAAAATTTCATTTATTTTACTTAACAAACATAGGATAAAAAATGATTTTATTTCATTTTAAACTCAAAAATAGGATAAAAATTTATGGTTTAAAATGACAATTAAAATCCAAAGTTTATTTTGTTTTAGTTTTCAAACTCTAGATTTTATTTCATTTTATTTATAATTTTTCCAATTCTATTTGTATATCATTACTCTCAAATAAGAATCGGAGATTATTGCATTATGTTTGATTACGATGCATTAAAAAAAAATTAATTATTTTTTACTTTTAATTGGATAAAAAAGAAAAATAATTTGAAGTGAAATAAGAGTATCTTCAACAATAAAGTGTTATGATGTTTTTTGCACCCCAACTCTTTTTATTGATGATTGTTATTGTATTATGGCTTGATCATTATCAATGAGGTGTCTTTTTGGCTGTTTAAAAAAAAAAAAATTTGTATCTTTAATAAATATATTATTTCTTAAATGACTGCCTAAGTAACAATATTTGACATTTTTAATCTATAAATACTCCCATAAAATTCTTATTTACTTAAGCAGCATTTGATATTCCTATCTAACACTCACTTAAACTTTACCCCCCCCCCACCTATGCACTTATATATAAGGGGGACCCTCATTTGTCAAATACATAGATTTTTTCTAGCAATAATAATCTTATCATAAGAGGTAAAAAATTTTAAACTTTACTAAAAAGTATTTGTAAAACCAGCTCAAAAAAAATATTTCGATATTATTTGTCGTCGTTGAATAACAATAAATATTAATATGAAAATTTTATGTACAATACTTTATTATCATTTCATGTGTCACAGTTTTAGTAATTTAATAAGTTCCTACTCATATTTATTATGAATAGAGTATTGATAAATAATGACTGAATTTGGTATCACTTGTAACTGAGGTTTTATGATTACTAGTTTGAAAGAATTAAAATAAGCTGTAAATTTGTTTGGTATAACTTTTTATATTCTATATATATAGTTTTTTAAATGTTAAACTTGTTTGGTTATACATTATGTGTAAATATCTCACATCGACTCAAAAATTATAATTAAGACAAAAGAAATAGAGTTATTTTGTCCATATGTCTTAAATAAGTTTCAAAAATTATATTTTACAACTTAAAAATATATTTCTCATTTTTAAAATTTTTCAAATTAATTGAAAAATACAATAAATTATAATCTAAAATTGTAATAAAACACAATTAGTGAATTTTTTTATTAAATAATTTTTTTATAATTTTTATCAAAAGAGACAAAAAAATTATAAACAAAATATAAAATTACGAAATTGTCCAAGCAAATAATAAAGGGAAAAAAAAAAAAACACGGCATACAAAATAGGGGCAAAAGTGGAAAGAAAAATAGAAGCCATCTTGTATTGTATTGTAGCAAGTCTAACTCTCTTTTATATATAAAAGGATAAATTACAAATACACCCCTTGAGATTTGCTTAAAATACGAATTGTGCCTTGTGATTTTGAAAATTACAAATACCTCTCTGTTAAAATTTTTTTATTTAACAGAATTAATTGAAAAAGTGAAATTTTTAACTGTTCATCTATACAATAATAAAATTATCTGAATTATTAATTGAAATAAAATTTTAACATTATTAAAAACTGTTAATTAACTTGATGATTTATTAATAAAATAACCTATTTGTTATGAAATTAGAAACCTTATAGGGCATAATGTAATTTCTAGAACTACAGGGAGTAATTTGTAATTTAAGTAAATTTCAGGAAGTATGTTTATAATTTATCTAAAAACTAGGGCATAATAAGGAAATCAGAATCACAAGACTTGTGTTCCAAGTATGCAAAGGCATTGTGACATGATGCATCCAAATGATGAAAACAAACCAGCAGCCATGGATTCGAACAAGCAATGCATTTGAAAATTTTTAAAATTTTCATCTTCGTAAAACTCGTGTGTTTGAAAAAATGAGCTACTCTTGCATATATTTTGGTTGTTCAAAAAAAAAAAAAAAGAGCTACTCTTGCATTGCGAAGGTAGAGAGGAACCAGAAACATTTTACAACCTTTTTTGCAAACATTATATATGACATGTAGTAAAGAAAAAAAGGTAATTAAAATGGGAACCATTAAAATAACATGATAGAGACAATTCATATGAGTAAGAGAAATTTGTAATAAAAAAAAACATAATTATTAACTTGTGTAGCATTGTTCAATTTGATTAACTTGTATAACAATTTTCTCATTAAAATTCAGAAGGGGACCATAGCGAAGAAAAGATCATATCACCCGTTTTCAGTCCCATCCTCTATTCGACATTAATTTCATATTGTTACATTATCAAAATTATAACTTAAAAATATATAGAACAAAAGGTGATATGGAGAGCGAGAGAGATGATCCTATACCAAAACTTAAAAATATATAGAACGACCAACATTACCAGGTCTGGCATTGAAAATTTACAATGGGCTCTTAAATGCACATGTGAGGGAGGGTTTGACTTTTGCCTATATATTTAAAAGTTGGACTTTGGTTGATGATCCTGACCACCACCCATTTAACCCACACTGTAAAGGCATTGGAGGAACATAAGTCTCTCATGAATACAACCATCACCACCAAATGACAATGCAATAAAACAGTTATTTCTCTCTCCCCCTTTTGTATTTTCAAAAAACACAAAGCAAAGAATTTATTGAGAGCATGAACCTTTTCTTCCAATGACAGACTGATTGAAGGTTTTATAACCAAGCAAGAGACTTATGATCACTGAGAAAATTAAGAATCACTATTCCACCATGAAAGGAAGCTTCCTCAGCATGAAGTAAATCATTTATAACTGCATATATTATAAGGAAAATATCAAATTAGTGAGAATTTTAAAAAATAATCACAAATCGATGATAAATTTTATTAATATTAATAATCATAATCATAATTTTTTAATAAATCAGTAATTATTTTTTTGAAATGTACAATGATTTGTAATTTCCCTATACTATATATATATAGGAAAATTCTATAATACATTCCTCAAAATGGAATGTGTATTATATGTCCAGTTATAACATTTGTAGTTTTTTTCTATGACCTATTATGGTTTGGGATATTTACACATAAATCCTAATTTATGAACTTATACTCCATTAAGTAACTGAAATTTTTTAGACCTTCAAGTCCTATTAAATTTTTAATAGTCGGAATTGCCTTTCAAATAATGAGTGTTCATCATTTATGATTATCTATAAAAAAAAAAAAAAGTGATGATTTGATATTTATTTTGATCTTTGAACTTTAAAATATTAACTTTCAAATTGAAAAAAAAAAAAATTTAAAAAAAATTTAAAAAATTGAAAAAACTGAATTATTTTTTTGTGAAAAACTAAAAAAATTGTGTCTATAAAAGGAGCATGATGGTGGAACATTGATATGCAAAATTGAAAAAAAAAAAAAAAAAAAAAAAAAAAAAAAAAAAAAAAAAAAAAAAAAAAAAAAACTGATAACATTCTCAGTTTTAAAACTGAAAAAAAAAATGATAATGTTATCGATTTTATTGGATAGTTGAATCAAACTAATAAGTAGAAGTACAAAAATGTTTAATCTTATGCTCTGGTTTTTTTTTTCTCAATTAGTGAAACAATTATCTAGAACATTATTATGCAAAATTGATAATATTCTTAATTTTAAAAATTGGGAAGAATTGATAATATTTTCAATTTTACTAAATAGGATTTATTGGTTCAAAAAATCTTAAATATGACATGAGCTACCATAACATTTGTAAATAGGACTTTTAGGTAATCAACTCTTATGGTTTTAGTTATAAATTATGATTTGTTGTGGTATTAGTTATGATTCATTGTAATATTAGTTATGACCTATTATGATTAAAAAAAAATATATCTTTAACTCTACCTTATGTGATGTTTGATTATGACTTATTATGTTTTTTTAGTTATGACTGAAAGTAATTTAGTTGTGATATTTGTAATAATCAATACACAAATATTATAACTAGAATGACCCATATATTTGGGGTGTGTCCCATATGCTCCCTAGTTAGGACTTTTTGGGTATTTGATTATGACTTATTGGGGTGTTAGTTGTAATTTAGTTATGACTTAGTTATACATATTGTGATATTAGTTATGACTCATTGTAATATTGATTACAACATTATTTTGTTTTTAATTCAAAAGCTCTTTGATTATACATGTTTGGTTATAACCCTCTCTCTTTTTCTTTTTCTTTTTTTAAATTATGAATTCTATATAATTGGGGTATAACATTTATAATAATCAACTCCATAAATATCATAACTTTGCAGGTAGTACATGCCCTTCAGCATTATACTGCCCAAATGACCTAAGGCCCTTCCTTCCTTTTTTTTTAATTTTATTTTTTATTTTTTTTATAATTAAAATAAGCTTTGTTAGTGAATAAACTAGTTTTTAAGAGGTTTTCCAATAACATATTATATGTATAAAAAATGATGCATAATAAACTCACTTTGTATTTTTTATTATTTTATATCTCCGAGATACATGGTAATATTTTATTTATTTTTGTTAAGTTTTTAATAATTATTTCTAAACAAAAAAAAATCATAAATATTCCTATATATTAGGGGTGAGTAATAGATATTCTGATCCATCCAAACCGACCGAATTGAACTGAATCGATCCGTTGCATTTTGGACGGATGCGTAATGACGAGCGAACGGTTGCGAATTAATTTTTTTGGATGGATGACGGGTTTAAAATTTCTTTGGCCGCAACCGAACCGTCAAGCCGTGAACAACCCTAATAGTTTGTAAGGTTTTGTGTTTTCAACTTGTTTAGATATTCGATTAGTATTTTCAATTGAAAAGGAATTTAAATATTCTGTTGTGTTTTCAATTTGAAAATCCTTTTATCAAATGGCAAGTATTGATATTTGGTATTTTTGTGTGGAAAATATAAGGCTTAATTTTTTCATTTAAAAAAAATTAAATAGTTTTTAAATAAAAAAAAAGTAATGAAATAGTTTTGGTAATATATGATTTTTTTATATGTATTTATTATTGATATATGATAATTTACTTGATAATCTTTTGGTTACGTTGAGTTGGATTGTCATAAAAAGCAAGGTTGACAAGGTGTTATATTATGTTCAAAATTTATAAAAGTTTAAACTGCCAAACTGATTTGCATCCATTCGCCAATCCGCATGATCCACATCACCAATCTGGCGGACGGATGGTTGATTGGAGGTTTTCAACCACAACCGAACCGTGAACACCCCTAATATATACAGTAATATAAAATGAAAATATATATGCACAATGGAATTATGGTTTTAAATTAGCTGGCATGGCGCAGAAGGTCATGAAGCCCATGTTCTTTCCTATGATGAAATACAGCTAGCTATTTCCTCAACTTTTACTGTTAAATATTTCTAGAGTAATGATAAATAAACATACAACATCAACAATGATTCATCCCACTAAAAACATCACCACTAATAGCACTAATACATTAAAAAAATAAAAAAATAAAAAAAAATTACAACTCCAAGACCAAAACATCACATCATTCATGGCGGGACCCACCGCCACCTAATTAGTGGGAGCACTAATTAGTGCTCCCAAGCATTTTTCCATACAACATATACAAAATAATGTGTCAAATTTATATTTATTTATTTTATATCTAAAAACTCATCAAAATGCTCTGTTTCTGATGAAATATTTTATATAAATTAAATTTGTGTTTGTAAATTATTTTCTTATTCAATGTGGTTGTCATTACTATAGACCATATCATCTCAAAAACTAACGGGCAAATTACACAAACCTCTATTGAAAATTAAAAAGAAAAAAAAAACTGCATAATTTTTCTATAATCATATTGAATCCCTTAAGATGTTGTTATCTCTTTTGCATTGAAATGTATATCTTTTAATAAGTTACACTATTAATCGTTGTAGTTCAAATTTCGTTTTGGTTTCTACTGTTTTAAATTGAACAATTTGGTCCATACACTTTAAGTCTGTCAATTTGGTCCTCTAGTTCAAATTAGAAGTTAAAATTAACAATTCTAAAACGAAATTAAAACTAAACTTAAAATATATAGGCTAAATTGTTCAAATTAAAATAATAGGGATCAAACTAAAATTTGAGCCAAATTATAAGGGTGAAAAGTATAATTTATCACATTTTTTTTTCCTGTCATCTACATATTGGTTCTAGTCCATTTAATATTCTTGAAGAAGATTAGTATAATTATACTAAAATTATAAAATTCATTGTATTTTAAATATATATATATATATATATATATCAAGGAAGGTGGGTATAATTTATCCACAAAGAATCTATCATAACTAACATGCAATTGACACAATCATGTGCAATTGAAGACGTGACCGTGCTGTGCCACCTAAAATTGTATTTAAAGGAATCATGTGATGAAAGTATGACAGAAAGATAGATCTATGCAAAGACAAAAGAAGGTTGGTTTGGTCCCATGGGGACCATACTTTATGCCCTGGTTTTCCTTGCATTAATATTTGTAGGGTCTCTTAATCTTTACGTTCTATTGACATAGTAGGATTGCGAAAGAACCTTCTATCCATGCATGCAATGATGGTTCTAGGGGGCTAAAGGATGATCGCATTCCAAAAATTTGAAAAATATTATATATTATATTAAAAATTTTAAAATAATTTAAAATTATAAGAATTTGTACCTCTAAATTTTTTATAAATAATTTTAAAATTATATAAAATAATCTCCTCAAAGACATAATTCAAGATCCGTCACCATGCATGCATGCTCTGTAGATACTAGCACATTGAGAATCCCATAATGACACTAACACTGGCACATTGAGAATTTGACTATAGTTCAAGTTAAACTTTTAGAGCATGTTTGTTTTGAGGGATAAGGGTGTGGGATTGGACTATTAGTCCCACTAGATTAATAGTCCATTATTTGTTTGTAAAATTTTGCTCCGGACTAATAGTCCGGAGGGACTATTAGTCCCACAAATATGGGGCCATTCTATCCCATGGGGGTGTGGGATAGAAACCATGTGATTGGTATCCCATGGGATTATTTGGTGAAATGTCCATTTTACCCTCCATGCTATTACTTAGTAAACAATTAGAAAGGGTAAAATAGTCTTTTGAACATTTATAAATTATTTTTTTAGTGTTGTTAATTTAAAATTATATATTAAATAAAAAAATTAAATTATAAATTATAAATTAAATTTAATTAAAAATAATAAATTAAAAATTATGGTAAATTATGGCCTTATAAATTAAATTTTTTTAGTGTTGTTGAAAATTTAATTTATATATTAAATAAAATTATTTTTTTATTGTCGTTAATTTAAAATTATATATTAAATAAAAAATATAAATTATAAATTATAAATTAAATTTAATTGAAAATAATAAATTAAAAATTATGGCCTTATAAATTAAATTTTTTTAGTGTTGTTAAATTATAAATTATAGATTACAAATTTAAAATTATATATTAAATAAAAATTATAAATTACAAGGATAAAATAGTCTTTTGAACATTTATCCTTATCCAGTCTGTCTAACCAAACATTGGATTCATTAAAAATAGTCCAATCCAGACATCTAATCCCATGACTAAACAAACATAGGATACAAACCCAATCCAACCAAATAGTCCGGGGACAATGTATCCCGTGACTAACAGTCCGATGGATTACAATGCCCCCTTATCCAGTCTGTCCAAACAAACGCACCCTTATAGTTTTGTGTCCTGACTAATCTTGGGTACAAGCAGGTACTGTGTCTCACGCATATTAAGGTAGCGTTTAGTTAACTTTTAGGCCTAATTTGACATAATACAAAAAATTTAAAAAATTAAAAAGTTAAAAAGTTATTATTTTATTATTTTATTTAAGTCACATCATCTCATTTAAATCACATCATTCTCTATTATATCATTTTAAATTCAACTCATACTTCACGTTTTTTCGTAAAAAGTCAAAAAATATACTTATTTATATCATTCCAAACAACCCTTTAGAATCGTAATTTCAATTAAAAAAAATTAAAATTCTTTTTAAAATTTATAATTAAACATTTAATTCAAAAAAAATTTAAAATTCTTTTCAAAATTCATAACCAAACACTTTTTAAAATTCTATTTTTTAAAAGAAATTTTTTTCTATTTGGTTCATTAAATTTATTTTAAGAATTGGCCAAATAATTTGTTATGATTTATATATATGGTCAATCTAAATTTTTTTTAAATTTAAAAATTAAAATTATAAAAAAATAAAAATAATAAAAATAAAATATTAAAATATGTAAAAAATATTTAAAAAATAAAATATTTTAAAAAATATAGCGCACAAATGTAGAAAAATATAGCGCACATTAAAAAATAAATAAATAAATATTTACAATAAAAAATATTTATCCTAAAAAAATAAAATAATTTTTGTATAAATATTTTTAAAAAATAAACCCAAAATAATTTCAAAACACAACTCAAAACTCAAAATTATTTTCAAAACTCATAACCAATCAAGTTTTCTCTTTTCAGAAATCATTTTAAAAATTTATCTTTCAAAACACAACTTCATACTCAAATTATTACTCTAAAACTAAACCAAATGGAGCCTAAATAATTACAAGTCTCGAAAATGCCTCCAATGAGGGTGAGAAATAAAATTTGAGAAATAATTCAGTATTCTTGGAAAAATATTCCATATTAATACTTTGTACTTGTTTCTTAAACTTTGACATAAAAGTGATGAATCACAATATTTAAATCAATAATTATTAATTTAGAATATCTCTTAAAATCACTCAAGAAGTATTGAATAATTTTTTTAATTTAAAACATCTTAGACCATCTCCAACGATTCATCAAACCTGGTATCAAATTCAAAATTTGATGAAAAAACCACTTTTTTGAGCTCCAACGGTTTTACCAAATCGATATCAAATCGAGAATTCAGCAAATCTTTTATCAAAATGAGAACAGGCGAAGCATTTCACCAAATCACTGTTCCTGACCGTTGGGAGAGACCAACCGGTCAACCAGCCGGTTGCCCGGCCGGGTCATGGAAAAGAGTTTTAGCTACTAAATATATTAGTGGCCTAAAGTAAATAACAATGTTTTGGCTACTAGAAGAAAAGGTTCAAACAGTAAAAAAAAAAAAAATTTGCCTAACCGGTTGACCAGCCGGTTGAACACTAAAAGGTTCAAAAAGTTCAAAAAAAAAAAATTTCACTTAACCGGTCGACCAACCGGTTGTCCCCGGCACAAATTTGATGAAAGTGCACCGTTGGAGCGAGTGGTATCAAATTTGGTAAAATTGGTCATTTTTTACTCAAATTTGGTAAAAAATCTGATTCACCGTTGGAGATACTCTTACTCAGCAAGAAAGTACTCCACCATTAGTCATTCTTTGCGAAAAAAATAAGCTTATTGTCTTTTTAATTTATTTGAATCGCATCATCTTTCTATTATTTTATACATATTTTCATTAAAAAAAAATCAATTTATAAGTTATACCCAAAATAAAGTTTAGCATGTGGAAGGTGCTTTTTATTATTGTTGCAAATCAACAGTAGAGGTTCATTCGTCGCTTGTTGGAGTTAGATCAATTCAAAAAAGTCAAACTTGAGTTAAAATAAACTTAGCCCAATTTATTATATTTAAATAATATAAATTGTATTTAACAATTTGAGTAATGAATCGAGTTTTAACTTAATTAATTTTTAGATTCGTTCTCAAAATATCTATCTTATATTATTTTAATTTTCAATATTTGAAGTGTGTCAATTTAATTTTCATCATATGAAGAGCTTGTTTGAAATGTGGATTAATTTTTTGCCTTTTTAGTTATTTTAGTTATTTTAGTTTGGGACTAAAAAGTCTCGTTTGAGATAGACTCTTTGACTTTTTTTGACTTTTGTAAGGGAAAAAAAATAATTATGAGTTGGATGTGATATTTTGACCTATTTTAGGAAAATGGTAAAAAGTGACTTTTTGGTTTTTAACTAAACTTTTGGCTTTTTTAGACAAATAATTTGGGAAGTTGGTAAAAAATTACTTTTCACTTTTTTTATTAATATTTGTTTATGATGTCAAATCACAATAAAATGACCAAACTATCCTCATTCAATTTAAAATATTTACAACTTCACCAGTGTAGCACATTTTGACCCATGAGGGATAGAATTGTAACTTCACTAGTGGCTGAAAACTAACTTCTCAAATGAAAAAAAAAATACAAAAAAGCCAACTTTTAACTTTTGTTACAAACCTAAAAAAGTGACTAAAAATCAACTTCCCAACCTATTTGTCTTATATGACTATTTTAGCCCAAAATATCTTCCCCAAACAAGCTCGAAAAGAGTTTCAATTTGAATCTCCAACTTAACTTAATCCATAAATGACATTAAATCCAGTGATAAATATGGAAATGCAATTAAAAATTACATTTAAAGTCCTTAAAGTATATATCTGGCAAAAATAATTAGAAAATTATATATAGACCCACTTTGTAGATCCATTTTCTGAATCCAATTATGTATAAGTGATATGATTGGTTAATAATTAGAGAATATATGATTGAGAGTGTTTCCTTAGATATTCTAATTGATTATCACATCATTGAACTTGAAAATGATAAGCCAAAGTCACAGTCATAGTCTAAGTATGAGTTAGGAACAAAGCTGCAATTGCAGACTAATCCACAGCTATAGCTCAAGGAGTCATTGCAACTGCAGACCAAACCATAGCTCAAGAAGTTAGTTGAGCCATCTGAGGCTAATGCACAAAGGATAAGCACGTGTATGAGATTGGGGGGGGGTTACAATCCACTTATGGTGGTTAGAACTGTTAGGAATCTATTAGGAAGTTGTGGTAACACAACCATGGTTAATTAGATGATTGGTTAGGATAGGTTGTTACAGTAATTGTATAAAAGACTCAAAGTCGTATTGATTCAATTGAATAAGAAAATAAAATGATCTTCAAATTCTTTTATGGTATCAAAGCATAGAGAGCTCCTTTGTGCATTACATCTTCAACAAGATTCAGTACTAGTAGCAAATCTTCAAGAAGCTGCAACAATGGTAGCTTCATCATTTCCTACTGTTCCTTCGAACATTTCATCAAACACTTCTGTGTTACCTTTCAATTTTACTCTTCTTATTTCAAATCTAAACTCGTTTGTTCCAACCAAGCTTGATTCAACAAATTATATCATTTGGAATAGTCAATTTCAGAATATCTTGAGAGCTACAAAGCTTATAGGCTATGTTGATGATTCAGAAGTATGTCTTCCTTCAATAATCAATGATAAAAATGGTAATCTTATTCCAAATCTTGCATATACTCATTGGATCACCATTGATGCACATTTTCTGAGTTGTCTTACTGCTACCTTATCATTATCTATTTGCACTTTTGTTCTTCATTATAGAACAAGTTCAGAAGTCTGGACTACACTAGCTACCCAATTTGCATCCTTATCTAGATCTCATATCCATCAGTTAATGTGACAACCACCTCCTTAATTAATTAAACTAGTTATGCGCTTATTATTAATCATGTGATCATGTGTTAATTGTGACTTATGTGCCTTCTGATATATGCTTGCATTGATTGGTATTGTATTGTCAATGAGAACAGATGCAGATATGTATGAATTAGACCTGTCTGATTCGTTAATTTTAACAAGTTGGAATTACGAAATTGGATAGGAATTAGAGCCCAATTCACCTTAGTATAATTTAATTTAGTGTAATTAAGATTATAAGATGGTGAGGATTAATTAAATTGGGTGAATTTGATTTCCATTACTTAATGTGATTTATTATTAGCCTAAATTAACATTGAAGAATAAGAATAAAAGAATTTTACAAAAAACAAATCCTACTCATCAATTGGGAACTAGTGGAGCTTGCTATCTACTACAGGTAGAGAGAGAGAGAGAGAGAGAATGAAAGACTTGGTGAGAGAGAGAGCTTAACAAGAGGAAGAAGTTAGGAAAAAGAAAAAATATAAGGAAACTTGAAATCTTCACCAATTGGTGTAAGTGAAAGGTAAGAAATTCCCACCAAATTTCATGAAATTGAAATGTTTCCCTCATAATCCTTTAGACTTTGAGTTGTGTTACTTAAAGATCATGAACAATTATGAGATTAAGGGTGTAAATTGATGTTAGGAATTCATATGGTCACATAAAGAAGGAATTGTGGAGATTAACTAGAATTAGCAACATGCATGGCATAAATTCAAGACACTCTTGTTCATACGCAAAATTCTTGCCTAATCTTCATAAGTCTAAAGGTTATGAAAGGATTTTTCTCATCAATTTTAACCTTGGAGCTTTGAAATACTTGGTTTACATGTTTATGTTTTATTTGGAGTCTTGAGCTTTCAAATTGTCAATGTGGACATTGTTTACAAGTTTTGATTTGTGTTTCATGATCAAGGCTCAAAGTCAAGCTTGTTTATTTGAGTTTTTGGGAGTGAATTGCATGAAAATGTGATTGATTTTGCAAAAGAGTGCACTGCCATAACAGAGCAGTTTTTGGACTGGTTTTGTAGCATCACCGCACGTGCGCCCTGGAGCCCCGCACAGGCAGAAAACAGGGTAGCGGTGAGTGAGCATTCTGCTTAAATTGCACCTGCGGGAGGCACGTATGGGGAAGGTTCCGTACGTGCTGTCACGACCCAAACCCGGCCCTATGGGTTTAGCACCGTAACCGGCCAGTAATCCGAGATTACCAAAGGCCTGCAGAACAGTAGTACAGTAAAACAGAGTACAGGGCCTGGCGGAAGCCAATACAGTAAATGAATAATGCCCATTGAGCTGTGTCAGTCTGTATGCCAAAAAGATTTTTCATGCATTCACATATACAAACAATACAGTCTATAAAAAATTTACAGTCACACAGTACATGGACCTAATAGCAGTACGGTAAACATTCAGTCTATACAGAACAGTAGACGGTACAGAATGGGGAATTGTAAAACACCCCTAAGCTTTAACACGATAGGCTCGGAACCTCGCAGTGAGGCACATAGGCTGGCTTGACAAAACTGGAGTCTAACCCACGCTCCTAGCTCCGATCTGGTGCCTGTACACCTACATATATATATGAGCAGTGAGCTAAAGCCCAGTGAATAACATAAAGCGTAAAGGGGACAAATGAGTACTATTATATTTTAACTTTATGAAATTTTAATACAGAATA
Source organism: Camellia sinensis (assembly GCF_004153795.1). Lineage (NCBI taxonomy): Eukaryota > Viridiplantae > Streptophyta > Magnoliopsida > Ericales > Theaceae > Camellia > Camellia sinensis. Next base: position 941,100 of record NW_021024777.1, on the reverse strand, counting down.
TTTGATTAGAATGATATATGATAGGCACAATTGTATTGTAATTTATATGGGTAAATTAAAAATATATCTCTTGAGAATTATTTAAAATACAAATTATTTCTTGCGTTTTAAAAAATTACAAACACCTCCATTGTAGGAATTTTTATTTAATAAAATTAACTGAAAAAATAAAATTCTTAACTGCTTTCTCATACAATAACAAAATTACCTGAATTATTAATTAAAATAAATTTTTAACATCATTAAAAATTATTAATTAACTTAATAATTTATTAATAAAATGATCATTTGCTATGAAATTAAAAATTTCAGGAGACCGGATGTAATTTTTAGAATCACAAGAAATAATTTGTATTTTAGTCAAATCTACGAAGGTGTATTTATAATTTACCCAATTTAATAAATAATTTACCCTAACTATATCAGTAATTTGGTCCCTAGGGACCATATTTTGTGCCTGC
>NW_021024777.1:881405-905116 GCF_004153795.1 Camellia sinensis | reverse complement strand
GGCAAAAGTTAGAGCATTGAAAAATTGGAAAACATAAAAACTGAGCTCGCAAGGTTGAAAACCCGCAAAGGGCGGCCTTGGCAAAAGTTAGAGCGTAAAAGGAGAGTGAAAATACTCGAGTGAACCTAAGCCTGAACTACGTAAGGCTTGATTCCCATCTTCGGGATACGTAGGCAACTTCATCCTGAAGTTCAGCCATAAACTTTTTCCCGATCAACTTTGTCCATTTGATCATCTCAGTCATCTTTGTCTATCAGCTTCCATTTGAATCTCCGGTGCAGTGCTATTCAGACTAGGGGCAACTTTCCGTTGCCATGCAGTGCCGTAGCACTCTTCAGACTAGGGGCAACTTTCCAGTTGCAGGGATCCGGGGTTGTGCATCTCGGCGACAGATCTCAGGCGTGTCCAGTTCTGATCCACATCGAAAATGTTTTTGAAAAGTTTTAATAAAAGTTGACTTCGTTCAGATTAATCTTTTTTACGACTTTGACCATTTTTGGACCAAAGCGGAAAAATTTCAGTACCACAACCTTCAATTTCATTGATTTCAAAACAGAGTTCTCCTGCTCTTGCATACAATCAAAGTTGCTTTTTATTACATTCATGAAGAAAACTTGAAAGTACTAATAAAGCAATAAGTCCGGGGCATAGTCAAGTCAGGTGTCCCTGCGTCCCCTCCCAGAGCTGGTCGAAGCTTCTGATACCGAGCTGGGCCCGATCTGTGCCTCTTCATTGTGCCAATCCAAGCACTCGTCAGACAAAGTATAACTGAAAGTGGGAGCGGGGGCCAAGACTTCTCTCGTCCTCCATGCTGTGGCATATCAGGCAAGCTGTGCACCTCAAACTGGGAAGGCAACCGGATACTCTATCCCCTCTGGCAGACAAATCTGATCATGACCAAATTGGCGTTGGAACCGGAACGGAAAGTAGAATACACAGTGAATCAGACCAACCAACTGGATCCCGGTCTGCCGGAACATACTATAGCTCATTGCCGGGAGATTGAGCCAAGGGCAACGCCAGGCGATGCGATCTGCAGACAAATTGCACATCCAGTCGAACCACAATCCCTCATCAAAGGCATCGACTAGGCGTTGTCGAAAGAAGTAGCCGCGAGCTGAGTAGGCTGGGCAAGAGTCCACAACTTGTAATTTATCCATCAACCATACCTGGGGAGGGATGAAAAATGAGAGAATAAAGAATACAGAGATGTAGATGAGAGAAAAGTAAGACAAGGGTTTTGTGAGAAAAACCGAGCCTGAGGGCCGAGTGATGTGAGCATTACATATGTGAGATTGGGTGGGAAACATTACTTGCAGCAGTAGTGGACTCCCCGCAAATCTGGTCGTCTCCTGGCGATGGAAAGCATCCAAGCCCATCAGCGTCTCAGCCAGTGTCATCGCAATACAACTCTTTCCATCCTTCAAGCCTTGAGCAACTTCAATCAGGCGAATGCTAGATCCACCAAAGCCCAACACAAGTAGAAAGTAAGATAGCATACACAAGCAAAGGGCATGTTATCGGAAACCTTGCCAATGATGGTTGGCGATCACTGGCGTCAGAAAAGTGATAAATCAATCCGAGGATGTCCAGTTCCCCATTACAGTTCAGAGACCGAGCGTCATGCGTGGTGAGTCCACACATCCGCCCTAAAGCTTGGGCGTGGCCAAAGCGAAACTGAGGCAAGATCTCTTCACAACTTTCGAATTCCATCAAAGCTTGAAAGTCTTCAAAAGTTGGACATACCTCTTGCCTGCCAAAGCTAAAGACATGCGTTGCCGGGTTCCAAAACCTTGTCGCGGCATGAAGGAAAGGAAGGTGTAGCGGAGTGCGGCTCAGCGTGAATAGTGCATTCAAGCCAAAGCCCCGGAAGTTCAACTTTTTCGAGCCGTCTAAAGAAGCAATCCAAGCTGTGAGATTTTCGACGAGAAACGCTTCCATTTTGGTGCAAAACTGAGATGAAATAAATGAGCCACGGAGCTAGGACTTTTAATGAGGATAAGGCACTGTTTGGGGGGACACGTGTCGAAAATTTGGTGGTGGCTGGACTAAGTGGCCGGCCGGCCACCTTTTCTAGCAGGCCGGCCACCTCTCCTCCCCTCAAATGCAAAAAGCTGGTCGGCAAGCTCCAAAAAGTGGCTGGCCATGCTGCAATATGCGTATTTGGCCCTGTTTTACTCTCCAGAAGAAGGTTCCTAGCATTTCCATGCATCGGGAGTGTCAAAAGCCTCCATTTCTCTCTGTTTCAGACGTGTTTCGTCGCCCAAATCGTCCGAAATACACTTTGTTTATAGAGTTGTTGTTTTGCTTATCGAGTTGTTGTTTTGTTGGTCGAGCTGTTTCGTTTACCGAGTCTTGTTTAATCGAGTCACCAAGTTTTGTGCATTTGAGTTGTTACTCTTTGTTTATCAATTTTGTTGTGTTTTGCTATCGAGTTGTAAACTTGCTGAGGTTGTTGTTGTTTCTCAGTAAGATTAGGTTGCTTTGTTGGTAACGTCGGTTCGCTACCTGACTTGGCACGTACACAATGCACATTCACCATTCAAATCTCTTTATTTGCGAAATGATGCGATGCGATGCTGAGAACATAAAGTACAACACTTTTTAAAAAAAGGGCTGTTTCATTCCATCATGCTTCCTTTGTTAGAACATTTTACAGCAAAGGTACAAGTTTTACAGAAAATAAAACTACCTAATAATGTACAATGTGCTACAACTACTAGTAAAAAAGATAAATAAAGTAGGAAACAGCTGCACCAATGCTCTCAAGAGCAAGAATAAGAGGCCCTCTTCGTCCTCTTCTGCGGAACAAGCTCTGCACCACCGGCACCACCTGAGTCGGAACTGTCATCCTCAGGATCCTCCTCTCCACTCCCGGAACCAAGGTCAGAACCCTCTTCTCTGTCAGCTGAGGTCTCTGACTGACGATCTGTAGCCTCCTCCTCCTCCTCGTCCTCATCGGGCTCCTCCTCTACGATGTGTACCCTGCGTCTGCGGGACGACTCCCCTCTCCCGGCCTCGCGAGAAGGCTGAGATGGCCCGGCTCCCCGAGAAGCTCGAGATGGCCCGGTCTGTGGCAGATATACTGGAGGCATCTGAAAGTAAAAAGTGCAATTTAAATACATCAGCTCAAAATGTGTGTATCAGATACAGATACAAGCCAACTACACGAAATGAGGGTGCATGCAGATACAGTATATGAATGTGGTGTGTCAGATGTGCTCTACACATACAATTAACCAAAGCAGTAAAATGTTCAAGGTCAACATGTCGTCAGAAGTACGATAAATGTGAGAAAACTAAAGAGTACCTGAAAACCCATGATGGACAGCTGCGCCTCTCTCCGCAAGACCATGCTTTCGAGTGAGGCCACCAATCCGATAACCCCCTCCATGTACTCTCTGGGTGGCTGTGGATACAAGCTCAAATCATCAATGAATAAAGGAATGTCTAAGTATTTGAATGACAGATGAAAGGCAGTAGGGCATACCGGCGGTGAGTCGGGATCAATGACATATCGATGATCAGGCATGGGAGGCTCTATCGGAATCGGGTAGGAGGTCCCGTATCGCCATCTTGTCAACTCGATCGGCATGTCTGGCCATCCGGCATGATGATGAGTCGGAGGAATCGGGGGGACCAGTCCAACCCCTCCTCTCGATATGCCAGCCCTGCTAGTAGAAGGGGCGCCTGCAGCCCGAGCTCGACTCAAAGGTGGCATGTCAATAGACCTCCTCGAGGGAGTACGGACACCTGTCAACGGAGGCATCAAGTAGGTGTGACGGTAGGTTGCGTACTCCCCGTCCTCTATATGCAGCAGTGCATCAGTGCCCAGCCTAGCGTCAATGACACCCTGGAGAGTAAGCCTATCAGCGAGCCGCATATCGTCCGGAGGTGCTGAGGGAACACTTGGCTCAAGAAAGCCCATAGTCTGACGAAGGAAGCGTTCCCCCAGGAACCAGGCCCTACCAACTGGCCCCTTGAACAAGATCCTATACCAGGAAGAGCCCCATCCTCCGACAAACTGAAATGGAAGGTCCCCACCCAAAGGCAACCAGGGCTGCCAGGTAATCTGCGGGTAACCAATGCATAGGCTGATCAGAAACCGTAGATGTACGGAATAAACCAGAAATAAAAACATTGGGAATTGGGAGTTTTGGATTACCTCTGACGGCCGCACCGTGTCGAAGTACTGCCGTAGGTAGAGAAGAGTCTCCCGAGGCCGCGACCGATACTGGCCCTCGAAAACAAGCGAGTAAGGGGTCACAAGGGGCGCCTCCACCTCCAGCTCTAGCGCTAGTACGGGAAAATATGCGAAAACCAATAACTGCGGAAAACGGGGCAAAAGCCATCAGAATACAGAATGCTGAGTGCAGGATGTTAGGACAGAGTATAAAGTGTGCCGTGTGTGCAATATACATACATTGAAAAGCAGAAATGTAAAATCAAGAGGGCAGAAGGTACCTCCCAAGCTCTCCAGTAGCCGCCGACTATGTTCCCTCGTCCGCAGGAGGTCGCGCTCATATAGCAATAGAGAGTAGCCAAGCTGGCGCCACCCCAATCATACCGACTAACCTGTGTGAGGTTTGCCAGGGCACTTAGCAGATATAGCCCAACGGTGTTCCCCCTGTCGAAGAACAGAGTGGTCCCAAAGAGGAACATCAGAAACCCACGGGCGTACTGTGTAATCTCCTCCAGAGTCTCGAGCTCAGTATGCGTAAAATGTGAAGAAAACCAAGTATACCGGACTCGGCCCGAGGATCGGTCGACCGGTGGACGAGCTCCCAGTAAATAAATCCAAGCGGCCTCCCACTGGCCCATATCCTCGTCATATGGGATCGCCCAGCCTCCCACGTCAAGGCCGGTCCATACAGCAAAGTCAAAAGGGGTCATGGTCATATCCCCAGCAGATGAGAAATGAAAGGAGTTGGTGGTGTCCCACCACCTCTCCACCAGGGCGCCCATCAACGTCCTGCTAGCTGGATAACGAGATATCCCAGCACAAAAGGGCCCGAATCCTGCTAGATCAACCCAATCGCGGACGGCCTCTGGGAGCTCCGCGTACCAATCTCTCGCAATAATGGAGCCGTATCCCCGTGTAACACGGGAGGACACCTGCATTCACGATGAATACATATATTCAGTTTCAGAATGAAATAAACAAGCTGCGTGCAAATGAGATATACAAGCTGCGTGCAAATGAAATGAATAAGCTATATGCAAAATCAAGTCAGAATTCAAGTGTTTGGGTTGCGTGTTCAACTCTCAACCAGTGGACTGTGTGTTCACCTCAAAGTTCGAGCCAAGTGTTCAACATCAAAATATTTGGGCTGTGCGTTCACCTCAACAATGGGCTGCGTGTTCAGAAATTTAGAGTTTAGGCTGTGTGTTCTACTCTCAACAAGTGTAGGCTGTGTGTTCACCTTTAACTTGGGCTGCGTGTTCAAAAATTCAGAGTTTGGGCTGTGTGTTCTACTCTCAACAAGTGTGGGCTGTGTGTTCACCTTCAACTTGGGCTGCGTGTTCAGAAATTCAGAGTTTGGGCTGTGTGTTCTACTCTCAACAAGTGTGTGCTGTGTGCTCACCTTCAACTTGGGCCGCGTGTTCAGAAATTCAGAGTTTGGGCTGAGTGTTCAACTATCAACATATGTGTGTGTTGTGTGATTCACCATCAGGTTATTGGCTACATGATCAAGAATTCAAGCGTTCAAAATGCAAATAGAATACTGTACTATGGGCTAAGCATCAGAACAAGCTACGTGCTAAAAAGAGTAGATATGCATAGCAAGAGGCATGAAACGTACAAAAATGCGAAATACGTTGCAGAAATGTAAAGAAGGGGGGGCAAAGTAAATACCTCTCGTGCCTCATGAGAGAGGTAAGACTCCGGCTCTCGCAGAAGCAGATCCCCAGGCGCTCGATCATCAAAATCAATGAAGTAATAAAAAATAGCCCGCGGGAGCACATGTGTCGGAGGGTCATACCTCTCGGGTATGAAGGGTCGAACCCTCGGAGGCAGAGCCATAATATCGGGATAATCCCTGGCACCCGGAGGACCTCCACCGTGAGGGAAATGACCAGCCATTTCAGAAAATCTGCAAAAAGGAGCAAAAAATGAGCAAAATGAGCCAAAATTAGAAAAAGTCAACAAAAGTCAACTCTCGGGAAAGAAAAAAGTCAACAAAAGTCAACCCCTGAGAAAATCATCCAAATGTTGAGACAAACTTACCTCAAGTGGTGAAAATGAGAAAAGAAGCACCGAAATCAAAATTTAATCAGTCCAAAGTGATGAAAACTGAAAAATTTCGCAAAAACAACTTGCGTGGGGCGTTGGAAAACGCGTATAGAGCTCAGATCTGAAGGGAAAAATGGTCTAGGAAGGTAGCGAAGATGTTTTCGGAGCTGAAGTTGTGAGGAATGAGACTTTGGCCGAGTATATTTAAAGAAATGGGAGCAAAATGACCGAACTGCCCCGGATTTGGGCTAGGTGGTCGGCCGACCACCTTTTGTGGCAAGCCGACCACCCCCTTTGCAAAATGCTGATCGGTGGCCTCTCCTTGGGACGAGACCTGGTTGGTGGTGTTCCCCAAGTGCCCACCAAGCTCTCTGCAAATTTTGGGATGGATTGGAGTCCCCGAGACCTGAAAAAGTACAAGAGAAGTGCACTTTCCGTCGCGAAATCGTTCTGCCGGAACTTCAACTCCACCTTTTCTGCCGGAACATGTTCATCGTCACTCGTCAAAAATGAGATGTATCCTTTTTGAACATGTTGCAACCCCTCCGGGGGGTAAACCAGAGGTCGCAATTGAGTCACCCTCATCGAAAACTCGCATTTCTTTGCTCGTCGTTTTACGACAAATTTGCATTCGAATTCACATTTATTCTGCATTGTTATGCACGTCACTTGCACTCTCATACACACCACTCATACTATTGTGCACATTTCACAGGTATTGTCAAATCCTCGTGCTTAACCCGCGTTGTCACGCGCGTTACTCCTCACATTGCGATGCACTTTTCTATCGACCCCGCGATTGTCTGCATTCAATATCGCTTTGAACATGTGTTGCTAATTATGTTATGCTTGTCGAGTTTCTTTCTTTTGCAGGCACGATATTGTATGTACGGTTCATTTGAGGCTGGTGCGACCAGACGAACCGTGCAGGTATTGTATCTTCTCCGTGTGAGACGTGGCAAGAATTGAATAATTCTCCGCTCTCTTAACTGCATGAAATGTAGTTGTTGCTTTGCATTCTTGCTTAAAACTGTTGCATCTATTGTGAATATGTGCTTCATTATAGCTTGCTGCATTTGCGTGATCATTGAGATACCTTCGGCTCTTGCATTGTCGGTTGCATTTTGCCCCTGCCTGCGGGCATGCCTGTGGGCACATCTCTGTTTGTCTTGCCTGTTTGTCTAAGTCTTCGCCTTGTCAAAAATGAGTCGTCTCTTAGGCTTTGACATTCATTCCCGTCACTTATGACTTCCGAGTTCTGTCAAGAGGGGCAACTGTAGACACCCCATTTTTGACCGACCTTAAGACTCAGACGTCACCAGTTGAGCACTCGGTGATATTGCATATTGTGCTCGTTCAGAAGTTTCAGAGTCTCGGCTGCAAGCCTTGCCTCTAGACTTCCAGACTCTTTCGTGCCTTGCCTCGGTTTGCGAATCAGGTTTAGTTTTCTCCGTCTTCTCTTCCCGAAGGGAGGGAGAGGTCTCGTAGATCATCTCTCAGTGGTCGTAGGCTACGTTTTGTGGTCATAGGCCATTTTTCCTGTTTGGAGCCCGGTTTCCGATTTTTCGGAGCCGACGACCGTGTGCCTCGGTTTGGGACCGCCTAACCATCTCCGTTTGCTCTGGTTTTTGGCATACATCTTATTTCCTCCCTTTTGAGGGACACTGGGGTCCGAGAGACCAACTTCGTGGTCGAATGCCACCTTCGGTGCTTAACTGCCCATTTTCGGGGCCCCAGGCCGCGCGTTTCGGTCCCCGAACCTCCGTTTTGCATCCGTTTTAGTTCATTTTTGGTGGAGATCTTATTTTCATAGTTAGAAAGCTTGTAAGAGGGTGGGAGGCCAGCCATTGTTCTGAAAAGCCAGCTTTATTTCTTCATCGCTCTCCGACGCCCGTTTTCCTCACTTGAAAGCCAATGTTGACCACCCCGGGGCCACTTCCTTGAACCCTAAACCCCATATTTGTGATGTACACACCTGGGAGTATTGGTGGCCGACCAGTAATTGTGCCTGACCCTTTTGACCCCCTCTAAAAAATGGTCTTTTCTCTCTCCTGGTTCACTTTTTCTGGGTTTCAACCACATAGTTGTGTTGTGCACACATGGGAGATCACCTTTTTGAGGTGGCCGACCAGTAATTGTGCTTGCCCCTTTTGACCCTTGGTCAGCCGTCAGGGGAGGTGGCCGGCCGGCCACCTGAACCCTCAAAACCTGGCCGGCCATGACCCCCTCACCTGGTTCCTTACAGATGTGACCTCTTTTTCCCCCCAGATCCTGTATCCGAGGGGGACTCTTTTGGGGGGGAAATTTGAATTTCATTTCCCCCCCTTTCCTTGCCTCTCTCCCTCTATAAGACCAACACCTCTCCACCATTTCTAAGGGTTGACAAAAACCAATTGGAGCCTTGCATACATACATCCTCCATCTCTCTCATTCAACCATCAAACACTCTTGGTTCTTGGACCATTTCTACACCACCTCATAGCACCACACCTCCATACTCCATTCCAGCAACTTGGAGGTTATTTCCAGAGGTTAGGAGCACCATTTCTTCAACCAAAAGCTGCTGGTCCATTGGTCTACAAGAGTGAGTCCCATTTTCCCTCTTTTGTGCCTTATCTTGCTTTGTATCTAAGCCATACTTGCTAGCATTTTTGGGCTCCAACCCAAACTGTAAATAGTCATATTTTGTGCTCATCTCCATGTTTGATTAAGGGTCTTTCTCTGTTTGAGGCCTCCTGCTATCACTTGCCTCTTTATCTCTCTTTTAGGCCAATTTTTGCCTTTAGTATTTTAGGCCTATTGTGAGTTGTTTTGGACTTTTTCATAAACGGTAAAATAACCTGTTTTGAGCCCCTCTTCAACTGTTTGAAAGGCTCTCCTCTGTTTAGGCCTCCTGCTATCACTTGCTTCTTTATCTCTCTTTTAGGCCAATTTTTGCATAGTTTTTAGCCTATTTTTGAGCTGTTTTGGACCTTTCCATAAACTGTAAATATCTTTTTTTGAGCCCCTCTTCAACATTGTTGAAGGGCTCTCCTCTGTTTGGGAACAGAAGCTGCCACTTGTCTCTTTACCCTTCTTTAGGCCTTTTCTTGCATGATAGTTTGGCCTTATTTGTGATTATTTTCGTGGCTCGATGTAAACTGTAAAGTGCCCTTTTTTGAGACCCTCTTCAACTTTGTTGAAGGGCTCTTTGCCATTTGGGGCCAGCTTCTGTCCCTTTGTGTTTAATCTCTATTTGGGGCCATTTTTGCATGATAGATTAGCCCTATTTGGTTCATTTTTGAGACTTGTTATAAACTGGAAACATGCATGTTTTGGGACTGTCTTGCATCTGTCTTCATGTTCATGATCAAATAATGCATGCTTTGTATAGCTGTAAGTCATTCCGTGTGCCTAGTTTCGAGTTTCGGGGTTCATTCCATGCATCGGGTGCCATGTTCCATGTTTCGGACTGCTTTGTATCATATTTCAGTTCTGGAATTACATTCTTATGTGCCACATTTCATGCCTTGCCATGCCTTGTTAGAGTTGCATACTATGCCTTAGGTTCGGCCTCGGTTTTGCGTGCATGCGTGCACGTATTTCGAGAGTCTCATTTTTCATCTAATGGCTACTGATGTGAGTGTGGCTGAGGTCCACTCATGTTGGTGTAAGTCCATCGTGCATTGTGTATGCCATTTCGATTCATAGCATTGCATATGCTAGGCTGTATGTTAGAGCATTGTGTATGCCTTGTTACATCGTGCATCGTGTATGCCATTTCATAGCATTGTGCATGCTAGGTTTCATGTTAGAATTGCATTCATGCATGTCATGCATATTGCATCATGTTTGGGATAGGAGTTAGCCCGAGCACGAGAAACGAGGGACGTTTCGTACTTCAAGTGACGGAACGTGTCTCAATTCCCAGTCACCGACACTTCGGATTATCCATGATGGAGTTTAGGTCTTGTCGTGTTTATATGTGCATTCATTTCATATTGAGTCGTGCAATTCGATTCCTCGGCCGTCATGCATCGATATGCGTGATTGGTGGCACGAGGATCGAGGACTACACTCCCCGAAGAGTAGTCATGCATACATATGTGAAAATACTTTGCCATGCCCCTTTGTTGCTCTTTGTTACAGCAAATCAGAAATCGGCAGCCTTCCGGAGCTTGGCACGCATTCCAAGAACAATTGCAAACAGAGGCAAACCGGGGCATCACAAGGGATTTTCCGACAAAGGTAACCGGAGCATGCATCATTCATCATCCGGAGCAGATTTGTGGTAGTCCCTGGCTTGCATGCCAATTTATTGCTTTCCTAATTTAATTTGTTAATTAATTAGGATTTTGTACATATTTGGACTATAATTATTCATTTGGGACTGTATATTATTTATTCGGACCCTCTGCGCGAGGGCAATGTTGTAATAAGTGTGCGTGTGTGTGATGTATGTCTTCCAACCCCACGTCTTTCTCCCTTTTATTTACCCGCTTATGATGGTTAGATTAGGGCATGTTTCAATTAGCATACAGTATGATAGCATGTTTGCATTCATTCATCTGTTTTGCATGCACGGGGCTCTTGTCTATATAACATCAGCTCCATCTTTGTTATTAGGGTTACAAAATTTTGCCTTAAGCCCCTTGCATTGCATCTCCCTCTCTCTACACTTCAACCCTCCAAACCTTTAAGTTTCTACACCCCTTTCTACACCACCACCTAGCACCATACCTCCAACCTCCATTGCAGCCACTTGAAGCTGTTTTCCATTTGGCTTGGAGTACTCGGTAAGTTTTATGCTTTAGCATCCTTGCATGCGTGTGAGTGACTGCCATGATAGCATGCTTACCATGAGGCTATACGCTTATGTGATATATCTGCCTGAATGCTTGTGGGTGAAGGTTGGGTTATTTGGATTGGAACAATTCATCAAATGTGTGTTTTAAGCCCACTAGATAGTGGCAAAATCATGTTTTCTACGCCCACCCGAGAGTGGCAAATCCACGTCTTAGCCTACTTGCGGGTAGCACCATCCAACCATTTTCAAACAAACAAACATGAAATGCTTTGTTCCAATTCAGGCGATCCAGTCTATACTTGTATGCTGTGCGCATCACATAGTAAATCTAGGCTAATAACCAGAAAAAGAACACATAATGTTTTCAAAAATAGATATCATGGTTAGTAGAGGCCGATCTTTGATCGGGCGAGCGGGGGTGCTCACGAAGTGACCTTCCCCAATCGTACCCAAGTTCCCAAGCCGAGGCAACTTTGGTGATGATGAACACGTGGCCTTAAGCAAACGAGTCAGGGTTTCCTAAATTTTCCCAAACTAAAACATTTAGGTGGCGACTCTGTATCTGGCAAAGCAGTCCATGTTTGGCACTTCTTTCAAAATCTATTTTCTCAAAACGATTTGCCGGATTTGGACTCTTTGGTTCAGATTTAGAACCGTGACAATTTGAGAGCCCTGAACTGTAGTGAGCCCAATAATTGAACAGAACAGAACTCATTCCTCCCGAGGCATTCGGGGACGTCTACACTATGTTGCATCCTTATTATCAATCAATCATGCCACTAATGCTACTGCTACTCCTACTGCTTCTCAAGATGGCTCTCATTGGTTCTTGGATTTTGCTACTACAATTCATTTCACCAATGATCTTAATAATCTGAGTGTGTATCAACCTTATCATGGTCTTAATCAAGTCACTGTGGGAGATGGCTCTACATTGCCTATTCTTCCTACTCCAACCATGCCCTTCAAACTAAATAATTTTCTACATGTTCCATCAATTTCTTCAAATCTTATTTATGTTCATCAACTGATTACTAATAACAAGTGCACCATTACTTTTGATATTGACTCATTTGTTATACAGGACAAGCTTACCAGGAAGGTTCTTTATAAAGGCAGTTATTCTAATATTCTTTGTCATCTTCCAACTTCAAATGCTTCTTCATTTTCTTCTGGACTTGTATTTTGTCTTTATTGTTCCACTATTGCTACTACGATTCATATTGATTCTCTTTGGCATTCTAGATTAGGCCACCATTCATCTAAGAAGCTGCACTTTCTTGTTTCTCATAATCATTTACTTACTACTGTTACTAATATTACTGCAAATAAATTGTGCACACATTGTTGTGTGTCTAAGAGCCATAGGTTGCCATTTAGTCTTCTAATTCTTCTGTAAATCAACATTTAGCTCTTATACATTCTGATATATGGGGACCCTTTTCTTCATCTATTTCAAACTATAAATACTATGTCCTATTCATTGATGACTATAGCAAATTTACATGGCTATTTCCTCTTTCTTATAAAAGTGAAGTCTTCTCCAAGTTTGTTGAATTTAAAGCTTTTGTAAAAACACAATTTCACACCACGCTCAAAATTCTGAGAAGTGATAATGGAGGGGAATATCTTACTACTAAATTTCAAAATTTTCTTAAAACAAATAGCATTGAACATTAACTCACTTGTCCATACACAACCTATTCAGAATGGGGTGGCTGAGAGGAAGCATAGACACCTAATAGAAACTATAATCACTCTCATGTATTAATTTTTTCTTCCCACAAAATTTTGGTTTGATGCTCTTGCTACCTCTGTCTTTCTCATTAATAGACATCATACTTTTAAGCTTGCCAATTTAACTCCTTTTGAAGTATTGTTTAATCATCCTCCTGATTATAATTTTTTGAAGGTCTTTGGGTGTAGATGTTATCCTTGGCTTAGACCCTATGCCACTCACAAGCTTCAACCAAGATCTTTTCCTTATGTTTTTCTTGGCTACCAGCCTTCAACAAAGGGATGCATATGTCTTGATCTGTCTAGTGGTTAAATTTATATTTCTAGGCAAGTCCTCTTTGATAAAACCATTTTTCCTTTTCAGGACTTTTCTATCTGTACTACTGTTCCAGCTCTTACCTTATTTCAACTTCAGGCTTTCTTCTGGCCTCCCATTAGTCCTACATCATCTATGGCACCAGCTAGTTCTACATTTTCTGCAGCACCTGCAATCCAAAACTACTGCACTATATCCTTTGCAGTTCCTACTTTTGTAGTCCCTTTCTCATTTACTGCTCATTCTCTCAATGCCTTTACCTTTTTGCAGCACATGTCTCACCTATTCCTAGATCTTCTCTCTATGCTTCTATTCAGTCTCCTATTCCTATTTTATCTATTTCTATAGATTTACCTCTCTACTTGCCTTCCACAAAAACCATTATATTCTTACTAGGTCTAAAACCAAACAAGTGTCCACTTGTTTATTAGCGGCCACTAATTCCATAAAACCATCTTCCTACAAAGAAGCAGCTCAATCTTCTCAGTGGCAAGTTGCAATGATGGATAAATTTCAAGCATTAAAAGACAAGCCACATGGTCTCTTATGCCATTACCTCGTGGCAAGTTAGCCATAGGTTGTAAATGAGTATATAGGATCAAGAAAAATTCAGATGGAGGTATAAGGCATGTTTGGTTGCTAAGGGTTTTCTTCAAACTAAAGGCATTGATTTTTATGAAACGTTTAGCCCTGTTTCCAAACAACCAACTGTCAGAGTTCTCTTATCCTTAGTTTTACATTTTCATTGGCAAATTAAGCAACTTGATATCTCTAATGTCTTTCTCCATGGTGTCTTAGAGGAGGAAGTGTATATGTAACAACCTCGAGGCTTCATTGATGCCTCTTTTCCTCATCTTGTTTGTAAAATTCACAAGTCACTTTATGAGCTTAAACAAGCTCCATGGGCCTGGTACTCTACCTTCTCCACCTTTCTTCATATTTAGGGTTTTCTTTCTAGTCATTGTGATTCTTCCATATTTGTTAAGAAGACAGCTTCTTCTATTCTCATTTTACTCATATATGTGGATGATATCCTTTTAATAGGCAATGATTCTTCTTCCATTGCTCAACCTGTTGAGCAAATGCACTAAGCTTTTGCCATAAAGGAACTTGGGTTTATTAATTACTTTCTTGGTATTTTAGTCACTTCTTCTTCTCAAGGCTATTTCCTCTTTTAATACAAATATGCTTCTAAAATCCTTACCAAAGTTGGCACGTCTAATTGTAAATCATATTCTTTTCCCATGGCTCTTAAACAAATTGATTCCTATACTGATGTCCCATTTTCTAATCCATCTCCATGTAGGAGCATTGTATATGCTCTTCAATACTTAACTACCACACGCCCTGATCTTTCCTTTATTATGAACTATGCTTGCTAATTTATGCATCCTCTTGTTAGTCATTTGCTCATGTTAAACGTCTTCTTTGATATCTTAAAGGCACTCTTGATCTTGGTCTTCAGTTCAGCCCTGGCTCTCTTCTTCTTCAAGCATACTCTGATTCGGATTGGGTTGGTAGTTCTTTTGACATAAGGTCTACAATCAGCTACTATGCGTTTCTAGGTCAAAATTTGATTTCCTAGTCTGCTTAAAAGCAACCAATTGTGGCCTGCTCTTTTACTAAAGCCGAGTACCGAACCTTAGCTCAAATTGTAGCAGAGCTTAGTTGGCTTACCAAGCTATTATCTGATCTTCTCATTTCAATTCCTCCACTCACTCTTTGGTGTGATAATATATCTGCCATTGGCATTTCCTCTAACCTTGTCTTCCATGCTCGAACAAAGCACATAGAGGTTGATTGCCACTATGTTGGAGAAAGAATGGCAACCAAGCAGCTCAAGATCAGTCATATTCATACTTCTGATCACTTGGATGATATTTTAACTAAAACCCTCTTTGTTCAGAGGTTTCAGTATTTACAATCCAAGCTTATGGTCATGAAAGCTCCCCTAAGCTTGAGGGGGCATGATAAGCCAAAGTCACAGTCACAGTCCAAGTATGAGTTGAGACCATAGCTGCAGCTACAAACCAATCCATAGTCACAGCTCAAGGAGTCACTACAGTTACAGACCAAGCCATAAGACCAAGCCATAACTCAAGGAGTCAATTAAGCCAGCTGAAGCTAATGCACAAGGGATAACCAAGTGTATGAGATTGAGGAGGTTACAATCCACTTGTCGTGGTTAGAAGAATCTGTTAGGAAGTTGTGGTAACACAACCATGGTTAATTAGATGACTAGTTAGAATAGATAGTTACAGTAATTATATAAAGACTCAAAGTTGTATTGATTCAATTGAATAAGAAAATAAAATGATCATCTTCAAATTCTTTTAGAAATTTGGGTCAAATTTTTATGTTTGAATAACAATACTCAAAATAATTTGAAAAAACCTTGTCAATATGAGCTTGACATGTTGCATTTAATTTAATTTTGGATTGAAAAATCAAGGGCAAATTACCTGCATGTCCTCTTTGAAAGACGTGTACTCTATTTAGTTCCACAACTTTTTGTGTAGATCCAAAAGTCTTGCATGCCTCCATTTTTCTCTTTTTCTTTCTCTTTCTGATATCCGGTGATCGGCGGCTATGCCTTCCTTTTTTTATCTTTTTCTTTCTAATATACAATCACCTTTTTTCTCTTTTTCTTTCTGATATATACTCACTAGTGACTACCATCAATTAGGGTTCGTTGGCAACCACCAATCACTGACTTCTTATTTCGCCCTCATCAACAGCGAAGGAGATGAGTTTTCTATGAAGAATATAAGTAGTTCTACATCAGATCTGGCTCGATCTAAACAAAAAAATGGTTGCCAGAGTATAGTGCTCTTTCTATGTCTGTTTCTTTCCTTCAATCTCTCAGATTTTTTTTCTTTTCCCCGCTGTACACTTTTCTTTTCCTGGTTTAATGGAGAAATTTTTTAAATTCTAAAAATAAAAATAAAAATAAAAATTGGAGGGTTTTAATTACAGGCAGTGAAAATAGTAAAATTGTTCAGTTTTAATTTTTTAGGTGTTGAAATGAATCATCCTTTAAAATTTCAAGATTTGTAATTTTATAACATACTTTGAAATTGTAAAATTTTATAATTTCATTACATACTTTTACTAGAAAATTTTGCAATTTCATAACATGTTTTTCAGTTTAATTAATAAGGAGAAATGCTTAATAGAATCATGCTTTGAAACTGTAAAAATTTTACAATTTCAAAGCATGCTTTTCAATTTGAGATTATTTGCTTAAATCCTACAAAATTTGGAAAATAATTTATGTTTTTCCCCCATTGTTGATGTTTCTTGTCATTATGGTTTTTTTTTCCCCCTTTCAGTTTATCAATATTTAGCACATTTTATTATGTTTTTTTTCCCCTAATTTCTCCATTTATTCTTTTTTTTTTCTTCTTAATTATATTCTGAACATTATGGTAAGTCACTTGCAATATTCTTGACGTTCAGTGATATTCTGAACATTTCGGTGACTTCCGATGACGTTCATAAGACTCTGGCGACTTTCCATTAATGTTGAACATTTCGGCGAATCTCCGGTGATTGTATGATGGAAGTCTGGTGGTGGCGGCGGGATGTAACAACGTTTTTAAATTTAAAAAAATATAAACTTTTTTAATAACAATTAAAAATATGTAAGACTAATTGGAATAACTGTTTATTTTAAGACTAGATAAATTTAAAATTTTTATATGAGACCTACCGGTCAGTGCCCAAAAATCAACTGCTAATATTTTGTTTTTCTCCATCTCATTAGAATTTAGTTAAATCAACTATTATGTTGTTTGCCCATCATTGTGATTTTACCATTTATATTGAGTCCTATATACCCCTCAAAAATGTGAAAATTACATTTTTGGAAAAGAAAAAAGAATTATTACATTCCATGGGAAAATGTCAAATGCCACAAATTAAATTATTAAAATGCGAGTTATAAGGTGTGCAGACCACCATGATTTTACCATTTATCACATGCTGCAAGTCGAGTTTAAAAATGGTAAAACATTTTCTTTTTATATTTTTTTTATTTATCATGACACATAATCTAATTAATAATATTAAGTTACATAAAAAGGCCTAACTACCAAAAAATAATTTTTTTTAATAAAATAATGTTAGCTTACATGATAAATTATTAAACACGATGCAATTAATAATTCCAAGGTGCATAAACACTAAAATTAAAATAAAGATAAAGATTTGTGGGGCCTGAAATGCCTAAGTCTTCGTATTTATTTTAATTTTAGTTGTATTTAACTTTTATTAAAATAAAGATAAAGATTTGTGGGGCCTGAAATGCCTAAGTCTTCGTATTTATTTTAATTTTAGTTGTATTTAACTTTTCGTGAAGGATTGGAGATGTTGATAGATGTACATATAATGGAAAACAAAAAATATATATATTTTTTTAATCTACTCACCAGTAAATCTTGTCTTTAGTTTTGATTTTTTTATCATATGATTAAAAAAACTGTTTAATGCTTTTTTATTTTATTTTATTAATTATACTAAGATCTCCTCAACTATTCTTACCTCTTTATCAATGGATTTATGTATTTTGACCCCCTCAATTATAAAAATATATTATTTTCATTTCTTCGAGAAGAAGGTATTTGTATATTTTACAGTTAACTTAAGGATCAAAATATACCGGTTCATAAATGATGATAGCAACATAATATCTACTAATAATTTCTGGCATTTTGATTTAATTAATATTTTTTAAACTATCTTATTTATTTATGAAATAGTTGGAGTATGAAAATCTAAGCAAACCTTGTTGTCGCCAATTGATCAATTCATTATCAAAAATATTAGAGATGCTAAAATTTCTATCAAAATTTTTACCAATGTGGAATCCACATGGGATCCACATGATGTGGGTCCCACACCATGTGAGACATTCGATAGAAATTTTAATAAATTTTTTGAAATCTATAACATTATTCATTCATTATTTGGGCTCAACTAAAGCCCAATAAAAGTGTCTCGAACAAATGTTAGGAAACGCAGCCCAACATGCATTTGAAGATTAGAAAACAGTTACTTGATTCGAAGATATTGTTGGGAAGTACTGTAATACTAGTATTTCTTTGTGGGCTTTGAATATTCTCTCCTGCTATTTTTTTTAATAAAGGGTGGGTTTGAAATTTAATTTTTTTAGTATTTTTTTAATATTTTATAAAAAAAAAGTGTGTAAAAATATAGAAAAATTAAGTTGACCATTTGTATTAATTTTTTGACATTTTGAATAATTTAACTTGTTCTCAAATAAAGCATTACTCAGAGTTCATTTTATTATGAGAAAAGTGGTGCTGGGTATGACCTAACTGTACTACAATAAATTAAGATTTTAAAAATAAATTTTTTTTTAAGAACAAAATATTTTAGTTGTCAAAAGTATCATTATTTTTTAGCGACAAAATTGGATATTTACTGATAAATTACTATCCTTTTGTGACCAAAATTTTCTTCTTTATTTTTTATTTTTTATTTTTATTTTTTGGTGGCACTAGATTGTTTCGCTCGTAAAAGTGCATTTATCAGTGATACTTTTAGGTTTTTGTCACTAAAAGTCATTATTTTAATTTTTCGATAATACCCCCGGGAAGGCAGGAATTGATTTTTTAAAGGAATTACAACATTCTAAATGACCAAAAATAGTTACACAAACATGAGAGGTGCAACTTCCCCCTACAAAATATGCACAAAAAGAGTTGAACCCCCACCTCCGTGTAACTACTTTTGGTGTTCTGCACTGATTTGTATTATAAAATTTTCTCAGGTAGGATCCAATTTTGCATGCCTGGATCTCAGACACCAAAAAAAACGGTTTTAAAAAAAAAGTTAGGTTTCTCTCTAATCCAAGATTACATTGGAGCATATTGTTGGATTTGTGAGAGCCCACCACGGGTCCTGTTTCGATAATCTGAATGTTCAATTTGTAGAACTCGTTGAGCATTTTATCCCAATAGAAAATCACCTTAATTGGATATCGAGAACTATTTGATTGAATCAGATTTCTGTGAATGGAAAATATAATTTTTGAAATAAATTGTTGATAAAACTTTAATTCGATCAAGTAACTATTCATATCCAATCAATATTATTTTTTATAGAGATAAATCACTCGACGAGCTCATACATTGAACGGTTTAAATTATCATAACAAGACCCATGGTAAACCTTACTGGCTTAACATCGCTGCCCATTCTACAAAGTGGATTAGAAACAAACCTCGCCCAAAACAAAAAAAAAATAAATAAATAATAAAATTATAGGTTTTTCTTTGAACGACAAACGAAAATTATAGGTTGAATTCCCATTTTGTAGCTCTATTTTCTTGTCCAATTAGACAACCCGTTTGGTAAAATTATGGGGGATTTGGTCAAAATGCATCATAATAAAACTTTAATGCATTAAAGATAAACACAAAAGAGTTTTTTTTTTTTTTGAAATGTTCAATCATGAAATTCATGAAGGAGTTTCACAGCAACAGTAAATTGGGAAATGGGGCAAATTGCTCCTTTGTTACTCTTATTCCTAATATGGAAAACCCTAATTTTCTTACTGATTATCGCCCTATTAGCTTGATTAATTCTCCTTACAAAGTGCTGGCTATAGTGTTGGCCAATAGAATCAAGCAAGTTATGCCTAGTGTGATTGACAAGGTTCAGTCTGCGTTTGTGGGGGGAAGGAATATTTTGGATGGAGTGCTTATAGCAAATGAGGTGGTGGATTGGTGGAAAAAATCAAAGAAGAAAGGTCTCATTCTTAAATTAGACTTTCAGAAAGCATATGATACGGTTAACTGGAATTACTTGTTTCAAATGTTATCTAGCTTTGGGTTTGGTTCTAGATGGATGCGTTGGATGGAAGAATGTGTAGGATCGGCTCACATTTCTGTCTTGGTCAATGGCTCACCATCTGCTGAATTTTGTCCACAAAAAGGGCTTAAACAAGGTGATCCTCTTTCACCTTTTTTGTTCAATATTGTTGTTGAGGGGCTGAATATTTTGCTTTCAAGAGCAAAGGAATTGAGGATTATCAAAGGTGTGGTGGTGGGTGGGAGAGGGGTTAATATATCTCATCTCCAGTTCGCTGATGACACTATCATTTTTTGAGAGGCTAATTAGGCTGAGATTGTGGCTGTAAAACACATCTTGAGATGCTTTGAAGTGGTCTCGGGATTGAAGATAAACTTTCACAAAAGCCTGATTTGTGGTGTGGGCGTTGAAGTTGGATTGGTGGAACAATTTGCAGCCCAACTGAATTGCCTTAGTCAGAAACTTCCTATAAAGTATCTTGGATTGCCACTTGGTTCCAACCCAGGTAGGAAGAAAGTTTGGCAACCTGTGGTGGAAAGGATTAAAAAGAAACTATCTGGTTGGAAGCGTAGGTTTCTTTCTTATGCCGGGATAGTTACTCTTATCAAGTCTGTTTTATCCTCCCTACCTATATTCTATATGTCTCTATTTAAGATCCCGGGGTGTGTGGCTAAAGAAATTGATAAGATTCAAGCTAGGTTTTTGTGGGGTGGAGATGGTTCTCATAGGAAAATTCATTTGGTAAGATGGAAGGAGGTGCAGCTGCCTAGGAATCAAGGAGACCTTGGAATCTGTAACCTCTTATTGACTAATGAATGTCTGCTTCTAAAGTGGTGGTGGAGATATGCCTTGGAAGATGAGGCCATGTGGAAATCAGTGATTTGTGCCAAATATGGTGTATCCAGAGGAGGCTGGTATCCTTCATTGAATGGAGTTGGACCTGCTTCTATTATCTGGAGAGACATTCTGGCGATGGTACATGCTTATCCTAGGTTGCATAATTTTTTTGTTGAGAATGTGGAACTTAAGGTCGGCGATGGGAATAGGGTGAAATTCTGGGATGATATCTGGAGGGGATCTCTAAGCCTTAAATCCCAATTCCCTAGGTTGTACCAACTGTCTGTAGATAAAGAGATCATTGTGAAGCTGCAGATTGCTTGTCGGGATAGCACTAACAATTGGTGCTTTAACTTTCGAAGACCCCTCCTTAGCTGTGAGGCGGATGAGGTGATTCGGTTGCAAAATATGTTGGGATCGGGGCCTTGCCTGCACAGTGGTCAGAAGGACTCCATTAGTTGGAAGGCTCACCAGTCAGGATTGTTTAAAGTTGGAGATACCTACGATTGGTATGTACAAAGTCTTGGCCATGTACATAGTGTAACAGATTTAGTGTGGAAGAACTTTGCCCCTCTCAAGGCTCAATTCATTACTTGGCTTGCTTGGAAGGGTAGGCTAAAAACCTCTTCATTCCTTAGCAGAATAGGAGTCTTAACAGGGTTTGAATGTGTGCTGTGTAAAGCCGAGGAGGAAATTGCTAACCATCTTCTTCTGTTCTGCCCCTTTTCGTGGAATGTTTGGTCTAAAATCATGGTTTGGTGGGGAATTCAGTGGGTAATTCCAGGCTCGTTTGATGACCTGATGCATTGGTGGTTGGGGTGGAAATTTAGGAAAAAAGCAAAGCAAGTCTGGAGAGCTATTTTCATCTCTGTGATTTGGCCTCTGTGGAGATATAGAAATGACTGCACTTTTAACAATACCCAACCTGATATTGATGAGTTGTGTGAGGTAGTAAAAGTTAGAGTGGCCATATGGGTGAAGTACTATGTGTTGGGCTGCACATACTCTATTCATGAGATTGTTGCAAATATCAAATGGGTGAGTCAACATATTTAAAGGTTGCTGATGTCTGCTGGGGAGTTGCTGTTGGGTGTGGTGTGTTTAGGGGATATATGAATGGTCTGTTATAGTTGATTTTCCCAGTTGAGCTGCTGGTGTTTGGTGTATTTAAGGGTTGTGTTGGCTGTTAGACTATTTGGCTTAAGTCTGATTGGGTATTGGTTGTCTCACCGGTGTGTCATGCTGTTGTGTGGTCATTATGGTGCTCATGCTCATTCTCACATTTCTATTGATGCCTGAAACAGAGTTAGCACATTAATTTCTACTGTTGTGATCATTTGGTGCTCATGCTGCTGTGTATGTAGTTTGCAGATGGTGTACCTTGCATGGAATGTCTCATGCTGTTGGGATGCTGTGGTGTTCATGCTGTTGTGTATGCATTTGATTGGCTGCTGGTTGTCTATAAGCTGTGTTTAGTTAGCAGATTTAGTAGGTTGTGTTTAGCTAGCAGTTTCAGCCTTGTGTTTTCTTATGTCTTTAGTTTTTGGTTTGTTTGCTCTGTATGTTTGGTTCCTCACCAACGTAGAGCTTGGAGTTGGTGCTGGTAGATGATTTGGTGTTCATTGAGGTGCCAACCTAGTTGGGATCTTCGTGTTTCACTGTGATGCCCTTTGCACTCTCCTCTCTTTTTTGTTGTTTGTTTCCTATACTTTGTATGTTTTTTCATCTATAAATCTTTCTTTGCTGATCAAAAAAAAAATATCATTATTACCAAAATGTATGCTTAGTGAATAATTTAATATTTAAAACTTTAAAATAATATAACTTTTGATATAGATGTCGGTTTTTAATAAAATTAGTAATTTTAGAATTTTCTCATCAAGATCTATCAAACAAGATCTATGTTGACTATGAAATTCTTAAAAAATAATAAATAAATAAAAATACCGTCAAAATTAATGTAAACAATAACATATTACTCCGTTTGACAATAATATGTTTATCTGATTCACAGTAAAATTTTATTATTACAAAAAATAAAGTACATAGTAGATGAACCAACCAAAAATACACATACACAACATTCCAAAACTTGTATAAAATAAAATAAAAGTGTTTCTCGTCAAAAGAATTCTGTGAGATATATATATATATATATATACTAGCGTATGCCCGTGCCTAAAGGCACGGTATAAATAATTTTAAGATTAAAATGCAGTTATAATTTATACGTATTATGTTGGAATTTAAAAAGTTTATGTCATTTTTTGATAAAGATATTGAAAAAATATATTGAAATGCTTTTCTTCTTAAAGTTTGTGTCAATTTTGCTTGTATTACACGCTCTACAAAACTCAAATAAAATAACAACTCCCCCTAATCATATAGACAAAATATATGAAGAAACTAAAAAAATATAAAAAGTTTGAGATTCAAAGCAAACATTTTCTCATAATCCCGTCATTGTCTAGAGGCATTGATATAACTTAAAAAAGTCTTAGTGTAAATAACTTAAAAATTATTAACATGATATTATTTGGTGTTGACGGTACATTGTTTGGTTCTGTAACTTAATTAATGGTTGAATATTGGGAAGTAAACACAATGTGTATAACTTTACCATTAAGGAGGAAAGGAGGTTACACAAAATATTGACCAAAAATAGCTTGAATTACTAATGAAAAGCTTTTATTTCCATGAAGTTTTAATGGAAAGATACATGCCTTATTTTACCATTTCTCAAAAAGCTTTCTTGATTACTAATGAAAAAACAACCATAAGTTTTTATTTCCATGAAGTTAATATTCGACAGCGGGAATTCAAAAAATGTAACCCAACACATTGAAAATACAATGGAAAATACTAACCCAACACACTGAGAGAAAGGAGAAGAGACAAAAATTGGTAGCAAATGTTTTTTTCCAAAATATACAAAATATTTTTGGCCAATATACAAAATATTGG
>NW_021024777.1:870466-880472 GCF_004153795.1 Camellia sinensis | reverse complement strand
AGCCAAATATTTGCCCTATTTTTTATTCACTAGATTAATGGACTTTTTTAATTTAAACAAATATTATTATATTCTCTCATAATCCCCTCATTTTCACAACAGAGGCATTTATATAATTAAAATTGGAGATGAATACTTATTTTCAATCCCCTCAAAACAGAGGCATTTATTTTCAAACAGAGGCATTTTCACTGCAGTTATTTTCAAAATTGGAGGCATTTTTTATTTTTTTAATTTTGTGTGTAAACTCTTTATTAATATTAATATTAAGTAAACACAAAATAAGAAGACCGAGTAACTTTTTAAGAGAAGTTGCAATATTTTTTAACAAAAAAATCATATAGAAGGAATTTTAAAAACTTAAAAATAACTTAAAAATTAAAAATTATTAACATGACTTTGAAAAAAAAGGAGTTGTTATGGGTTTGTTTGATAACTATTCCATTTTTAGTTTTCAGTTTATATTTACAAAAATTTTAAAAATTGTCATAAAAACTTGTTTGATAATTTTTTTGGTTTATAAATGGTTTTCTCAGTTTATAAATTTGAGGAAAAAACGTAAACTCAAAAAATGAGTTTACGTTTCAGTTTTCAATTTTTATTTTCAAATCTTTTTTTTCAATTAATTTTTTTTTTCAAATATTTTTTTTTCAATTATAATATGTGTGATCCCATTGTCATAAATAATAAAAGTAAATATAAATATTTTAAGCCTGAACAAACAATAATTGAGCAAAAATTTGGTGATGAGAAACACATTTTCTCAATGTTTAATAGTTCTAAGAGAAATTTGGTTCACAATAATTCTGCTCAATGTTTAATCAAAATTGACAGAAGGCACGATGTAAATAATTTTAAGATTAAAATGTAGTTATAAAAATATATTTAAATTTTTTTCTTAAAGAACTTGTAACATTTTTGCTTGTATTGCATGCTTTACAAAATTCAAATAAAATAACAACTCTCCCTAATGTTAATGCAAATTAAGAAATAAACATATAAGATTTATAATGTTCACCAATACTCAAATCAAAATATAAGAGCAAGTAAAAAAAATTGTAAATACTGACAGAAACTAAAGTTATTGTATACTAAATCTATAATAAAAAGAAAAAAAAATTACTAAATCTATATACTAAAGCACATCAGTATAATGTAGGCATTCAACTCATATTAGTAATGAAAAAAAGAAAAGAAGCAGAAATATGTGATATTCTACCAAATTGCTATCAAAATGTAGCCCCTATTCTGTCTATGATACCAAGAACCCTTTTATTTACTCTCCATTTGATACTGTCAAGTGTATTAAGGGCCTGAAAGCAGGAAAATTTGTAGAGTAATTCCAATTGGTTAGACCAACTCCCCGAAGCTATTTCAAATTAAAATCATCCAAAAGCACACAACACCTTAAAACTAAATACTGTCAAGAAAATGTAAACAAATTAAAACCCATTTAAAAAATAAAACCTGTAGACACCCCATTTTTGACCGTCCTCAAGACTTGGACGTCACTGTTTGAACACACGGTGATTATCCATGATCGTGTTCGTTCAGAGTTCCCGGAGGTCTCGGCTCGCGCGCCCTGCCTCAGGATCTCGAACTTGACCGTTTAATGTCTGGTTTGCACCGAACACTTTGTTTTGCCTTAGAGGGGCAGGGAATGCCTGTTGAGACATCCCCATACACACCGGCAGTGGCTGGAGGCCACCGGCTGGTCTTTTTCTGCCATCGGCACTTTTGTTTGCCGGTCGGCACATTTTAATCGCCAGTCGTGCACTGTTTTTTGCCGAAATAGCATTTTGGGCAGCCGACCACTGTTCATCCACTTTATGGAGATATTTTTGTGCCAGCTGTGATAGCTGGCACCAACTCTTCCCCCCTCCATACACGTGTATGGAGGGATTTCCCTCTAGCCAAGCTTTTGTATAAGCTTTGCAAGAGGGAGTTCTATAAGAGAGGGGCTTTCCTCTTGGTTCTAGGTTAGAAAGTTAGAAGCAAAAACCAGCCTTTAGAAATATAGATACATATTATCTCTATATCTCTCTCTCTCACCCTTCTTGTGTGTGTTTCTTAGCTCAAAAGGTGGTTTACCTTACTTTTGCACCATTACACACACCATTACACCTTATTCCGAGATTGAGGGACTTGGGGGGTTGTTTCTTGAGTTTTTGGACTGGTTTTGATCAAAAGAGGAGGGCTAGACCATTTGTTCCTCAAGGGTTCTTCAAGGGTGAGCATCTTGCTTTTTATTCCCCAAACTTGCAATAGTTTTCTACCTATCTTGCTTGCTGTTTTAGCTCTTATGTATAACATGAAAAAGGCTCATATTTTCCTGCTCTAGCACTTTCATTAAGGTCACTTTGTGGGTTGAGTGCAAACTCACCCTTATAGGCCTTGTTTGATCCATTTTGTTGCTCCTTTCATAAGGTTTTGTTCAATTCATGTTTTTGGTCTTTTGACCACTGAAAATCAGTGTATTTTATCAAAAAAGGATGGTTTGAATCTTGCATAGGGGAGGGACACCCCTCTCCCTTCATGGTTTGTTTCTTTGCTTGTTGAGCTCAAAAGGGTAGCATGTGTGCTTGATGATCTTTGGCCTCATTTCAGAATTTTTTTAGGCATTTTAGGTCATATATAACCTCTGTTTTTGGTCGAATTTGGGCCTCCTTGTATGCTTGTAATACTTGCTTTGTATTGCTTCATTTTGCTAGAAGTACATCCATGATTAGGCCATGATCCTTGTGTAAGTTAGCTTAGTTCCATGAAGTTTCTAGTGTTGTTTTTTCCATGCTTAAGGTCTGTTGGTTATCCATTTAGCCATGCTTGACATGTGTGTTAAGGTTGCTTTGTATTTTGGCTTAAAAGCTTTGAGCATGTTGCCTCTAGTATGTATGTTTGTGATTACCCTCATGATTTAACATCATCTAAGGACCACATTTTAGTCCAAGAATCATGCTTGTATGTGTGCATGCATGGCCTCTTTCATGCCTTGAGGGTATGTCCTCTTATGCCTAGGAATGAGCCTTAGTGCATATGCTTCATGGGAGATACTTTAGCTGCCTATAGGAGTTTTTGGGTCCTATTTTGCATGCAAAAATTCTTTTTTTTGCTTGCTTTGATCATGCATGAGAGGTCATGTTGGTGGGGAAAGTTGTCCCCTTTTGTGCCTTAACTTTGGGACCATAAGTTTGCTTGTTCACATGAGTTGATTGTCTATCATTTGAGCATTTTTTTGGTGCTGTTTAGAGGAGAATAAAGGTCTGCGCCTTTATCATTTTTAGGCCCTCTTGCATGCTTGCTTCATGTTTGTTGCATGGTTATTCCATTAAGGCCTTGCAGCATATCAATCCCATGGTCAAATTGGTCCATGTTTGCATCATGTTTGTACCTTGTATGCTTGGCATCTTGCATTTTGTCATGTGGGTTGCATAATGCTTGTTGTGCTTTACATCTTGGTGGCATAGTGCATTTGAGCCTTATGAGACATAACATGCATTGCATTTACTCGGTTTGGGGTGTCAAACCAAGTGTGGGAATCAAGGACCATTCATACTTCAAGTGATGTAATGTGCCTCGATTCCCGGTCATCGGACCTTTGACTCCAACTTGATAAGGCCTCGGTTTCATTTTGTTTGTTGCATACATCCTTATATAAGTGGCAAATTTGATCCCTTGAGCCACATGCACCATTGATGGCTCAAAAGATCGAAGGTCATGCTTCTTTGAGTTCAAAATATGATAAGAAGTATGACCATGCTTACATGTGTCCAAAAACTCCACACCATGCACTGTCTGTTCTCTGTTTGCTGTCAAAATTGTCCTTCTGCAGGAAGTTTCGCCGACCGGCAGAATTTATGTGCCGACCGGCACTATCTGGAGTGCCGATAGATCCAATAAAATGCCGATGGGAGTTGTGAAGTGCCGGTGGTAATTCTGTCCGGCCGGCGGTGCTTTGCAGGATGCAAGGAATTTGCTCCAGTACTTTGGTAATTTTTAGAAAGACAAGGCAGTACAAACAGAGGCGACAGGAGTACGGTACGGGTTTTTCGGACGAGACGGATTCGAGCATGCATCATTCGCGCATCCCGAGGCAGAGGCTGCGGCTACCCTTTTCTTTCCTTCGCCACCTTTCCTTTAATTTAAATTAGAATTTTTTGTAATAATTTCATTTGTCCATTATTTGGGACTGTAATATTAATTCGGACTCTCTGAGTGAGGGTAAACATGTAATAAGTGTGGGTGAGTGTGTGTATGTCTTCCAATCCCCATTTCTTTCTTCCTTTTATTTACCTGCTTATGATGGTAGATTAGGGCATTTTTTTTGAAATTAGCATACCTTATGATATGCATGCGTGCATTCATGCATTTGTTGACATGCACCGGGCTCGGTACATCATACTAACCGCATTCGTATTTCAAATTTCAAATTGGCATTTTATCGCGCTATCTTGCGCACCTCATCGCGCTATTTTCTGCACATACTTGCATTTTGCATAGCATTTTATCGCGCTATCTGCGCACCTCATCGCACTGTTTTGTGCACATTACTTGCAATTTGCATGCATTTTATCGCGCGATCTTGCGCCCCTCATTGCATAGTTTTGTGCACATTACCTGCATTTTGCATACTTTTTCTCGCACTATTTTGCGCATCGCGCAATTTTGCGCTGTGTCCAATACTGGCATTGTGCATGCATTTTATCGCGATATCTTGCGCACCTCGTCGCACTGTTTTGAGCACATTACTGGCACTTTGCATGCATTTTATCGCGCTATCTTGCGCACCTCATTGCACTGTTTTGTGCACATTACATGCTTTTTGCACGCATTTTATCGCGCTATCTTGCGCACCAGATTGCGCAGTTTTGTGCACACTACTTGCATTTTGCATGCATTTTATCGCGCCATCTTGCGCACCCCATCGCGCAGTTTTTTGCGCACTACTTGCATTTTGCATGCATTTTATCGCGCTATCTTGCGCACCTCATGGCACTATTTTGTGCACATTACTTGCATTTTGCATGCATTTTATCGCGTTATCTTGCGCACCTCATCGCGCTGTTTTCTGCAAATTACTTGCATTTTGCATGCATTTGATCGCGCTATCTTGCGCACCTCACTGCCCTGTTTTACGCACATTACTTGGATTTTGCACGCATTTTATCGTGCTATCTTGCGCACCTCATTGCGCCGTTTTGTGCACACTATTTGCATTTTGCATGCATTTTATCGCGCTATCTGCGCACCTCATTGCCCTGTTTTGTGCACATTACTTACATTTTGCATGCATTTTATCGCCCTATCATGCGCATCTCATTGCGCAGTTTTGTGCACTCTACTTGCATTTTGCAAACATTTTTTCGCGCTATCTGGCACATCTCATTGCACTGTTTTGTGCACATTACTTGCATTTTGCATGCATTTTATCGCGCTATCTTGCGCACCTCATCGCGCTATTTTCTGCACATTACTTGCATTTTGCACGCATTTATTGGCGCTATCTTGCGCATCTCATTGCACTGTATCATGCAAATAACTTGCATTTTGCACGCATTTTATCGCGCTATCTTGCGCACCTCATTGAGCAGTTTTGTGCACACTGCTTGCATTTTGCACGCATTTTATCGCGCCATCTTGCGCACCTCATTGCGCAGTTTTGTGCACACTACTTGCATTTTGCATGCATTTTATCGCGCTATCTTCCGCACCTCGTTGCCCTGTTTTGTGCACACTACTTGCATTTTGCACGCATTTTATCGCGCTATCTTGCGCACCTCATTGCGCAATTTTGGGCACACTACTTGCATTTTGCATGCATTTAATCGTGCTATCTTGCGAACCTCATGGCACTGTTTTGCGCACATTACTTGAATTTTGCATGCATTTAATCGCGCTATCTTGCGCACCTCATCGCGCTGTTTTGGGCACATTTGTTGCATTTTGCATGCATTTTATCGCGCTATATTGCGCACCTCATCGCGCTGTTTTGTGCACATTTCTTTCATCTTGCATTCATTTTATCGCGCTATCTTGCGCACCACATCGTACAACTTTTTGCACGTTACCTGCATTTTGCATGCATTTTATCGTGGCATCTTGGGCATCGCGCAATTTTACACTGTGTCCATCACTTGCATTTTGAATGCATTTTATCGCGCTATCTTGCGCACCTTATCGCACTGTTTTGTGCACATTACTGGCATTTTGCATGCGTTTTATCGCGCTATCCTGCACACCTCATTGCACTGTTTTGTGCACATTACTTACATTTTCCACGCATTTTATCGCGCTATCTTGCGCACCTCAATGCGCAGTTTTGTGCACACTACTTGCATTTTGCATGCATTTTATCGCGCTATCTTGCGCACCTCATCGCACATGCATTTTATCGCGCCATCCTGCGCATCTCATTGCGCAGTTCTGTGCACCCTACTTGCAATTTGCATGAATTTTTTCGCGCCATCTTGCACACCTCATTGTGCAGTTTTGTGCACACTACTTGCATTTTGCACGCATTTTATCGCGCTATCTTGCACACCTGATTGCGCAGTTTTGTGCACTCTACTTGCGTTTTGCATGCATTTTATCGGGCCATCTTGCGCACCCCATCGCGCTGTTTTGTGCACTCTACTTGCATTTTGCATGCATTTTATCGCGCCATCCTGCGCATCTCATTGCGCAGTTCTGTGCACCCTACTTGCAATTTGCATGAATTTTTTCGCGCCATCTTGCACACCTCATTGTGCAGTTTTGTGCACCGCATTTTATCGCGCTAACTTGCGCACCTCATTGCGTAGTTTTGTGCACACTACTTGCATTTTGCATGCATTTTATCGTGCGATCTTGCGCACCTCATTGCACTGTTTTGCGCACATCACTTGCATTTTGCATGCATTTTATCGCGCTATCTTGCGCACCTCATCGCGCT
Organism: Camellia sinensis; assembly: GCF_004153795.1. Classification (NCBI taxonomy): domain Eukaryota; kingdom Viridiplantae; phylum Streptophyta; class Magnoliopsida; order Ericales; family Theaceae; genus Camellia; species Camellia sinensis. The sequence goes on along the minus strand of NW_021024777.1, from coordinate 873,544 downwards.
GTTTAGTGCACATTTCTTTCGTCTTGCATGCATTTTATCGCGCTATCTTGCGCACCGCATCGTACGACTTTGTGCACGTTACCTGCATTTTGCATGCATTTTATCGCGCCATCTTGGGCATCGCGCAATTTTACGCTGTGTCCATCACTTGCATTTTGCATACATTTTATCGCGTTATCTTGCGCACCTCATCGCGCTATTTTCTGCACATTACTTGCATTTTGCATGCATTTTATCACGCCATCTTGCGCACCTCATTGCGCCGTTTTGTGCACACTGCTTGCATTTTGCATGCATTTTATCGCGGTATCTTGTGCACCTCATGGCACTGTTTTGTGCACATTACTTGCATTTTTCATGCATTTTATCGCGCTATCTTGTGCACCTCATTGCACTGTTTTGTGCACATTACTTGGATTTTGGACGCATTTTATCGCGCTAACTTGCGCACCTCATTGCGTAGTTTTGTGCACACTACTTGCGTTTTGCATGCATTTTATCGTGCGATCTTGCGCACCTCATTGCACTGTTTTGCGCACATCACTTGCATTTTGCATGCATTTGATCGCGATACGTTGCGGCCCTCATCAGGCTGTTTGGAGCACATTACTTGCATTTTGCATGCATTTTATCGCGCTATCTTGCGCACCTCATCGCGCTGTTTTGTGCACATTTCTTTCGTCTTGCATGCATTTTATCGCGCTATCTTGCGCACCGCATCGTACGACTTTGTGCACGTTACCTGCATTTTGCATGCATTTTATCGCGCCATCTTGGGCATCGCGCAATTTTACGCTGTGTCCATCACTTGCATTTTGCATACATTTTATCGCGTTATCTTGCGCACCTCATCGCGCTGTTTTCTGCACATTACTTGCATTTTGCACGCATTTTATCGCACTATCTTGCGCACCTCATTGCGCAGTTTTGTGCACTCTACTTGCATTTTGTATGCATTTTATCCCGGTATCTTGCGCACTTCATTTCACTGTTTTGGGCACATTACTTGCATTTTGCATGCACTTTTTCGCGCTATCTTGCGCACCTCATCGCGCAGTTTTCGGCACATTACTTGCATTTTGCACGCATTTTATCGCGCTATCTTGCGCACCTCATTGCACTGTATTATCCACAATACTTGCATTTTGCACGCATTTTATCGCGCTATCTTGCGCACCTCATTGCACTGTATTATGCACATTACTTGCATTTTGCACGCATTTTATCGCGCTATCTTGCGCACCTCATTGCGCAGTTTTGTGCACACTACTTGCATTTTGCATGCATTTTATCGCGCTATCTTGCACACCTCATTGCCCTATTTTGTGCACATTACTTGCATTTTGCACGCATTTTATCGCGCTCTCTTGCCCACCTCATTGCACAGTTTAGTGCACACTATTTGCATTTTGCATGCATTTTATCAGGCTATCTTGCGCACCTCATTGCACTGTTTTGGGGACATTACTTGCATTTTGCATGCATTTTATCGCGCTATCTTCCGCACCTCATTGCATTGTTTTGTGCACACTACTTGCATTTTGCATGCATTTTATCGCGTTATCTTGCGCACCTCATCGCGTTGTTTTGTGCACATTTCTTGCATTTTGCATGCATTTTATTACGCTATCTTGCGCACCTCATCGTATAGCCTTGTGCACGTTACCTTCATTTTGCATGCATTTTATCGCGCCATCTTGGGCATCGCGCAATTTTAGGCTGTGTCCATTACTTGCATTTTGCATGCATTTTATCGCGCTATCTTGCGCACCTCATCGCACTGCTTTGTGCACATTACTTGCATTTTGCATGCATTTTATCGCCCTATCTTGCGCACCTCATCGCACAGTTTTGTGCACATTACTTTCATTTTGCATGCATTTTATCGCGCTATCTTGCGCACCTCATCGCACCGTTTTGTGCACATTACTTGCATTTTGTATGCTTTTTATAACGCTATTTTGCGCACCTCATCGCACAGTTTTGTGCACAATACTTGCATTTTGCATGCATTTTATCGCGCTATCTTGCGCACCTCATTGCACTGTTTTGTGCACATTACTTGCATTTTGCATGCATTTTATCCCGGTATCTTGCGCACTTCATTTCACTGTTTTGGGCACATTAGTTGCATTTTGCATGCACTTTTTCGCGCTATCTTGCGCACCTCATCGCGCTGTTTTCGGCACATTACTTGCATTTTGCACACATTTTATCGCGCTATCTAGCGCACCTCATTGCGCAGTTTTGTGCACACTACCAGCATTTTGCATGCATTTTATCGCGGTATCTTGCGCACCTCATTGCGCAGTTTTGTGCACTCTACTTGCATTTTGCATGCATTTTATTGAGCCATCTTGCGCAGTTTTGTGCACACTACTTGCATTTTGCATGCATTTTATCGCGGTATCTTGCGCACCTCATTGCACTGTTTTTGCACATTACTTGCATTTTGCATGCATTTTATCGCGCTATCTGGCGCACCTCATCGTGCTGTTTTCTGCACATTACTTGCATTTTGCATGCACTTTATTGTGCTATCTTGCGCACCTCATCGCGCAGTTTTGTGCACACTACTTGCATTTTATCGCGCCATCTTGCGCACCTCATTGCGCAGTTTTGTGCACACTACTTGCATTTTGCTTGCATTTTATCGTGTTATCTTGTGCACCTCATGGCACTGTTTTGTGCACATTACTTGCGTTTTGCATGCATTTTATCACGCTATCTTGCGCACCTCATTGCACTGTTTTGTGCACATTACTTGCATTTTGCACGCGTTTTGTCGCGCTATCTTGCGCACCTCATTGCGCAGTTTTGTGCACACTACTTGCATTTTGCATGCATTTTATCGTGCGATCTTGCGCACCTCATTGCACTGTTTCGCGCACATTACTTGCATTTTGCATGCATTTGATCGCGATACGTTGCGGCCCTCATCGGGCTGTTTGGGGCACATTACTTGCATTTTGCATGCATTTTATCGCGCTATCTTGCATTTTATCGCGCCATCTTGCGCACCACATTGCGCAATTGTGTGCACACTACTTGCGTTTTGCATGCAATTTATAGCGCCAT
>NW_021024777.1:789150-803035 GCF_004153795.1 Camellia sinensis | reverse complement strand
TGAAATTTGGCTGGTCAGTAGAAAATGTGATTTTAGAAAGGATCCATGATGATGCAGCATACATGGCCATACAATTTTTGGATCAAATGGATAGGCAATGCGAAAGCCAAAAATGAACCGGGCTCAAAATCATGTAAAATTTGACAAGTGAGTAGAAGACATGATTTTAGGAATCGTGATGATGCAGCATGCATGACCATGCAAAAGCCAAAAATAGACCAGGCTCCGAATCGCGTGAAATTTGACAAGTTCATAAAAATTTAATTTTATAAGGATCCATAATGATGCACTATGTATGACCATACGATTCTTGAATGAAATGAATAAGCAATGCAAAGCCAAAAACGAAACAGGCTCAGTATTACGTAAAATTTGGAGGATCAATAGCAAAACGTAATTTTAGAAATAAATTTTTAAAAATTTTAATCAAATACAACACCCAAACCGTTTTGAAATCTCCACCAACCAAATTCACGCTTATTTTACCTAAAATAAAAACGCTCCTCCTCCTCCTCCTCCTCGACTCACAGCCGTCCTCCCGTACACCGCCGTTACGACTGAATTCATCCTCTACGGCTAGCCCATTCCCACCGCCGTCAACCAGCACCACCAACGCCGTCCACCACCGTAGCTCTCACTGGTATCCCCTCCTCTGTCTATGTACACCGCCGTCACAGCTGTCGTCATCCACCAGCGCGGGCCGATCCGTCACTGCCATCAATCTGAACCACCACCGGCTCCCTCATTCACCACCGTACTTTTCACAGGTATCTCTGTCTGTCTAATCTAATATATTCTGACATTTTTTTGATATTTTGTTCCCCTTTCTCGGTGCATGTGTATGAAAATGTAGAGCTTAGATCTTGTTTGTAACGATTCGAATATTTTGATTCAAAATATTGTCAATCTATGCAAATCTGTCGCTGATTTGCTTCCCCTAAATTGACAATCGCTCTGTTTTTTTGTTCTTCTGTTCTCAGTTTTCCCATGAATTGACACTTGCGGGTGTTTAGGGGTTATGGTTGAGTTATATTTGATTTTGAGGTTATGGTCATATATATTATGTGTTTGCATTATATAGGGATATTGATACAAAGAAAATATTTGGGCAACATGATTTGGTTTTTAAGCAACGACCCGGTATATCTTTGATTTGGGAGCTTGCTCATCAGTGAGATTTTGGTAAATTGTTGAACCTGGATTATTGATGTTTGATAAGTAGAAGAGTGGTAGAAGCTAGTTCCTTATGTAGATGTATAGTATTTGTATTTAGTGTTGTGGTTGTGGTCTTATTTTATCTGGTGAGTGGGATCTACTAGACAAGACATGATGACAATTCCTCATTGGAGAATGATGTTGTCAATTCTTTACTGAGAGACCTTCCCCTCTGTTTCCCTTATTGGCTAAGTAATTTCCTAAGGGGATAACATATATAGTGCAAAACAAATCATGTGGAGATGGGAGGGGAGGAAATATGGTTATTGTTAGAGAACTCATGATGTTGGCATAATTATGTTATTGTCGATTTTGGAATCGGTAGTAATTACAATCCGTTGTTTGAACTTGGTCTATGAAAGACTAGGATAATTTGAGGCGTACGACTTATAGGATATTTGGATAACAAAAAAATTGATAATGAACTTGGTTGATGTAATAGATATTTTAATTCTGAGTTGGGTGCACTCATTTGTTAATGATATTTTGATGATGGATTGAGAGATAATTGTGGTGTTGTTTAGTTAAATGTGTGCAAGATTAATAACATTGATATAACTTTGATCCTATGAAGCACTAACACTTCAAAACAAGTTAAAGATCCGTATCAGACACACGGATACTTCGGGGACACGGGGACATGGCGGGTTATTTAATTAATTTATTTTTAGGGGACACTTCGGAGATACACTAATGGGGTGTCTACACAATTCCTTACTTTTTCTCTCAGCGCACATCTCTTTATTCTTTAATCTCTCTTATTTTTTATCCCTCTCCAGGTGTGGTTGATGGATAAGCTGAAAGTTGTAGACCTTTGCCCCTAGTATTCTACTAGATTCTCCTTCTTTTGCTCATAACTAGTGAGTTTTCCCACAAAGGGGTTACGGTGCAAGGTAATGTTCCGGGGCCAAAACACGCAGTTCGGGGTCCCGAAAATGGGCTGTTAAGCACCGAAAATGGTATTCGACCTCGAAGTGGGTTTCTTAGCCCCCAGTGTCCCTCAAAAGGGATGAAATAAGATGTATGCCAAAAGTCAGAGCAAACGGAGATGGTTAGGCGGTCCCAAACCGAGGCACACGGCCTGACGGCTCCAAAAACTGGAAACCGGACTCCGAAATGGGAAAAATGGCCTACGGCCACCAAATGTAGCCCACGGACATTGAGAGATGGTATACGGGACCTCTCCCTCCCCTCAGGAAAAGAAACAAAGAAAACCGAGCCTGGTTCGCAAACCGAGGCAAAGCACAAAAGAGGGTTCGAAAGTCCGGAGGCAGGGCTCACGGCCGCAACTCTGAAACTTCTGAACGAGCACATTATGCAACATCACCAAGCGCTCAATCAGTGACGTCTGAGTCTTAAGGTCGGTCAAAAATGGGGTGTCTACAGCGAGTCACGTGTTACCTCATGATGGTCTTTGCCAGTTCAGGACTTTGGATAGGGGCGTGCCACGAGAGCTTCTTTTGCACGAGCCAGAGTCACATCTGTCTTACGGCGCTTCTGAGGTACATTCTTCCCTTTGTTTTATTTTTCGCAATGTAGAACATAACTGTAATAGTTGATTCTGTTCTTTAACTGCTTAGCCCGGATACACCGATATATTACACACTATAATTCATCTGTGAGCACACTGATACCTGATATCTGTTTGAACCTGAAAATGTGCATGCACATTGTGTTTTCACTGAACCAATCAGACACACAGACACATCATATGCTGTAGTTCACTTCGAGCACACCGGCCCTCGATATCTGTTTGAATCTGAAAACGTGCACACACGCTGTATTTGCATCAATTTTGATTGTTCTTCAAAATTGTACATTTAATATTGCTTCGCAACTATTTTCTTTTGAGTACAGGGGGATTCCCATGCCTTCTGGGGGTATGAGAATGTTGTCGCCAGAGGATGGTATATGGGGCTATCGGACGCGGTCCGCCATATTGTTGATCAGGCCGGCTTTGGCACTTTCTGCAGAGGACTATCACGCCTTACTGCGAGCAGGCCTCTTCTTGCCGCTCTGGTGGAGAGGTGGTGGGACACTACCGATTCCTTCCACTTTTCCACCACGGGAGACATGATGATGACTCCCTTCGACTTCTCGATGCTCACCGGCATCGGGGTAAGGGGTGATCCGATCCCCTTCGATACAGACATGGACGAGTGGGAGGCCGCTCAGATGTACTTGCTTGGTGACCTACTGTCTTTTGCCTGTCCAAGATTTGTCAGATATTCACGGTTCGAGGACTACTTCAGGATTCAACCAGCCTTAGCTGAGGAGGCGCTGATGACTCAGGAGGACGCGGAGCAGTATGCACGCGACTTCCTTATGTTCTTGCTGGGGACGACCCTCTTTGCCGACCGGGCGAACACTGTGCCCCTCTGTCTACTGAGTGCTTTAGTGGAAGTCACGTGGATCCACTGCTATGACTGGGGTGGCGCAGACTTGGCCACACTGTACGGCTACATGAGTTCATCCTCTCGCCTCAGCGGACAGCTGCTCGGAGGCTACTGGCGGGCTTGGGAGGTATATCCTCTTTCTCTGTTTTACATTTCTGCTCCACCTTATCTATACTCTGTACACTGCACACACTGCGGTCTGCCTCACGCTAACTGTATACTGCACATACGGTACACATATAATTTGCTTTACACTAACTGTATACTGCACAATACTTCACATACTGCACAATCTGATGCCAACTGACTATACACCGCACATACTGCAAACATGCAATCTGCTTTACATTGACTGTATACTGCACACATTGTACCCTCTGCGTAATACACTACACAATACACGGTTCTGTAATTTCTACTTTTTCCTGCATTCTACTTCGTCTGCATTCTGCTTTATCTGATAAGCATATTGATACCTGCTCTATTGCACTCTGTAGTTGTGGGTGTATGTCTACTTCCCGAGGCTTGCCCCAGTGCCGGATGAGGAGACCCCCCTCGGCGTTCCATTCTCCCGCCGCTTGGACGTGAGATGCATGCGGAGACTCCGGGAGTCGTTTATATTCTTCCACCGCTACTTTGACACCATCACCACAACAGAGGTATGTTCAACTTTAGAGTTTATTCAAGCTTCGCTTTGCATTGTACTTTCAATAACAGTAGATAACAAACTAAATATTGTTTACAGATCACTGGGCAGCCATGGGCTCCATTGCCAGCCGCAGTTCGGGAGTGGTATGCTGGTGTTGAGGAGACTGCCCGATTTAGGATTTTGTTGGAGGGCCCGGTCTGTCGGGCTTGGTACCTGGGCGAGCGCTTCCTACGCCAGACCTTAGGTTTACTAGAGAAGATAGCCCCAGGTTCACTTCCTACGACCATGAGGCAGATAGAGAGATACACCCCACGGGAGATGGCCACTTATACGATCGGTTGGGATGCAGAGGGCTTCAGGGGCGAGGGCAACTACACGGACTACGTCCAGGCCTATATCATGCGGCCTCTGAGTAGTTGCGGTCGAGCTGAGAGGGAGAGGCCATCAGTGTCGGCGACTAGAGCAGGAGCAGGACCAGGAGCATCGAGGGTGGCTCGGGCAGGAGCAGAGGCACCGAGAATGGCTCGGGCCCGTGGTAGGAGTGGGTCCCGGAGAGGACAGGGAGTTGGGTGGCCAGCACTACCCACGATGGTGACATACAGAGGATAGGATGGTGAGACTTACCAGACCCCCTTCGCTCCCCCTCTGGCTGATCACGAGTTGGTCGGTTTCAACGACTTGCCCCCGGTATGTACTACTGCATTTTGTACAGTCCTTTCATTTCATTTCTCTTGATATTTCGCAGAATACTGATACTTCTAACACTTTTCCAAGCTTCCTCCGAGTACACTCGCCAGTCCCTGGAGTTGAATGCCTCCATGATGGGGATGCTCTAGCGGAGCTTAGACTTGCTAGCCCATTACAGTATCCCGGTAAGTCTTTTTGACCACCGACTCAAACTTTACACAATCTGATGTATCGCACTTATCAACACAGCACTTGATACACGGCCCTCACGGCATTCATACACTGCACTCAGTCACTGCATTTTGTATTCATACACTGTACTCATACACTGCATTCTGTACTGATACACTTCTCACAGCATTCATACTCTGCTTTTGTGTAGCATACTGATCCGTTTGCCATTTGTGCTTTTCAGCCTTCATTCCAGATTCCTACTGCAGGAGGTGCTCCAGCTGGGCCTTCTGTTCCTACTCGAGGAGGAGGGCGAGGTGGCACAGTATTCCCTCGTACCAAAGTGGGGCGCACTCATGTTGGGAGTAGCTTTCGAGCACCGATCCTAGATGATGACGAGTCCGAGGTAAAGACGGAGACGGAGGCATCTGAGGAGGAGACCAGAAATGACTTGCACTCGGGCTCAGACTATGGAGGTGGCGATGATGCTCCTGGACCTTCGTCCAGGAAGAGGACGAGGACAGACTCTCAGGCCTGACATGATCGATGCTGATCCAGATTTTTGCTGCTTTTCTTCTTTTTGTTTTACTTTTTGTTTTTGCTGGTAGCTTGAGTACCTTGTACTGCCATAGGCAGGTTTTATTTTCTTCGAAACTTTGTACTTGAAAAGATGATGAAATGAAGCAAACTTTTTGCCTGAAAAAGTGTTACATTTGTGTATTTCATACATCGCATCGCATCATATTACACAACAATGTAAATGAGATTGATCTTTTGTCTAAAAATCAAACACTTGTATTGTAATAACCAGGTAGTGAACCAGCTATTGACAAAACAACTCATACAACCTACTGCTCATTCTGAACACACAGCCCATAACACAGTGCTTGGTTTACTCTGCATACAGCCTATACACACAGTTCATACAACGCACTGCTTATTCTGAACACACAGCCCATTCTGAAAACTGCTCATTCTGAACTCATAGCCCATAGCAGCATATTGCTCATTCTGAATACACGGTTCATTCTGAACTCTGTAGAAGTTGAAACACACTCAGATGCTCCAAAATTTTTTGCTTCGCAATCCGGAACCCAAAGCTTCAGATAGGTCCGGGTTTTTCTATTCACACTTATTAGGGGTGGACCCTGTAGTTTTATGAATGAACCAAATTATGTTTTGCACAAATGTGGGGAATGGCACAGCACTCTGAGCACAAAACGATTTGAGGAAAGGGTTTTCAACCGGGTATTGAGCCTAAGACTGAACACAGCGAAAAGGACTCAACAGAGAAAACAAAAAGGCACTCAACCTAAACAAATAGAGTAACACTCGAGACGACTCAAGACAAGAATCGAGATAGTCAAAACAAAATACATGACAAACAGACGTGTTATAAAAGACAAGAGACCTCTTAGTTTGCGAGGAGCCAGTTTCTCCGGGTATTGTTTCTTACCCTCTTCTCATTTGTGATTCTCACATCACTCGGCCCTCAGGCTCGGTTTTTCTCTCAAAACCCCTTTTTGCTCACTTTTCTCTCGACTTACACCTCTCTATTCTTCACTCTCTCATTTTTCATACCTCCCCAAGTATGGTCGGTGAATAAACAAGAGGTTGTGGGTTCATGCCCAACACTGTTAGCTCGCAGCTATTTCTTCCGGTGACGTTTAGTCGATGTTCCTGATAAGGGAGTGGAGTATCTTGATCCATTCCGGTTCGTGCTTCGCACTTGGCTCGATACCTCATTGCTCGGAGGGTGAGAGAGCTTTCAGCTCTTTATAGACAGCTCCAGTTGTGCTCTTTCTGGCAAGTATGCTGGCGATGGGGGAAAGACAGGAAGCCTGACTCAACTGTGCCCCTTAGTTCATCATTTTGACCATTTTTTTTTTTGTTTTCTACTAAAACAATTTTGACAAAAAATGAGAGTTAGATTAACATACTTGTTCGATTTTTGATTTGAAAATCATGCAAGTCAGGCTATGAGCACTGAAAATTTTCCTTTTTTGGGTCCAAGAAAATGGTCAAGTTTTGGAAAAGATGGAATAATTTTCGCGAAAATAGTCAACCTCAGTAAAAAATTCTCAAAAACTATTTTTGCAAACGGTCACTGCTCAACAAGCACGGAACTTACTCTCGAGATGCAAAACCTCGGATCAGAGGCAACGGAAAATTGCCCCTTGTTCCAAAGGGCACAGCACAGTAACGGAAAGTTGCCCCTGGTTTGGATGGCGACTCATGGCAACGGAAAGTTGCCCCTTGTCTGGATAACGCCGCAGCATACTGTAGTCAGTTCTCATTAGTGATGATCGCAACCGAACTCTCGGATACAGAGAAGACGAAGATGGTCAAAACCAATATATGGACACCGTCACTGTGAAAGTGTGTGGGGTTGGACTTCAGGATGAAGTTGCCTACGTATCTCAAGCATGGGAATCAAGGCTTACGTAGTTCCGATTGTGTGACAACCGAACTATTGGATTCAGAGAAGGCAAGGATGATCAAAACCATTACATGGACACACTTGATTTGGAAGTGTTTGTGGCTGGACTTCAAGATGAAGTTGCCTACGTATCCCAAACATGGGAATGTAGCCTTATGTAGTTTTGATTGAGGTTCACTCGTGTATTAACCCTCATCTTCTACGCTCTAACTTTTGCCAAGGCCGCCCTTCCGGGTTTTCAAGTTCAGTTGTTCAATGTGATTGGATTCGTGTTTAGGCTTACGTGTGCCTTGGGCTAAGTCCCTGTGGGCCACGGCCGATCATGCCCGGATTTGGGGTGTGACACCTAAGGTAAATTAAACATCAGAATGAAAACAAATACAGAAACTATATAGTAACTTATAATTCACGCTTCTTCTAGGTTCGTCCATACTAAATGAAATATGTATAAATTATGACAGGAATAAGATCTTTGCTAGGGGTGACCATTGGTTCAATGGTTAAAACTTGACCTAATAACCTTGAAGCTATGGGTTCAAGTCTTGGAACCATCGCTTTGTATATTATGCCAAAAGTTAGGTGTGTACTCAATTTTTTCCCTTCCAAACACATATTAATGTGTACTAATTGGGCGTTATTTTTTTAATAAGATCTTTGCTGTCCAGTGCATTGATCTGATCATTTTTCTAGTTTTCTGGCTATAATCATGTGAATATATATATATATATTGATAAATTATAATCATGTGAATATTCACAGAAGAATTTTCTTTATTGGAAACCAGGCCTAGCTCACCTAAGTTCAAGCAAAGCTCAAACGCCATTCCATCTTTGTCAAGCCAATCCGGAACAACCTAGTATTTTACTTGGCTCAGGCGGGTTCATTTGCAGACCCATATATAATTCATTCTCACACCAAATTTTGTGTTTCTATACATATATTCAAGTATTTTCAGTTCGTCCTCAAACCATCAACCATATCATATGATTCAAAGTAAATATTATTCACCATTTAAAAAGGGGAAACAAATAGGGAATTTCAAGCCCTTATTTGGAAACTAAGTTGACAGAGCAAATTAATGGCACTCAGAGAAATGTGCCTGAAAAGAGTCACATGCAGTATTCTACATTCAAGTAATGCCTTCTTATAAAGGAAACAATAGAATATCATAAATCCAGTCCAAAAATCTCATGAACCAGGATGTAGGAACCAGAAGGGGACAGAGCACAGATACAGATGAGATTTCAAATATATCCAAAATAAATAAATAAATAATGAAGATATAATTTAACCATGCTGACCTGTCATGACATACTATGGGGCAGCATAGCCACATGTTCCCATTACTTGAGTAGACACATGGGTCTTATCTCCTTCTGGGCCATCTTTTGCAAGTCCAAAATCAGAAAGCTTCGCATTGCAGTCCTGAAAAAACAAGTTTGAGAAAACTATAAGACTAAACAATAAGAATACTATGTTGTTCTATGAACCATTGAAGCAACATACCACATCTAAAAGGATGTTAGAGGTTTTAAAATCTCGATATATGACTGGCCTTTCAGCTTCCTCATGAAGAAAGGTAAGACCTTTTGCAGCACCAATTGCAGTTTTCATTCTGATAGACCAAGGAAGAGGCAAAGACCCTGCCACAGAAATTATAGGTGTCATTTGTTTTTAAAATAATTAGCAGAAGTCAGTTGATGGGTGAGGCATATGGACATATTTAAAGAAAGAATTAGTCCAGTTGCATACTTTTGAACAGGTGATTTTCCAAACTTCCCCGAGGCATAAACTCATATACAAGCAGCTTTTGATCATCCTCAATGCAACACCCAATTAATTTAACCAAATTAGGGTGAAGAAGATCACCAAGAACATTTACTTCAGCCTGCCAAACGAAAAGTAAAAAAGAACCATCAATCATAACAAGTAAAACAAAGATACTGTGTTGCAGAAATCTTTCTGAAAAGGAGAAATATTCATACAAGCCACTCCTTATGATCCTGAAGTCCATCATGATTGAGGGTTTTTACTGCAACCGTAAGCCCTGTTCCAGGCCTCACTGGTGTAGTTCCACTCTCATTGATCAAACCTTTGTAAACACAACCAAATCCTCCCTCCCCAAGGAGATTCTCAGGTCTAAAATTCCTCGTAGCAGACTTAAACTCATTGTAAGAGAACTTTCGAAGCTGAGAAGAAATGTTCAGTTCGTCTATGTTGGGAGTGCTTTCTGCATTGCTTGTGGTTGAGGATGATACAGCTGGGGCAACTGTTTGGTCTATGCTTGTCTCATTTGGAGATTTACTCTCCACTATACAAGCAAAAAAAAACTGTTACACCCCAAACCCAGGTATGACCGGCTGTGGCCCATAGGGCCTTAGCCCAAGGCACACGTAAACCTAAATATGAAACCATACACATTGAATAACTATAAAATAGTCCATTAATAAATAACCAAAACTCAATCCAGTGTCATGCCACAAGTATAAACAGCAAAATCAACCGTAATCAATACCATCCAAACTTATGGGATAAAAACAACCCACATATCAAAATAGTCTTAAATGAACCTCAACAAATATAAATATAAATATGCACAAACTTGACATAACTATCTAAAACAAAATAAATGAATGTCTTAGAGGTCCATGGAATTGAGTCCCCGCTATGACATGAGTTCACTCTAAGTCCTTCTAACACTTGGAAATGGTAAACAACTAAGTTAGCTGATAGCTCAGTTAGTAGCAACATGGATAGTATATACAGTTTTGAAAACAGGGATCAATTCCAAAATAAGATATATATCACAGAATCTAGATTGGCATACAATTTGGTAAAGAGAATCTGTTTCAAAAAGAAGGTTTCACAGTTCAACAGTTAAAATACTCATGTCTCTCGAGAACATGATAAATGACATTTTTCACTTAAAACAGATTACAACATGAACACCAATAATTTTCTGGGTACCAAGAAAATAACAAGTAATATGCCACACAATTCTCAAGGCTATAAGTCTCGTTAGATCCAATACCGAACTAAGAGTCATCCTCAAGGTGGCAACCTAGGCCTTTTCTCAAAGACGATCCGATTGAAGGTCACCTAGCTTAACCTAGGTCTTTTCCTTACAATCGTTGAGCACTAGAGTCATCACGGCCCAACCTGGATCTGTTCCCTAGTGGCCAGGGTCACCACACACAGTGAAATAATTTTTCTGGACTAAAATACACAGATCGTCCCAATAATCAATACACATCAGTTTCGCAAAACATGGCAGTTCACCATTGTAAACATGAGACCAAAAAAAATAGTTTACAGTATGCCAAGTTCACACATGTTTCAGAAATAATTTAATTCCATTGATAATATAATAATTTATCAAAACAGTTTAGTCCTGAAACAACAATTTAATTTTCCAACAGTTCAGGGTAGGGGGAACATTTATAAAAATATATAACATGAAACTACTCACCTGGAAACGAAATAATGTAATCCTCGAATATAAAAACTACACATTACTACTGATTTAAAAATACTAAAGAATAGGAACTAAGTAACCTCAACTAAAGCGCACTAACACGGCTCAACCCAACTCACCGTTACTCTTAAATATTACCTAAGTTCATGTTCTTCAAGGTCTAAAATTACCCAAGACATGGGTTCCGGTCGAAACTTAATTAAATGTGACTTGGAGATAAAATAGAATTTTTGATAAATTTTCCCGAACTGTTCACTAACTCTGAAAATTAAAAACCCACTCTACACCATTCAAAAAATTCCAAAACCCTCAAGATATCAACTAATATATCCTAAGTTTCAAACCCAATTGGTTTTACTTGATTTTCTTATCAAAATAATTAATTACAATTAATTATGCCCAAACAAGTTGTTTTCTGCAGTACTTTAAATAAATTAATGGTTCTCTTAGTATACATGAGCAATCAACGCAAGGCAAAAAACGTAAGAACCTAGACTCGTAACCGGTTCTAATGACGCTGATTTGATAATTTTCGGATTTATACCCAAAGAGAACAACACTCCCGAACTTACTGTTTAAACCAGTTTTCTGGACAGATTTGAACGCATCAGTTTATATGGATTTTGACTCCCAAAAATTATGAAAAATTTCAGATATGCAATTCAATATGTAATTGATCTACTGTAAAAATTTCAGTTCAAAATTCATTCGTTTGATATGGTTTCTTGATTTTTAAAGTTTGCAATTCTGTACAGAATTTTTGAACTAAGAATTACACCCATTCTTTACGCACCAGTTTTTCTCCTCAGATTTCTTTACAGTATATATATATATACAAAATACATAAACTTACAACCCCTCCATCAATGAATTAAATCATGAAATACAACAAGGATAAAGAGCAAAAATAAAAGAAAGAAGAAAGTTAGAAACCTGCCACACACCAAAAGTTCTTCCTTGTTTGCAATCTTTTTTTTTTTTTTTCTTCTTTTCTCTCAACCTCTCTCTCCCCGTGGCTGCTGTTGCTACTGTTGTATATTGTATTAGCCAACCTAGGGTTACTTTATGTATCTAAACAAAAAGGCTCTAAATTATTATCTCTTTATATTATTTTATTTTCTAGCTCATTAATTTAAATAAAATATAACTATTATTATAACAAAATATACTTACTAACTTGCCCTCTATTTTTTTTTAAATGATAAATCTTGCCTCTAAATTAAATACTTTCACCATAAATTTATTTTAAGTTTTAAAATTAATTAAAAGACCCTTTAAATATTTAATTTGCACTTTAGGATTCACCATCAAAATATTTGACATTGTAAAATTATTATTAATTAATTATTTACTTTATTTTTATATTCGGGTTCTCACAAAAACACCAAATGTCAAGTTATCTAATACATTAGCAATTGGCTACCCCATGCATGGACGCATTCATAGTTCCCGATTTGACACATCATAACACACTATACATCATCAATCTCAAGAAAAGGTTCTCAAATGTGGCAGAATATGACATAAAAAATTTCCCACATGACTATGCACATCTGTCAGTAAGGATTGCAGCATTTTATAAGTTCATATTCCTTGTACCTCCATATTGAGTGATCAACAACTAACAGAGCTGAATATCATGGAGAAAAACCCTATGGCAATATAGCTGTGTATCATGGTGAAAACAATAAGGCAATACAGCTCCAAAACACAATCACAATCAATGGCTTAAAACTTCATAAATCTATGTCTGAACTTTTCATCCTCATTTCTAAGATATACAACAAGCTTTGAATGCATAAAATCTAAGTATATAAAACAATCTTTGTGCATCAAAACCAAGCAAAGATTTACAATTTTTTTCCCGTTAACTCAACTTAATCTTTATGATTTTTTTCCCTTCCCTAACTCAACATAACCCAACACAAGTGTTTGGAGCAAAAACTTGATCAAGAGACAAGGCATGCATGCTCAATGCAAGCTCAATGCAATGCGTGAGCTAAGTATGCAATCATGAGCATGAAAGCAAGTAATGTGTACTAAGCACATAACCTAAACAAACAAACATGCAAGGCATGTAACAACATGTGCAAGCCAACAAGCATGCAATATACAATGCGAACATGCAAACATGTAAGACACGTAACATGTTAAGCAACCAAGACAACGGGAAGAAAACATGCTAAATGCAATGTGATTCAAACATGCAACACATGCGATAGGCGACGTATGCAACAACACACAAGGCGAGCATGCAACAACATGGAAAAGAGGGACTTACACCAAGATGGACAGCTCTCTACTAGGTCCAAAACAGTGGCCAAATGCTAAGGAAATGAAGGCCAAAACACATACAAACATGCATGCACACATGGCCCAACTCTTAGGCATAAAGAAGAAACTTTTAAGCACATTTGAAAGAGGATAAATATGGACTAATGGCAAGCATAGCAAGCTTTGAAAATACATGAGGAATGATGCCAAATCAACCTATCAATGCAAGCAAGGCATGCAACTATGTCCAAAACTCAAGGTAAGCCAAGGGGCTTAAACCATAGCTATATGAAGCAAGTCCCAAAGGGTCATGGGGACTCAAAACCACCCCAAGGCAGATCAAAACAAGGTCAAAGGCACACCCAGATGGCATCTAAATGGCCTAAGTCAAAAGGCATGCAAAAGGGTCTTCATAAATGAATCATACTCATAATGTATATATTTGAACCACTATTCTCATGCACACCAGATTTACAAATCTCAACAAAGCAAAACGACCTTAGGTCCAACACATCATGTTCATATGCAAAACGACCTCAGGTCCAATTCTTATATAAAACAATACGACCTCAGGTCCA
>NW_021024777.1:636647-774934 GCF_004153795.1 Camellia sinensis | reverse complement strand
CTTTCATAGCTTTTGTGAGTTGTGCCTTATGCCTTGTTTGTGAGCCAATATGCATGCATGCTTGTCTAAGCTTTTGGGCTTCCATTTCAACATGTTTTGACCTTTGTCTTGACATGATTGAGCTCTGTCCAGAGCTGGTTTGGTTGTTTAGGCTATGTATTGCATGCCTCTTAGGTGGTGCCCTTTACTAGCTTTCTGCTTTAGGCCTTCTAGCATGTCTTGTTTGTGATGTTTATGTGATATGTCATCATTTAACACATAATTTTAGAGCATATAGCCTTGTCATACTCTCATGAATATCACCTTTTAATTGTGTTTAAGAGTTGTGCCTTATGCCTTGTTGATGAGCCAATGTATGAACCTCATTATCTTGCCTTTCATGCTATCATTTCATATCATGTGTGTGTGTGTTTTTGGAAAAAAAAAAAATCATTTGTATTTTCATTAAATTAATTTTTAAGTTCTTAATATTTATAAGTGTTTTTTAAAAACAAACAAATTCAGTTTTTTGTTTACTTTTGTGAGAACACTATTATGTATTTTTTTTTTCTTCATTAAAAAGTTTCATTGTTTGTGTGTTTTGAAAAAAAAAAAAAAAAATCAGTGTTCTTAATTTTGTGCACGCGATGATTGCGCATGTTTGTGCTTGTTTTGAGCGCCCGAAGGTCTCGGCTGAGTGCCTTGTCTTTAAGCCTCTTTACACTTTGTGTTTTGGCCTTGGTTTTTGGGCCAAGCCTTGTTGCCCCTTTTCCTGAGGGAGAGGAAGGGCTGCCGGCCACTTTTGGGATCTGCCAGCCACTTTTCTCCCTTATAGGCCACTTAGACTAGTCGGCTGGCTAAGGGAGGTGGTCGACTGGCCACCTTAACTGGCCGATAGTCATTTTTTATCTTTTTTAGATATTTTCAGATCTTTTGAGCCAGTTGTGGCTCACTGAACTCATCATCCATACACGTGTATGGAGGGATGGAGTAAGCCTTTTGGCTTGTTTGCTCTATATAAGGGGAGCTTCCTCCCCCTAATTGAGGGTTCAGAATTTTTAGAGCTAAAATATCTCTCTCTATCTAGAATTCTCCATCTCTCTCTCTATATTTGTGTTATATTGAGTCTAAAAGTGAGTTTTCTTCACACTTTTGCACTAAGACACCTAGTTAAGCCTTCACTTTGGAGTTGAAGTCCATTGGAGCTTGTTTTGAGGTCCTAGCATTAGTTTGGGTCCAAAATTGTTGCTGAAGTTGCTGTCTTGCCATTGTTCTTTAAGGGTAAGCATACACTCCTTTTAAGGCTTTGTTTTGATTAAGTGTTATACCACCTTTGCATGCTACTTTGAGGCTGATTTTAGCCTCTCAATAACTCTGATTTTAAGGCTTTATAATGTTGGTTTGAACCTTGTGGGGTTAGGGGGGTGGTCCCTCATCTTTTACTCTTTGGCTTGTTAAGCCTCTTGAGCCAACTCTCTAAGCTTTTGAATATCCCCTTGCTTGGCCTTTTTACCACTAAAACTCAGAGGAATTTTAGTGGTAAAAAGTTTCTCTTGTGGTCCAAAATAGGAGGGGGTGGCCCCCTTCTCCTTTTGTCTTGCTTACATGCCTTGTTAGCCTCATACTTGAGCATGCTTTTCTACTCTTTTATGGCTTAGTTCAAGCATGTTTTTGGTGTTATTTTGACATGCCTTAGCTTTGATTTTGGTTGGTGGGTCACCTCTTGCTTGGTTTTTGTACTTGTAGTGCAATTTTACTTGTAGGCCTAACATACATTATGCTTTATGCCTCTAATCCTAGCTTGTGTTAGCTCTATCTCAGCATGTATTTGCTATTATTTTGACATGCCTTAGCTCTGATTTTAGTTCGTGGGGTCACCTCTTGCTTGGTTTTTGTACTTGTAGTGCAATTCTACTTATAGGCCTAACATGCATCATGCTTTATGCCTCTAATCCTAGCTTGTGTTAGCTCTATCTCAGCATGTATTTGCTATTATTTTAGCATGCCTTAGCTCTTTTTTGAGTGGTCTTGTCCATGTGAGACCTGTTGTACATGGTTGTAGTGTAAAGGCCTTGACTAGCTTTGAGTTTCAAAGCCTCTTGCATGCTTTACTTGTAATGATTGCATACCTTAGCCTCATTTTTCACATGATTTCAGTGTATATGGCATAGTCACACTCTCACATATTCCACTCTTTCATAGCTTTTGTGAGTTGTGCCTTATGCCTTGTTTGTGAGCCAATATGCATGCATGCTTGTCTAAGCTTTTGGGCTTCCATTTCAACATGTTTTGACCTTTGTCTTGACATGATTGAGCTCTGTCCAGAGCTGGTTTGGTTGTTTAGGCTATGTATTGCATGCCTCTTAGGTGGTGCCCTTTACTAGCTTTCTGCTTTAGGCCTTCTAGCATGTCTTGTTTGTGATGTTTATGTGATATGTCATCATTTAACACATAATTTTAGAGCATATAGCCTTGTCATACTCTCATGAATATCACCTTTTAATTGTGTTTAAGAGTTGTGCCTTATGCCTTGTTGATGAGCCAATGTATGAACCTCATTATCTTGCCTTTCATGCTATCATTTCATATCATTTTGGCCACTGTCTTGGCATGCATGAGGTCTGTTTGGGGCTGGTTTAGTCCATTGAACATTGTATTGCATGGTTCTTGTGTTGTGTCCTTCACTAGTTTCAATGTTTAAGGACCCTTAACATACTATGCTTGTATTGTTTGCATAATATGTCATCATTTGGCATATGATTTTAGTGCTTAAACCTCTGTCATTCTCTCACATATGTCACTCTTTCAATGTGTTTGAAAGTTAAGCTTCGCGCCTTGCTTGAGAACAAACGAATGAGCATGCATTTCTCGCCTTTTTGTGCCTAAATTTAGTGTGTTTTGGCCACTATTCTGGAGTATCTTAGGTCTGTCCATAGCTAGTTTGACCATTTGAGATTGATAGTGCATGCCTCATGTGTAAAGTTCTTTACTTGCTTTAGTGCTCTTGGCCCCTTAACCTGTCTTACATGCATTGCTTACATGATAGAGTCTTGTGCATACCACTTTAGCATTGAAAGATAAGCATGTTGTTTGCATCAGACGTTAATCCGAACACAAGGAATGTGGCACGGTTCATAATCAAAGTGATGAAACGTGTTGCATTCCTTGGTCATTGTCACCCTTGATCATGCATGATAGGGTGACGACACTTCGAGTCTTGTTTGTGCATTCAATAACATTGTGCAAGCTTGGTTCTTTAGCCATCATGTATTGAGATGCGTGATTGGTGGCTTGGGAGCTGAGTGGCTTGGGAGCTGAGTACTATGCTCCTTTGAGCTTGAGAAATGATAAGGAGAGTAGTTGCACACACATTTCCTTGCAAATGCATTGCTATGCCTTTGTTGATCTCTGTTGCAGCAAAGTTGGGATTTTGGAAGGAAAAGTTGTTGGCCGACCACTTGCACTAGCCTGCCGACCACTTGTACTGGCCAGCCAGCCAGTTGAGGTAGCCTACCGACCAGTTGCAGCAAAATTTTCCAAAATGTTCCTGTTTTGGGGCAGATGCAATCTGGAAGTTCACATGATGCTCTGAGATCACCGCGAGTGCAAACAGAGGCAACTCGTGGCAAGGCAATGCATTTTCGG
Organism: Camellia sinensis; assembly: GCF_004153795.1. Lineage (NCBI taxonomy): Eukaryota > Viridiplantae > Streptophyta > Magnoliopsida > Ericales > Theaceae > Camellia > Camellia sinensis. The sequence continues at coordinate 771,310 of NW_021024777.1, read as the reverse complement.
GAGAAGCAAACTGAGCATGCATGTCTCTCTCCCCTCGAGGCCATTTTACTACTTTATTTAGCTAGTTAATTTGCTGGTTTTGTAATTAATTAGTTGATGTGCTTAGCTAATTTGTTTCATCTTTGTAAAATTTTAATTAGCTTAGAATAGGTAGTTTCAATTCGGTTTGTAATTAATTAGCTAGAGTTAGTTAATTAGTTGGTTTGTAATAAGTAGCTTAGCTTAGCTCTTATTCATTCGGACCCTCCTTCGAGAGGGCATATTGTTGTAATAAGTGTGCGTGTGTGTGTGTGTGTGTGTGTGTGTGCATGTCTTCCAACCCCACGTTTTTCTCCATTTTATTTAACCGCTTACGATGGTTAGTTTTAGAGCACGTTTTGATTAGCATACCTTATGCTTGCATGTTTGCATCATTCATTTATATTGCATGCACCGGACTCGGCGCATCATTCAAACTGCATTATATTTCAATACCTATTTGAATACATGTATCAAAGTGTTGCATTCATATGCCATCTTAGGTAGCCGAGCCTATCTCATTGCATTTTGCATGCGTTGCATTAGGCATCTTACATAGTTAGGATCATGCATTGATTTCAAACTAGTTTTTCTGTTTTGGCTCGGAGTACACTGTAAGTGTTTACGCTTTATCATACTTGCATGAGTGTAAGTGTTGCCATGACAGGATGCTTGCCATGGGGCTACTTGCTTAAATGATTAACTGCATGAATGCCTGTGGGTGAAGGCTTTATTCCTTGAATTGGGACAATTCATCAAATGTGCATTTTAAGCCCACTTTGCAGAGTAGCAAAATCATCATGTTTTCAGGCTCACTTGAGGGTGAAAAATCCGCGCTTTAGCCTACTTGCGAGTAGCACTTTCAAATCATTTTCGAAAAACAAACATGAGTTGAGTTGTTCCAAATTGAGTGATTTAGTCTATATTTGTGTGTTGTGTGCATCACATAGTAAGTTAGGTTAATAAACCGGAAAAAGAACACATGTGTTTTCAAAAACGACATATCATGTTAGTAGAGGCTGATCTTTGATCGGGCAAGCGGGGGAGCTCATTTCCGGACCTTCCCCTCTGGTACCCAAGTTCTCAAGCCGAGGCAACTTTGGTGATGACGGACACGTGGCCTTAGGCACAAGTCAGGGTTTCTTAAATTTTTCAAAACAAAATATTTAGGTGGAGACTCTGAAATCTGGCAAAGTAGTCCATGTTTGGCGCTTTTGATTAAAATCAATTTTCAAAAACGATTTGTCGGATTTGGACTCTTTGGTGATTTATCAGTCTTACATTGCACTTTGTGAGATTAGATTCAGAACCGTGATAGGAGTCTGAACTGTAGTAGCTAGAACCCAATTCGCGCCCTCTCCAAAAGGGGGGCGTGCGGAGGAAGTTCGGGCGGTCCACAGTTTTCTGTTGATGTATAAAGAATATTGGAATTTGAGATGATTTTGAATAAACCTAGGGTTTTGGTTTGAAATCAAAAAAGGGATTTTCAAATGTATGTATTAAAAATGGTTATGAGAGTAGATGTGAGATTGTGTTGTGATAAATTTGTTGATTTTGATACCCAGGGTGGATTTTGGAAGAAAAGTAAGTTTTGCCCTAAAATATCTCAAATAGTTATTTTGAACAAATAATGAAATTGGTATTGGGAATATAAAATTGGATAAATGTTTATATAAATGGTGGAATTGGATATGTGTTATCTCCCACCTATGGAAATTTGGATAATTTATTTGTCTTGGAGATTGTATATCTGTTTAGAAATATTTGTTTTCAGCTATTAGTGGAGGATAACTATGATTGTTATAGAAATTGCATAAAGATTAGGTGAATTGAAACTAATCTCTTATCCGTTGTCATTGAATATGACTATGTCTTTGATACATTGTAAATGTATGATGTTTGGGAGAAGAAAGGGGATGTATTCCATGTTTGGGAGAAGAAATGGGATGGACTCCATTGAATTAAGTTGGCATGTGTATCCAATGTGAAAGTCTCGAAAACCACGCGTATACATGGGTGCCGATTCCCGCGAATGAAATATCCATAAAATGGAAAAATGAAAGTATTTGTATAATGGCTGTGTTGGTTAAAGACCCATGAGTTGTACCCTCAGTTTGGTTGTCTAAATAAAATGGCGAATGGCTTATAAGTTAAGATAAAATGAATTGAGATATAAAGTATGACATGGCATGGTTTTGTGAAAAAGTTATAAATGATTTTATCATGGGCATTGGATATGCATATCATACTTATATCTTTGTAAGATTCATATATTGTGTTAGATTGTTTTTACTAGGTTTTGGCTCACCTTACTTGGAAAAATCATTTTCAGGTGCTGATGATATGCCTCCACCAATGACTTAGCGTGGAAGGATTGTGGAGATGGAGGCTCAATTTTGTTGATCTTGTAACTTTATTTGTATTGAGCTGATGACTCATTTTTTATGTATCCAAGCCTTGCCTTGGAAAGATGTAAGTCTTTAGGGCATGTGAATATTTGTTTAGCTTCCATTCCTTATCACCTTTTGTATATATTTTGATTAATGAAAGCTTATCATTTCAATTATGTCACTTTATATTAGTTGTTCAGAGTTGGATTTTTGTAATTTCGGGCGTTACAATAGGAAAAGTAGTCGGCGAGTGGTGGAGGATGGGAAGGAGATGGTGTCGTGGTTAAGAGAGGAAAATGAGGGTGTCGGGACTAAGAGATGGGAGGGATGTTGTTACGACCTAAACCCGCCCCTGAAGGTTTAACGTCGTAACCGGCCAGTAATTCTTGGATTACCCAAGGCCTCTGAATAGAATAACACATAATTAGGAGCTGCAGAAGCAGATAGACAAAATATACATAGTCCATCGAGTTGTGCAGATATACATGGGATAGTTAAACTTAAATTTACAAGCATACATATGACGTCATAAGGGTATAGTAGTTATACGTCATCCCATGTACATATAAATAGAAATTTTGTTCGAAAACCAAAAGAAACAAAGTCTTAAAAATTCACAAAACATGGCCACGAGACTTGACGTAGTCCGAAACGTCCTCGAGAGGCGCAAAAGGTGACTGACAAACACAAAATCCTTCAGGCATCATCTTAAGCCCGGTCACGAGCCTGCTCACCTACATGCATAAATAAATAGGGAGCGAGAGCCCAGTGAATAATAACAGAGTAAAGGATTAAATGAATGATGTCCCATAACTAATTCAGAAACTAGAGTTCATATCGAAACAGATTCACATTCTCGTCCTGAGCATATACAGAAATCAAAGTTCATACTTAATCTTACATGGCTTATCCGTTAGCATTAACATATCTCATACAGAACATTAAAGGTCATACTTGTTAGTTCCATAAGGAACCTCCAGCCGAGTACGGATAACTTGTCAGTTTCATAAAGAAACCTCCAAACTGGGAACAGATAACTTGTCAGTTCCATAAAGGAACCTCCAGCCGGGTACAGATAACTTGTCAGTTCCATAAAGGAACCTCCGGTCCGGGTACAAATTGCATACTTGAATCACAGATTTAATGTCACAAATATTTGCCAAAATTGGACAATCATTCATAATACAGAACATAACATTTCATAAAAAATCTCTTATTCCGCATACAGAAAATAATTTAACTTGAACATACCTTTACTAAGTTATTACTCACAGATAACAAATGGCTCCAAGTAGACAGACAGAGTAGGCAATTAAGATATCTTGTAGCTCGTAACCTACACAGATACAAAATGAATACGTACTGAATTACACCCCCAGAATCATTAACTTAATTCTTTCTTGTCTTGGTGTGTTTCTACTTCTTATCCTCATTATTATGTCTTAATCTTGGCCTAGGAGTGCCTAGGATGCAATGAGGATGCAAAAATGCATTTGAAAGCACTTAGTCAAAAATGATGGAAACAGGGGTCCCACTCGAACGCAACTTTCTTCGCTCGAACGGGCATGAAAAATGTGATTGGTCGCTCGAGTGCCACTTCCTTCACTCGAGCAATCTGTAAACTTAGAAAAAATACTGGTTGCTTGATTTTTCCGTTCAATGCTCGCTCACTCGAGCGTGAGACTCAAGTCCTCGCTCGAGCACAACTCTTGTCGCTCAAGCGGTCTGCAAAAACATGAAACTTCTAGAAGCTTGCATTTTACGCTCAAGCGGAATTATGGTCGCTCGAGCGGAAGTGAAAAAATAAAGGTGGTCACTCAAGCGCAGGATCTGTCGCTCGAGCGGAGAGGTCGAATTCTGAAATTTCCATATTCACCTCCAAGCTTCCAAACTCAAGTCAAATGCTTCAAAACTCATCCTTTTAGGCCAAAAACTTGAGGAATCATATGTGAACTTGTAAAACATTGAGAATTATAAATCATTTCACAAAACTTAAGCCCAAAAACTTGCCAATTGTACAAAACAAAACCCAATTCTTAGAAAACATAACATGACCATGGCATGCATGATACGAATGAGATTCCAAGTCTCCAATTCATGATCAAATGAGATGTTCTACTCAAAAACATTGTGAATTCTTAAACTAAAACCAGAATATGAACATGCATGACATAAATTCTTAGACAACATGCTCTAAATGTAATATAATACACATGCATGTATGTATACTCTACTCTTCAACTTCATTAAGCTTAATTCTTGCCTCAACTCACTTAATTCTTTTGAATACATGTGTTAAGTTGTAGACCGCCCCGAGAACTCCCCGGCTCAGCGCTGCGAGGGTGCGAAATCTGTTTTGTTCTCTAGCTACTACAATTTGGACTCAATGTCACGATTCTGATAAATCACCAAAGAGTCCAAATTCGGCAAATCGTTTTGAAAAACTGATTTTTATAAAGAAGTGCCAGACATTGACTACTTTGCCAAATAGAGAGTTGCCACATAAATATTTTATTTTGGGAGAATTTAGAAAACCCTGACTCATGCCTAAGGCCACGTGTCCGTCATCACCAAAGTTGCCTCGGCTTGAGAACTTGGGTACGAGAGGGGAAAGTCATGCAATGAGCACCCCCGCTCGCCCGATCAAAGATCGGCCTGTACTAAGCATGATATTTTGTTTTTGAAAACATATGTGTTCTTATTCCGGTTATTAACCTAGAAGTACTATGTGATGCGCAAAGCATACAAGTATAGACTAGATCGCCTAAATTGAACAAAACATTGCATGTTCGTTTGTTAAAAATGATTTGAAGTTTTCTACTCGCAAGTAGGCTAAATCGCAGATTTCAATGAATTGATCCAATTCAAGCAATCCAACCTTCACCGACAGGCATTCAGGCAGTTAAACACTTAAGCAGTTAGCCTCATGGCAAGCATGCTATACATGGCAACATACATATCCCATGCAGTATGCTAAAGCGTAAACACTCACAGTGTACTCCGAGCCAAAACAAAGAACTAGTTAGAAATCATGCATGATCCTAGTTCATGTTAAGATGGCTAATGCAACACATGCAAAAATGCAAGTAAAATAGGCTCGGCTATTCTAATCATGTCATGTGAAATGCAACTTGATACATGTATTCAAATTGCAATTAAAGTACAATGCAGTTAGTATGATGCGCCGAGCCCAGTGCATGCAAAACAGATAAATGGATGCACACATGCAAGCATAAGGTATGCTAATCGAAATATGCCCTAAAACTAACCATCGTTAGCGGTTAAGTAAAAGGGAGAAAGAAATGGGGGTTGGAAGACATGCATCACACACACGCACGCTTATTACAACAGTTGGCCCTCTCGACGAAGGGTCCGAATAAAGAGCTAACTAGCTAATCTAAGCTAATTAAACTAATTATTACATCATGAAACTAGCTAACTAACAAGCTAACTAATTATGTACAAAACAAAGCTAATTAACCTACAAGTTAACTAACTAGTTATTACAACACAGATAAGCAACTAAACGCATTAATTACTTAAATACATAACCAAAGCATAAACTAGCTAAGGAAAGCATTAAAGAGAGGTCCTCGGGACGAGAAGTGCATGCATGCTCAGCCGCCTCGTTCGGAAATCCGTCGCGATGCCCCAACTTGCCTCTGTTTGCAATTGTTCTCAGAACCTTGCACAAAGCTCCAGAAAGCTTCTAACTCACCTTGGGGACCTATGGGAGGGCTGCCGACCAGTTGTTGATGCTTCCAGCCACTGGCCAACCACTTTTTGTTGCTGCAACCCAGAAAAACTAGTCGGCCAGCTAGTTTTTCTGGCTGGCTGGCCAGTTTTTGCTGCACTTCTCCAGTTTGCTGCAACAGAGAGCAAGAAAGGGCATGGCAATATATTTTCAAGACATGTGTACACAACCACCCTCCCTATCATTTCATAAGCTCAAGGGAGTGCGGTTCTCGACCCTCGGGCTACCAATCACGTATCAATGCATGATGGCCGAGAAGCCAAATTGTACAATTCAATGTAAAATGAATGTACACATAAACACATAAAACCTAAAACTCTATATGTATAATCAAGGAGTGAGCGTCGGTGACCAGGAATTAAGGCACGTTTCATCACTTCAAGTATGAAACGACCCTCATTTCTCGTGTTTGGACTATTACCTATTCCAAACAAAATGCAACAAATAACACGGCATACACAATGCAATGCAACATGGCATACTCAATGCAATGAATAACATGGCATACTCAATGCAATGTGATTATGGCATACACACTGCAAACAAGAACATGGCATACACAATGCAAACAACATCATAACATGCACAATGCGATGTAACATGGCGTACACAAGGCTCAATGGACTTAAACCGAATGTGGGTAAGCCTCAGCCATGCCTAAAAACAGTGGCCATAATGCTAAAATGAAGGCATAAAGAGCATATACACGCATGCGCATGCAATAGCCCATTGACTAGGCATAAGAGCACAACTCTCAAGAGTGCTCAAGGAGTGACAAATGTGGAAGTGTAACAACACTATGAGCACTGAAATAAGGTATGAAATGATGCCAAATCATTCAATCAACACAAGCATAGCATACTAGAGTCCTTAAGGCATAAGGCTAGTAAAGAGGACTACAAATGGGGCATGCAATACATGGCACAAATGCATGAACCAATCATGGACAGAGCTTAATTAGGTCTAAATAAGGACCACATCATGCTAACATAGGGGCTCAAAGGTCTAAGCAAGATGGCATACATGCTAGGCCATAAGCAAGGCAACAATGCATAACACTCAAAGGCACTAAAAGAGTGAATGAAGTGAGAACATGCAATGCTACATGCTCTGAAATGCCATGATACATGATGCTAAATCATGTACACAACACAAATGAAGCATGCTACAATACCCAAAGCTTAAAACTAGCATAGGCATTTGTACTATAACTATGCAAAACATGAAGCATATGGTCAAGGCAACCCAAAACAGTCCTAGAACATGTCAAAATGAGTCTAAAACATGTATGGAATGAGGCCAAAATAAGCTAGCATGAAGAGCATAAGGCATGATGAATGCAAGGCAAATAAGGTGGATTACACTACACCTACCAAGACCAAGCATGAGATGGCTTCACCAACAAAAATCAGAGTTATGTCATGGCAAAATAACCCCAAAAACACATTGAAATGATAGCTCGCAAGCTTAGGCATGAAGGCATACGCAATGACTCATGTTTAAGGCATAAAGGGCAAACCCTCCAATGCATTGAATAAGTGAAAGATGTGAGTGTATGAAGATGAAACATGGACTGAAATCACATTTCAAATGATGTCAAATCATGAAAATAGTCCAAGTAATGCATGCTAAAGGACTTGATACACAAAGCTAACAAGCTAGAATGCATTATAGCTATACAAAGCATGGCATGCATGACCAAAACAACACAAATCAGAGCTTAAGCATGCAAAAACATGGATAAAAGCTTCTTGAGGTTAAGTCAAAAGCATGCTAGAATGATAGTCTAAAGCATGGTACACGTTAGGCTAGTTTATGGGATTGCATTACAAGTGCATGGAGCATGCATAGGGCTATCAAACCAAACCTTAACAGAGGTATATCATGGAAAAACAACACCAAGAACATGCTAAAATGGACTCAAAACATGCTAGAAAGGCATGCTCAAACATGAGGCATACAAAGCTAGTTTGTGAGGATTACACTACAAGTGTATTAAGCATGCATGAGGCGCTCAAGACAACCAAAAATAGTGATATGCCATCTCAAAATAACCCCAAATACATGCTAAGAACAAGCCAACACAAGCTTAATAGACATGCTCAAACATGAGGCATTCAAAGCAAGCATATAAGACACAAGGAGAGGGGAGGACCCTCTCCTATTTGGGACCTCAAAACCACCTCTCCACCACTGAAAATCCTCTAGATTTCAATGGTGAGAAGGCCAAAACAAGGTAGTCCCAATAGCTTAAAAGAATGGCACAAGAACAAGGCCAAACAAGGCCTAAGAGGGAGTAGACCACCTCCAACACAAAAGTGACCTCAAACAAACATTTTAAGGACTGAAAAATAGAAATTTTTGCAGTAGGAAGTTAAGTCTAAAACACCATGCAAAATGGTCTAAAAGCTTAAGCAAAACAAAGGGTTAAAGGGCTAGTTGACTCACCCTTGTAGAACACCTTCAAAACCGCAACTCCAGCAGCTTTTTTAAACTCAAACCAACCCAAAAACTTCAAAACAAATCTTAAGAAGCCTCAGCAACAAAAGGATGGTGTTTGAGTGTGTGTTTGTGTGTTAAAGTGTGGTAAAACTACACTTTTAAGGCACAAAATGAAAAACAAGAGCAAGATAAAGACAAATGTGTATCTATATCTTCCAAGCCCAAAAAAGTAAACCTGGAGGAGGAGGGGGGAGGTTCTCTCTTATAGAGAACAAGAAACAAGCTTGTTGGACAAGCTTTAGGCTTAAAGCCATCCCTCCATACACGTATATGGAGGATGGCTTCTGTGCCTTCCAACTGGCACAGCTGGTATAAAAATATCTCCAAAAAGGTGATGAAAAGTGGTCGGCCAGCTACTTGAAGTGGTCGGCTCACCACCACAAGTGATCTCCCAAGACAAAAAGTGGTCGGCCATGGTGGGAGATGGTCAGCAGCATGAAAACAATACAGTGGTGTGGTGGCTGACCAGAAAAGGTGGCCCAAAGACCAAGGAGACCAGCTGGCCGACCAGAAAACTGACTGGCGGGAAGAAAAGTGATCTTCAAGGAAAAGAACTGGTCTTCCACCCTTGTACCACCTTCCAAACAAGGAAAACAAGGTTTGTACCAAAAACAAACCAAAAAGGATGCAAGACGAAAGTTCGGGAGACACAGCGCGCAGCTGAAAGCCTCGAAAACTAGTCTATGAGCACCAAAAGTGGTCTCCCAAACGACAGTGTCCCTCTAGGCAGAGGCAACAAGGCATGGTTCAAAAAACAAGCCAAACGGAGAACGTTAAGCAGTCCTGAGATAAGGCGCGCAGCCGAAGGCTCTGAAAACCGGAAACTAGTCTCCAAACGCGAAAAGTGGTCTACAACCACAAAGAGGTGGTCTCCAAGGCCACTCCCTCCCTCCAGGGAAGAGAAACAAGGCTTGGTCCGCAAACCAAGCCAAAGCAGAAAGAGTTCAGAGGCCCGGAGGCAAGGCACTCAGCCGAAAACTCCGGAAACTCGAAACGAGTGCAACATGCACTATCACCGAGCGCTCAATCGATGACGTCTAAGTCTCAAAGTCGGTAAAAAATGGGGTGTCTACAGTTGCCTCTCTTTGACAGAACTCGAAACTCATAAGTGACGAGAGTGAATGTTAAAGCCCAGAGATGACCCATTTTTGACACGGCCGAAGACTTAGACAAATAGGCAAGATAACAAAGAAATGTGCCCACAAGCGGGGGCAAGATGCAAATGACATGCAAGATGCTGAACATAACTTATGATCATGTAAAGAGGGCTGTAATGAAGCAATTATACACAATAAATGCAATAGTTTAAGCAAGCGAAAGAATACGAACCAAACTACATTACATGCAGAAAGGATGTAAGAGTATTATACAATTCTCGCTGCGTCTCACGCGGAGTAAATACAATACCGTCTGGTCGCACCAGTCTTAAATGAACTGTACATACAATATTGTCTGGTAGCACAAGCCTCAAATGAACCGTACATACAATATTGTGCCTGCAAAAGAGAGAAATTCAATAGGTACAATATAGTAACAACATATGTTCGATGTTACATCAAGATGCAATATAAATTCGTGCACATATGATGCCGATGGAAACATGCATAGCAATGCATGTGAAAAGTGTGTGATAACGCAAGTGAAACGTGCATAACAATGTATGTAGTGTGCATAACAATGCAAGTGAAACGTGCATAACAATGCAAGTGGAGTGCATAACAATGCGAGTGGAACGTGGGCGACAACGCATGTGAAGAGTGCATGACAATGCGGGTGGAAGGGGTGCATGACAATGCAACCTAAGTATGCGCGACAATGCGGGTGGAGGGGTGCATGACAATGCAACCTAAGTGTGCGCATAACAATGCGGATGGAGGGTGCATGACAATGCAACCTAAGTGTGCGCATAACAATGCGGATAGAGGGGTGCATGACAATGCAACCTAAGTGTGCACATAACAATGCAGATGAAATGCACAACAATGCAAGAGGAATATGCAAAACAATGCGAGCAAAATGTGTGTGATAACGCAAATAAAGTGTGCCTGACAATACGAGAGAAACGTGGATAACAATGCGACGAGTGGTGTGCATAACAATGCAAGAAGTGATGTGCATTACAATGCATTTGAAATGTGCAACTCCAAAAATACATTTGAAGCAAAATACTGAAAAAGGAGATACAAGTCTTAACGCGAGCAATTTAACCGGAACCTCCGAGTTACCTCTCGGAGGGGTCATAACGTATTCAAAAGGATACACCTTGCTCTTGACGAGTCACAATGAGCCACACATCAAAGACTTGAATTAAAGTTCCCGCGGGGACATTCTTGAACCGAAAAGTGTACTTTTCTTGTACTTTCTTGAGAGCCGAGGACTCCAATCATCATCAAAACACACCGGAAGAACAATGGGACCTTGGAGACCATCCAAGAGGGTGGCCGACCACCTAGAATGCTGGCCGACCAGTTGCTGACCACCAAAGTGGTCGGCCGACCAGAAAAACTGGTTGGCCAACCAGTTTACACAATTTCGGGGCAGCTTGGTCTTTTCACATGGAGATCTTTAAAAACTCAACTCCAAAACACTTTTCATCATACCTCCAAGGCCGAAATACATTTCTCTCCCTCCCTAGACCCTTTTCTCTCTCAGATCTGCACTTTAGATGCGTTTTCCAACGCCCTACGCGAAGTTGTTTCGCGAAAACTTTCGATTCTCTTCGTTTTGAACCGATTAGAATTTGTTTTCGGAGGTTCTTTCTCCATTTTCACCACTTGAGGTATGTTTGTCTCGAAGTTTGGCACCTTTTCTTGAGCGTTGACTTTTGTTGACTTTTTCTCTTCCCAAGAGTTGACTTTTGTTGACTTTTTTGCAATTTTGGCTCATTTCGCTCGTTTTTGCATCTTTTTTGCAGATTTCTTCAGATGCCTGACGATATTCCATACGGCGGAGGCTCCCCGAGAGTAGAGGATGAACTGGACGTTATGCCACTGCCTCCGAGGATTCGGCCGACCCAGAGAGGTACCACCCGCAGGAACATATACTGCCACCCAGTACCTTCCATCATTTTACTGACTTCACGCAACGGGCGCCCGCAGACTTACTGCTACGGGAGCCTGAGTCTTACCTATCTCATCATGCGCGAGAGGTGCGTACTTCACTTTTACATTCCCTGCGAAGCATTTTGCATGCTTTCGCTATGTATTTTTTTTCTGCTCGTTCTGAACACATTCACATACACAGTACATCTGCATGTTCTCAGCATAACTTGCACACAGCATCCGGTTCACTCGGCACACAACTCATACATAACACTCTATTAATCTGGCACACAGCACCTTTAGGCACACAGCTCATTTAGGCACACAGCATATTTTGGGCACACAGCTTATTTGGGCGCACAGCTCATTTGGGCACACAGCTTATTTTAGGCACACAGCACATTTTGGGCACACAGCTCATTTCGGGCACACAGCACATTTGGGCACACAGCTCATTTGGGCACACAGCTCATTTTGGACACACGGCACATTTGGGCACACAGCACATTTGGGCACACAGCTCATTTGGGCGCACAGCACATTTTGGGCACACAGCTCATTTGGGCGTACAGCTCATTTGGGCACACAGCACATTTGGGCACGCAGCACATTTTGGGCACATAACTCATAACATAGCACACTGTTCAATCTGAATGCGCAGTTCATAACACAGTACTCTGCTCAAACTGAACACACAGTTCATAATGCGATATTTTGCTCAATCTAAACACACAGTTCATAACGCAGTTTTTGCTCAATCTGGACGCACAGTTCATAACGCAGGGTTTGCTCAATCTGAACACACAGTTCATAACGCAAGGTTTACTCAATCTGAACACACAGTTCATAACACAGTTTTTGCTCAATCTGAACACACAGTTCATAATGCTGTGTTTGCTCAATCTGAACACACAGTTCATAATGCAGTTTTGCTCAATCTGAACACACAGTTCATAACACAGTTTTTGCTCAATCGAACACATAGTTCATAATGCAGGGTTTACTCAATCTTAACACACAGTTCATATCTCAGTTTTGCTCAATCTGAACACACAGTTCATAACGCAGTTTTTGCTTAATCTGAACACACAGTTCATAACGCAGGGTTTGCTCAATTTGAATACACAGTTCATAACACAATTTTGCTCAATCTGAACACACAGTTCATAACGCAAGGTTTGCTCAATCTGAGAACACAGTTCATAACGCAGTGTTTGCTCAATCTGAACACACAGTTCATAACACAGGGTTTGCTCAATCTGAAAACACAGTTCATAATGCAGTTTTTGCTCAATCTGAACACACAGTTCATAACGCAGTTTTGCTCAATCTGAACGCACAGTTCATAACACAGTTTTTGCTCAATCTGAACACACAGTCCATAACACAGTATTCTTTTTAATCGACACACGGCTCATAACATAACACTGCTCAATCTGAACACACGGCTCATAACACAGTATTCTTTTTAATTTGCACACGGCTCACAACACTGCTCAATCTAAACACATAGTCCATAACACAGCATTCTTTTTAATCGGCACACGGCTCATAACATAACACTGCTCGATCTGAACACACAGCTCGTAACACAGTATTCTTTTTAATTGGAACTGAATACATCTGTTCTTTCTACATGCAGGTATCTTCCCGTTTCACACGGGGTTACGGGTCGATCATTGCCAGGGAGTGGTACATAGAGCTCCCAGATGCTGTTCGGCATATTGTGGATAAGGCAGGGTTTGGCCCATTTTGTACGGGATTGTCATGTCATCTGGCGAGCAAGACCCTTCTAGGTGCACTTGTAGAGATATGGTGGGACACGACAAACTCCTTCTATTTTTCTACCACCAGGGACATGACGATGACCCCGTATGACTTTTCCATACTGAAGGGCCTTGACGTGGCAGGCCGGCCTATCCCATACGATACCGATATGGGTGAGTGGGAGGTTGCTTGGACTTATCTGCTCAGAGCCCATCCACCGCACTGCAGATCACCATGCATAGTCAAGTACACCTGGTTTTCTAAGCAGTACAGGGGGACTATACCCGAGACTATTGAGGCCGTACATCAGTATGCCTGAGGATTTTTGATGTTCCTCCTCGGGACCACTCTGTTCTCCGACAGGGGGAACACAGTTGGGCTTTATCTGCTCAGTGCTCTAGTAGACCTATCACAGGTCCGGCACTTTGATTGGTGTGGCGCTGGCCTCGCTACCCTTTATTGCTACATGAGCGTGACCTCCCGCGAGCGGGGGACCATAGTAGGTGGCTACTGGAGAGCCTGGGAGGTACATTCTGCCCTCTTGATTTACATTTCTGCTTTTCATTATCTGTACGTAGCGCACTGCACACATTGCACACATTACCTTCTGTACCCTGCATTCTGCACTCAGCATTCTGCATTTTTTATACATCCTGTATTCTGACAGCCATTGTCTTGCCTTTCACAACTATTGGTTTATGCCTACTTCCCGACACTCGCCCCTGAGCTCAAGGTTGAGGCACCTCTCGAGATCCCTTATTCACGCAAATTTGAGGGTTGATGTCGGTCTAGGCCCCGGGAGACTCTGCCATATCTGAGGCAGTACTTCGACACCGTGCGGGCGACCGAGGTAAACCAGAACTCTCAGTTCTTCATGCTTTCAGCTTTGATTCATCTTGCATATTTATGACTTCTAATCAGTTTATGCACTTGCTATCCGCATATCACTTGGCAGCCTTGGCTGGAGATGCCCGAATATTCTCAGTTCCAGTTCGCTGGGGCATGGGGTGCTTCCCAATACAGGGTTTTGTTTGAGGGACCAGTCGGCAGGGCCTGGTTTCTCGGGGATCACTTCATGCGTCAGATGATGGGTAATGCTACTCAAGAGATTCCCTCACCGCCTCCACTGGACATGTGGTCCATGGAGCGTCTCACTCCTCGGGAGACTGACGACCTTATACTGGGTGTCGACGCAGTTCATTTCCTAGAGAATAAAGAGTACGCGACATACCCCCATACATACTTGATGCCTCCACTGACTGGCGTCTGTACTCCTACAAGAAGGGTTGCTGATATGCCATCGTCAAGTCGCACTCGAGCTACAGACATCCCTTCCACTGGCAGGGCTAGCACATCAAGTGGTAAGGCTAGAGGGATGCCCTCGACTTGCCAGTACGCTGGGTGGCCAAATCTTCCGACCGAGCTGACGAGCTGACAGTATGGGACATCTTACCCGATTCCACTGGAGCCTCCGCTGCCGGATCATCGATACGTCAATGACCCTGACTTGCCACTGATATGCTCCACAGTTTTCATTTATCACTCAGATATTTAGACGTTCATTCATTTACTGATGACTTGAACTTGCATTTGCAACCTCCCAGAGAGTATACTAAGGGGTTGCTCGGAGTGGTGGCCTCACTCGAGAGCATGGTCCTACGGAGGGAGACGCTACTATACACCTCCGACGTTCGGGTACTTTTCAATTTACTTGCATTTATCATACTTCGAATGACATATGGAAACTGAACATTTCACTGCATTGATTCATTGCATGTGTAGAGCACATCTGACACATCACATTCACATACTATTTCTGCATGCACCCACTCTATGTATCATTCTTGCATCTACATCTGATATGCATACTGGCTGATGCATTCAAACTGTCCTTTTCAGGTCCCACCTCTGCAGACTAGGCCATCTAGGCCTTCTCGAGCAGCCAGGGGAGGGGCCTCAGCACGCAGCCGAGGGGGACGCAGAGCACCTGTCAGACATGATGAGGAGTCCAGCGAGGAGGAAGAGTTAACACATCCACAGTCAGAGACATCTGCAGGCAGGGATGATGACTTCGGTTCTGATTCTGAGGACGGGGGTGACGCTGAGGAGGATTCTGAGGACGGCGACTCCGATTCAGATGGTGGTGCCGGCGGCGGTGGTGTTCCTGCTTTATTTTTCTTTTTACATACTATCACTCATGCAGATGTTCCTGCTTTATTTCTGCATGCACCAACCATCACATTCGCATACTATCACTCATGCAGATGTTCCTGCTTTATTTTTCTTTTTACATGTAGTTGTAGCACATTGTACAACTTAGGTAGTTTTATTTTCTTCAAAACTTGTACCCTATTGTAAAATGTTGTAAAAAATAAGCTATGATGGAATGAAAACAGCTTTTTGTTCAAAAAGTGTTGTATTTGTATTCTAAGCATCGCATCGCATCATTTTGCACAAAAATGAGATTGAATGGAAACTGAACATTCATGTATTGCCAAGTCAGGTAGTGAACCAACACAACAAACTAAACAACTTAACTCACTAACAAACAACAAAACCTTAAAAAGTTTACAACTCGATAAGCAACGAGCAACAACTCGATAATCAAAGAGCAACAACTCGATAAGCAAAACTTAACAACTCGATAAGCAAATGCATTTTAGACAAACGAAGCGACGGAACGCATCAGAAATAGAGGTAAACTCAAACCTCGAGCACTCCCAGCACACAGGAAGGCTAGGGACTCTCTTCTGGAGACAAGAAAAAGCTGCAGACCACCTTTTTGCTCATGGCTGACCACCATAGGAGCCTGCCAACCAGTTTTTTGGTCTGTAAACCAAAAAATGTAACTGGCCGACCAGTTAAACTGGCTGGCCGACCAAAAAAAGTGGTCGGCTGACCACTTTGCCTGGGGACCTCCAGTTTTCTGACACTTGTCCTCAAAACAGTGCCTTATCCTTCATAAAGGTTCCAGCTTCATGGTTCCCGCATTTTAACTCAGTTTTGCACCAAAATGGAGGCATTTCTCGTCCAAAATCTCACAAATTGGATCACCAACTTAGATGGCTCAGAAAAGCTGAACTTCCGGGGCTTCGGCATAAATGCACTATTCACATTAAGTCGCACCCCGCTGCGTTTTCCATTCCTTCATGTCGTGGCAAGATATTAGAATCTGGTAACTCACGTCTTTAGCTTTGGCAGACAAGAGATGTGTCCCATTTTTGAAGACTTCCAAGTTTTGATGGAATTAGAACGCAACGAAGAAATCATGCCCCAATTCTGCTTCGGCCACGTTCAAGCCTTAGGACAGATGTGTGGGCTTACTTTGCATGACGCTCGATCATTGATTTGTGACGGAGTGCTGGACATTTCGAGTTTGATTCATCAGTTTTCTGATGCCGGTGACTGCGACGACCATCATTGGCAGGGCTTTCGGCAACATGCGCTTTGCTTGTGCATGCTGTCACATTTCTTGCTTGCCTCAGGCTCTGGAGGGTTTAGCGCTCGTTTGATTGAGGTTGCCAAGGGCTTAAAAGAGGGCAAAAACTGCATTGCCATGACACTAGCCGAGACATTGATGGGTTTGGACGCTTTCCATCGCCGAGAGATGACTAGATTCGCGGGGAGTCTACTACTACTGCAGGTAATGTTTCCTATCCTATCTCACATATATTTCTCACATCACTCGGCCCTCAGGCTCAGTTTTTCTCTCAAAACCCTTCTCTCACTTTTCTCTCCACATACACCTCTCTATTCTTTAATCTCTCATTTTTCGTCCCTCCCCAGATATGGTTGATGGATAAATTAAGGGTTGTGGACTCTTGCCCAGCATATTCAGCTCGCAACTATTTCTTTCGGCGACGTCTAGTCGATGCCCCTGATGAGGAATGGTGGTACGAATGGATGCGCAGTTTGACTGCTCTTGACATTGCTTGGCGCTGCCTCTGGCTTAATCTACCGGCGATGAGCTACAGCATGACTCGCCAACCTGGGATTCAGTCGATCGGCCTGACACACTGTGTCCTTTATTTCCCGTTTCGAATCCAGCGTCAGTTTGGTCATGATCAGACTTGCCCGAAGGAAGAGATAGAATACCCTGCTGCATTTCCAGTCTGAGGTGCACAGTTAGCTCGGTATGCCACAGCATGGAGGACGAGAGAACTTCTGGCCCCTGCTTCCACTTTTAGTTTCACCCTCTCTGATGAGTGCATAGCTTGGCTTGATGAAGAGACGCAGGTTGGGCCTACTTTGGCATCAGAGGCTTCTACAAGCTCTGGGAGGGGACGCAGGAACACCTGACTATGCCCCGAATTTATTTGCTTTAATCAGTATTTTCAAATTTTCTTTATGAATGTAATAAAAAGCAACTTCAATTTGTATTCAAGAGTAAGAGAACTCTGTACTGAAATCAATGTAATTGAAGGTTGTGGGTACTGAAAATTTTTTGTTTGGTACAAAAATGGTCTAAGTTGTAAAAAGATTAATTTGAGCAAAATTAACTTTTATTAAAACTTTTCAAAACCATTTTCGATATGGATCAAAACTAGACATACCCGAGATCTATCACTGAGATGTATAACCCAGGATCCTCAGCAACTAGAAAGTTGCCCCTCGTCTGAATAGCACTGCACTGGAGATCACAACTGAGCTCTTGAATGTAGAATAGATAAAGATGACCAACATGATCACACGGACAAAGTTGATCAGGGAAGTGTTTATGGATGGATTTCAGAATGAAGTTGCCTACGTATCCCAAATATGGGAATCAAACCTTACGTAGTTCGACTCGGGTTCACTCGTGTATTAACACTCTCCTTTTACGCTCTAACTTTTTCCGAGGCCGCCCTTTCTGGGTTTTCACCCTAGCGAGCCACTCAGGGAAAGTATTTCGTTAACTTGTCCATGTTGATCGACTGGGAGAACTCTAGGCCATCTAGGTCCATCGAACGACAACTCCACCTGACCAGATAGACTTGATGTTGTAAGGACCAGTCCAATTGGGTCTGAACTTGCCCCTAGGGTCGTGGATGGCAGCTTGGTTGTCTTTGAGCACAAGATCCCCTTCCTTCAAATTCCTGGACTTAACCTTCTTGTTGAAAGCCCTGGTGATTCTTCGTTGATAACCCTAAACGTGATACAGTGCTTTCAACCTTCTTTCATCAAAGAGCATGAGTTCTTCAAACCTGCTTTGCTGCCAATCTGCTTCAGCTATCTGACACTCAGCCAATACCCGTAATGACGGAACCTCAACTTCGATAAGCAAAACAGCCTCCATCCCATAAACCAAGGAATACGGAGTTGTCCCAGTAGAAGTTCGAATTGAAGTCCGGCAGCCCCACCGAGCAAATGGCAGCTTATCTGGCCAGTCCTGGTAGGTTTCCACCATCTTCTACAGAATGTTCTTGATGTTCTTGTTGGTGGCCTCAACTGCTCCGTTGGTTTGCGGCCGATATGTAGATGACTTATGGAAAGCCACATTATATTTCTCCAACAAGTCGATCACTTCCTTCTTGAAGTGGGAACCATTATCTGAAATAATTTCATTCGGGACCCCGTAGCGACAGATGATGTTGTTCCTGATGAACTTAGCGACATGCGATGCCTTCAACACCACGTAAGATTGGGCCTCAACCCACTTCGTGAAGTAGTCTATCGCTACCAGAATGTACTCATGCCCGTTGGACCCCTTCGAAGTGACAGCCTCAATTACATCAATCCCCCAAACTGAAAACAGCCATGGTGAAGTCATGTTGTATAGCTTAGACAGCGGAATATTCATGCGGTTTACATGGATCTGACATTTGTGGCATCACCGAACAAAGCCAATACAATCCTCCTGCATGGTGGACCAATAATAACCCTATCTAAGGATCTTCCGAGCGAGCATCACCCCGTTCATGTGCGCTCCGCACTCTCCTCCATGGATGGCCTCCATCAGGCGCTTGGACTCTTCAGTATCAACACACAGTTTATGCATCCCAAGATGACCTCTCTTGTACAGTTTACCCCCGCAGACAATGAACTGAGCAGCCATTCTTCGAATTGCCCTCTTATCTTTGGCATTTGCCCCTGGTGGATACGCTTCCTTTTCTAAGAAGTTCCAGATATTGTAATACCAAGGATTCTCATCTTGTACCTCATCTATGGCAGCAATCAGCTCGTAGGTCGCCACGAATTTCTGTTCGATGATGATCGGACGCATCCGGACTCCAAAAGGAATGTCTATCATGGAAGATAGAGTTGCTAATGAATCTGCGAACCTGTTGTTCTCTCTTAACAGATGGGCGAAATTTAGTTTCTCAAACCGAGAAATTAGCACATCCAAGGTCTGGTGATAGATTCTCATCTTTTCTTCTTTAACTTTCCAATCTCCTTTAGCTTGAAATACAACAAGGTTCGAGTCCCCGATGACATCCAACTGTTTTGCCCCTAGTTCTAGGGCGGCTTCTAGTCCAGCAATACATGCCTTATACTCTGCCTCATTGTTCGACACTCTGAACCAGAGTTCGACACTCTGAACCGGAGTTTGAATGCTAAGGGTATGCAGGAATTGTCGGGCACTATTAGCAACACTCCTATCCCATACCCATATTGGTTTGACGCTCCGTCAAAGTAAATCGTTCAAGTCTCTTCTTCGACATGCAGAATGGCCTCGTCTGGGAAGAGGTACTCAACTGCTTCATCCCCTTCAACTGGGTGATCGGCTAGGAACTCTGTTACCACTCTCCCTTTCACTGACCTACGCGTCATATACTTCAGATCAAATTCAGAAAGTAGAAGCAACCAACGAGCTAGCCTACCCGTAAGTGCTGTTTTCTCGAAAAGATATTTGATGGGATCTAATCTCGAAACCAGTATTATAGAGTGAGCTAACAGGTAGTGCCGCAGCTTCCTGGTAGCCCGCACCAAGGCCAAACAAGCCTTCTCCAGCGGAGTGTAGCGGATTTCGTAATCCAGCATTTTCTTGCTCAGGTAGTAGATAGCCTTCTCCACTTAGTCCTCAGACTCCTGTGCAAGCATGCAGCCCATTGTAGGTTCAGTCACTGAAAGGTACAGAATCAAAGGTTTTCCCGGCTCAGGCGATGACAACACAGGTGGGTTTTGTCAATATTGCTTGATCTGTTCAAAAGCAGCTTGGCATCGGCCATCCTATTGGAACTTTTTTCCTTCTTCAGGAGACCAAAGAGTGGTTCACAAGTCAATGTTAATTTTGCAATAAACTGTCTTATGAATTGCACTTTACCCAGAAAATCTCGCACCTCATTTCCAATCCTCGGTGGTGGTATTTCTAAGATGGCCTTGATTTTGGAAGGATCGACCTTTATACCTCTTTGTGTGATCAAGAACCCCAGCATTTTTCTTGCTGTAACACCGAATGTACATTTCTAAGGATTCAGCCGCAGCCGATACTCCCTGATCCATTGGAAGAATTTCTGTAAGGCGGTGTAGTGTCCCTCTCTTTCCTTGGACTTGACAATCATATCATCCACGTACACCTCTACCTCTTTATGGATCATGTCGTGCAAAATTGTGGTTGCGGCCTGTTAATATGTAGCACCAGCATTCTTCAGCCCAAACGGCATCACCCTATAACAATAGGTTCCCCATGGGGTGGTGAAGGCAATCTTCTCCCGGTCTTTGAGTGCCATTAGAATCTGATTGTAGCCAATAAACCCATCCATGAATGAGATCAATGCATGCCTAGTAGTAAAGTCCACTAATTCATCGATATGCAGCAGAGGAAAGTCGTCTTTTGGACTGGCTTTGTTCAAATCCCTGAAGTCTACACATACCCGAATTATGTCGTCCTTCTTTGGCACTAGAACTATATTGGCCAACCAAGTTGGGTATTCGGATACCAGCAGGAACCCTACGTTAATTTTCTTGGTGACCTCTTCTTTAATCTTGAGAGCCCAGTCTGGACGGATCCTTCTGAGCTTCTGCTTAACAGGTCGGGCCTCTGGGTCAAGAGGGATCCAGTGCTGTACAATCTTAGGATCAATTCCAGGCATGTCTTCGTAGGACCACGCGAAAACATCTTTGAAATCTTTTAACAAAATGACTAAGCGCTCGCGCTCCTCTGAAGACAACGTGGACCCGATCTGGACCAGCCGCGGGTCCTTCTCAGTACCAACATTAATTGTGGTGATTTCATCAACCAAGGGTTTTACAAACCTCTCCTGCTCTTGATCAAGCAAATGTTTCAAAACCAAAGGAATTCCTTCCTCATCATTTTCATCAAAATTTTGAAAGTCTTGATTAATGCGATAAATTAAGGGCACAGAAAAGTACTCGAAGGCCACAGCCGCACAATTCTCATTAATCACTTTCAAATCGCCTGATTCCTCTGTTACAACAGACTCAAAGGAAAAAGAAAAAGACGACCTAGACAAGACTGTGGCATCTGGGTTGTCACCTCTAAGAATATCAGACTTAGACTCAGACGAGCTGGAACCTGATTCCGACTCCACAGACTCAGTGGAATCAGATTCCGGCTCACTACCTGACCCGGTGCTGCTCAATAAAAAGCCCTCCTCGTATTGCCAGACGAGGAAGGGTGCAATGAATGCATCCAGAATGTTTGAAGATGGGCTCGCAGCTGTTTCAGTCTCGATCATAGTCACCGAGAAGTTATCCTCCAAGCACTCATGTACGATCGGAGGATCTGAGAGTGAACAAGCCAGTGCTACCCCCATTTTTATCTCTGCGCTCTCGGAATCCTCCTCCCTGCACTGCTCAGCCTCAGCTGGTGGGTCTGTCTGCTCTTCGACAACATCATCCCCAGACAATTGCAAGCTAAAGAAAATCTCGAACCTCGGCAACCGCCGCCTTTCTGCTTTCAGCCATAGCTCTGGGAAACCACAGAATGGGAAATCCTCTCCCTCCCGGACGAAACATCCGTTTAGGCTGCCCTGAATGGGTCGGTGCACCAACTCGTAAGGTTTCCCAATTTGCTTTGCTCTGGCCCTTCCGGTCATCTCTTTGCCTTTCCTTACCCAGTCCTCCTTGGTAGTCAAATAACCTAAACCAAAGGTATGTGGGTTATGCGGCACTTCGGCCGATGCTGCAATGCCTTTCCGGCCACTTTTCCCTAATCCCATCCCAGGGATGTGCTAGAGCTTGTTCATGAGGTACACAGACTGTGCACTGACATATATCCCCTCATCAATAGCCAGTATGTTCTGTACAACCCGGGCCTCAGCTAGGGTAAATCCTGACAGGAACACATCCTCCGCGCCATGTTCAATCTCCAGAACTGGCGTAGAAACCTCTAGCGGCGGATGGATTGAAGAATTCCCGAAAATAATGGCTACCCCCTTCCCATGGGGGTATTTAAGCATTTGGTGCAGGGTGGTAGAGACCGCCTTCACCTGGTGCAGCCACGGCCGCCCCAAGAGTAGATTAAAGGTTACGGGAACATCCAAGACATGAAAGTCAACATCCTGTAGTCCTGGACCAACCTGAGTCTGAATCTGTACAGTCCTCATCACTTCTCTGCTGGTATTGTCGTATGCCCGTATCACCTGGGTAGTTGGTACAAAGTCCATGGGCTTCAACCCGATTGCATATGTCGTCCTCAACGGACACACGTTGATAGCAGATCCTGTGTCAACAAGAACTACTGGTATCCATTTTTCTCTACACTCGACAGAGATGTAGAGTGTGCCCTCATGATTTATGCCCTCATGCGGCAACTCCTTGTCAGTGAAGGTCAACGTCGGGGAAACTCCTCCCGAAAAAACCAATCCTACCAGCTGTTCAGGCGTGGTGTCAATTGAAAGTTTGGCCCTGTCCTTCGCGGAAAGGACAGCCTGTCTATGAACTCTTGAAGCCATAAGCAGTCCCCAGATGGAGATGTCTGCTTGTATTTTCTTAAGCTGTTTCAATACAGCCTCCTCCTTGAGTAATTTTTCTTTCTGCCTTTCCGCCTCCTTGTCCTTCCCGGACGCCTCTGGTTGATCCAAATGTGGGGGCTTAAAATACCGCCCACTTTTGGTCATGTGGTCCACCTCTCCCACATACCAGGTATCATCCGATTGGCTTTGCCCTCAATCTTCATCGGTGTGGGCAAGACATAAGTCGTCATCTTCCCACCACATACCGTCGACTATCGACAGATAGCTATCTGGTTCTATTACGACTGTTCCTGTGCTCACAGCACATTCAGCCCTCGTAGGGGCTTTGGCCTTTCTAGCCCTTTCCAGATCTTCAACCTTTTCCCGCTCAAATTGCTTCAGTGCAGCATGCTGCTCAGTATCTTCTGTACTCAAAATGATTTGATCCCGAGCAAAATTCTTAACACCAGTGCTCTCTGGTGGTTCTCTTTGTTCCTCGGCCACTCCGGCCACTTCTAATGTCCCCGTGTCTAACGGACCCCGTTCTGGCTGAGGTACCTCAACAACATCCGGCTCGTCGCTGAGCCACCCAGTAGCTTCTGCTGACCCTTCCAGATCAAACCAGTTGACAGTCACGTCTCCCGAATCCTGTTCATTGAAGAACTGAAGGTTAGCAATGTCCTCCTCCAATTTCGCTAAGTCATCTAGCCCCTGATTAGGTCCATCCTCACGTACTACACTGATCTCGGCCCCCACTGGCAATTCCAACATTGGCTTTGGCTGATCCGTTGGTGTGATATAATTGCTTGGGTTGTTCTCAAAACTCACAGACCCCTCTGGCTCTGAATCCTCATTCTTCTCTGCTCCCAAAGTGATCCCTACTCTACCTTCGGTAGTCACCACCACCGGTTCTAGTTGGGTTTGGGAGATGTCCAACATGCACAAGTCAGTGTTGTGTGGAATGAACACCTCCAGCTTGGGTAAATGGGAAGATGTTATATATATACTAGGGTCGTATGACACAACCACAGTTTGGATCAGGTTGATACGTTTGGGAGGTGGAGCTTGGTTATGTGGTGGGAGAGGGTTGGTTGTGACATTCGGCTTCTCCAGAGGCATAATCACCCTGTTGTCGATGAGATCCTGAATCTCATGACGTAATCAAAAGCACTGGTCGATTTCATGGCCATGCTGTTGGTGATAGGAACAATACTTCACCGGGTTATGGGAGAGAGGAAGCTTTTCTGGCAAGGGCCGCGGCTCTAGGGGCTTTAGGTGCCCTTTCTTGATCAAAACCCCCTAAAGCCTTGGACAAAGACACGTATAGTGGGGTGAAGGTTCTTTGGCCTCGGGAGGCATATCTAGCTATTTACGAGCTACTTCCGGATGCACCGGTAAAGGGTGTAGCTGTAAGGGTTTTTGGAGTGGTGGCGGTGACCATTCCTACATCTGAAGATCTAGCAGCTGCAGCACTGTTTGTGCCTGCATTCGTACTGCGGTTGAATGCCCTCTTGGGCTGCTTTCTCTCATGGTCAATCAGACCCTGTTTCATTGCGTCCTTGATCTGCACCCTAATCTCATATAGATCCGCAAAGGTGGGTAGGGAGAGGACGATCATCTTTTGCATGAGCTTAGGCTGGAGTTTGCGCATAACCATCCATATCTGATCTTTGTCAACGGGCTTGATAGTCATCATCGAGGCTTTAGCCCTCCAACGGATCACAAAATCGGAGAAACTCTCCTTCGGCTCTTGCCTAGTTGTCTCGAGATCACGAGTTGTGACCTCAATCTGAGTGTTATAGGAGTTTTAAGCTATGAATGCCTCAGCCGTCTCCTCCCAATTCCTCTTAATAGAGTCCTCCAGTTTTGCATACCAAATAGCCGCTACACCTGACAGGGTCCGGCCAAACAGGGAAAGCTTCTGCAATCTGGAGAGGCCCATTGGCCTTAGGATATCCAAAAATAGTCGCAGATACACCATAAGATCTCCAAACCTGTCAAAATGATCGATGTGCGACATCTTAAACTGGTCCGGCAGAGTCACGGCCGAATCGATATATCCATCCTCTATATCCGAAATGGATTTCACACCTTGAGCCTTCTTAAAAAGCTTTTCTAGCTTGCTCACTTTTAGTGTTGTTGGATCCACCTTAAACTCAAACGGTGAATCCACTAGATTGAAGGGCGCTTTAGACAGCTGGGGTAAGATTGGGGATGAAGCTGGCCCCGTTGGCACGTCTATATTTTCCTGGACATTTGCAGTCTCCCCGAGTATTGGGACTCTAGGTGGGGGAAGAGGCGGGTGCGAAGTAGATGCTCCAGTTTGCTGCTGTAGCCTGACAATTAACTCTGCCTGTTAGGCCACTACCTCGGCTTGAGGTGCAGACCCTTCTACCTGACGGGCAGCATCCTGCTGCATGGCTTGCATACTTTCCTGGAGCTGACACATCATCTCTTTCATGCCTGCCATAATGTGTTGATTCAACTAAATAATCAGTATATCTGTCCTGTAGTAGAAACTGAGACATCAGCCTGACTGTTTACTGGTGGGGTGGATAAGGACCACTATTCTAGCAACCGTTGTTCTGACGCACTACGCCTAACTGACCTCCGTCGAATAACCGGGGGTAATAAGTGGAACACTGGTTGTCCGTCTATCAGATCCGCGGATCGATAAAATCTACGACCTCTAATCCAGAGTGCTCGGGGAATATCTGCCTGGTCGGATGCAATAGCACTAAACTACCTTGCAAAAAGATAAATAAAGCATAATAAGGAAACAATAAGCAGAAAAACGGACAGCATAACGGCTTAAATAAAGACAACACATAGTTGGCAAGGCAACACACAGTTGACATTTCTAAGCTAAATACACTGTTCTCAAACACTGTTTATGTGCCCAAATCGCTGTCCTAAAACTGAATCTGATACCTTCAGGTAAAACTGATTCCCCAAATACTGATGCCCTCAGGCCTGATATCTAGACTTGCAAACTGATACATGCGTTCCTGTAGAGGCACACTCTAAAAGCACATAACAAACAAATGAGAGCCAAAACACCCCTATGGAGGGGTAGGGTTTTCCTGTCCTATTTTGTCAGGAGCTAGGGTTTCACTATGCACGCAGTGGTTTCAAACAACCTGTAATCGACTAAGCAACCTGTCCTAGCTTGGAATGGTCACTATGGATTCCGAATGTGCACTAGGTCGAATGGTCAAAAAGGGGTGCCCCGGTAAAAACTGGAGTTTGTGTTCCCGTCGTGGCGGAGCCCGCAACCGATCAGCCTTATGGCATGCTTCTCAAAACAAGCCTCCAACAAACCGTTCAGGAATAGCATACGACAAACACGGTGTCCTAGGCGTACCAATGCAAATGCAATGTAAAGAGACACATAAGTCTAATCAAAACAAGATATCATGAGTTCGAGTCAAGTTCTCTAAGTCCCAAGCAGAGTCGCCAGAAACTGTAGACCGCCCCGAGAATTCCCCAACTCTGCGTTGCGAGGGCGCGAAATCCATTTTGTTCTCTAGCTACTACAGTTCGGACTCAATGTCACAGTTCTGAAACTAATCTCACAAAGTGCAATGCGAGACTGATAAATCACCAAAGAGTCCAAATCCGGCAAATCGTTTTGGAAAACTGATTTTTATAAAGAAGTGCCAAACATGGACTGCTTTGCCAAATACAGAGTCGCCACCTAAATATTTTATTTTGGGGGAATTTAGGAAACCCTGACTCGTGCCTAAGGCCACGTGTCCGTCATCACCAAAGCTACCTCAGCTCGGGAACTTGGGTACGAGAGGGGAAGGTCATGCAATGAGCACCCCCGTTCGCCCGATCAAAGATCAGCCTGTACTAAGCATGATATTTTATTTTTGAAAACATATGTGTTCTTATTCCGGTTATTAACCTAGAAGTACTATGTGATGCGCACAGTATACAAGTATAGACTAGATCGCCTAAGTTGGAACAAAACATTGCATGTTCGTTTGTTAAAAATGATTTGAAGTTTGCTACTCGCAAGTAAGCTAAATAGCGGATTTCAATGAATTGTTCCAATTCAAGCAATCCAACCTTCACCCACAGGCATTCAGGCAGTTAAACACTTAAGCAGTTAACCTCATGGCAAGCATGCTATACATGGCAACATACACATCCCATACAGTGTGCTAAAGCGTAAACACTCACAGTGTACTACGAGCCAAAACAAAGAACTAGTTAGAAATCATGCATGATCCTAGTTCATGTTAAGATGGCTAATGCAACACATGCAAAAATGCAAGTAGAATAGGCTCGGCTATTCTAATCATGTCATGTGAAATGCAACTTGGTACATGTATTCAAATTGGAATTGAAGTACAATGCAGTTAGTATGATGCGCCAAGCACGGTGCATGCAAAACAAATGAATGGATGCACACATGCAAGCATAAGGTATGCTAATCGACATATGCCCTAAAACTAACCATCGTTAGCGGTTAAGTAAAAGGGAGAAAGAAATGGGGGTTGGAAGACATGCATCACACACACGCACACTTATTACAACAGTTGGCCCTCTCGACGAAGGGTCCGAATAAAGAGCTAACTAGCTAATCTAAGCTAATTAAACTAATTATTACATCATGAAACTACCTAACTAACAAGCTAGCTAATTATGTACAAAACAAAGCTAATTAACCTACAAGTTAACTAACTAGTTAGTACAACACAGATAAGCAACTAAACGCATTAAGTACTTAAATACATAACCAAAGCATAAACTAGCTAAGGAAAGCATTAAAGAGAGGTCCTCGGGACGAGGAGTGCATACATGCTCTGCCGCCTCGTTCAGAAATCCGTTGCAATGTCCCAACTTGCCTCTGTTTGCAATCGTTCTCAGAACCTTGCACAAAGCTCCAGAAAGCTTCTAACTCACCTTGGGGACCTGTGGAAGGGCTGCTGACCAGTTGTTGATGCTACTAGCCACTGGCCGACCAATTTTTGTTGCTGCAGACCAGAAAAAGTGGTCGGCCAGCTAGTTTTTCTTGTTGGCCGACCAGTTTTTGCTGCACTTCTCCAGTTTGCTACAACAGAGAGCAAGAAAAAGCATGGCAATGTATTTGCAAGATATGTGTGCACAACCACCCTTCCTATCATTTTATAAGCTCAAGGGAGTGCGGTTCTCGACCCTTCGGCCACCAATCACGCATCTCGATGCATGATGGCCGAGAAGCCAAATTGCACAATTCAATGTAAAATGAATGTACACATAAACACATAAAACCTAAAACTCTATCATGTATAATCAAGAGCATCGGCGACCAGGAATTAAGGCACGTTTCATCACTTCAAGTATGAAACGCCCCTCGTTTCCCGTGTTTGGACTATCACCTATTCCAAACAAAATGCAACAAATAACATAGCATACACAATGCAATGCAACATGGCATGCTCAATGCAATGAATAACATGGCATACTCAATGCAATGTGATTATGGCATACACAATGCGAACAAGAACATGGCATACACAATGCAAACAACATCATAACATGCACAATGCGATGTAACATGGTATACACAATGCTCAATGGACTTAAACCGAATATGGGTAAACCTCAGCCATGCCCAAAAACTGTGGCCATAATGCTAAAATGAAGGCATGAAGAGCATATACAAGCATGCACATGCAATGGCCCATTGACTAGGCATAAGAGCACAACTCTCAAGAGTGCTCAAGGAATGACAAATGTGGAAGTGTAACAACACTATGAGCACTGAAATAATGTATGAAATGATGCCAAATCATTCAATCAACACAAGCATAGCATACTAGAGTCCTTAAGGCATAAGGCTAGTAAAGAGGACTACAAATGGGGCATGCAATACATGGCACAAATGCATGAACCAATCATGGACAGAGCTTAATTAGGTCTAAACAAGGACCACATCATGCAAAGATGGGGGCTTAAAGGTCTAAGCAAGATGGCATACATGCTAGGCCATAAGCAAGGCAACAATGCATAACACTCAAAGGCACTAAATGAGTGAATGAAGTGAGAACATGGTAATGCTACATGCTCTGAAATGCCATGATACATGATGCTAAATCATGTACACAACACAAATGAAGCATGCTATAGTACACAAAGCTTGAAACTAGCATAGGCATTTGTACTACAACTATGCAAAACATGAAGCACATGGTCAAGGCAACCCAAAACAGTCCTAGAACATGTCAAAATGAGTCTAAAACATGTATGAAAGGATGCCAAAATAAGCTAGCATGAAGAGCATAAGGCATGATGAATGCAAGGCAAATAAGGTGGATTACACTACACCTACCAAGACCAAGCATGAGATGGCTTCGCCAAAAAAAATCAGAGTTATATCATGCAAAATAACCCTAAAAACACATTGAAATGATAGCTCGCAAGCTTAAGCATGAAGGCATACGCAATGACTCATGTTTAAGGCATAAAGGGCAAACCCTCCAACGCATTGAATAAGTGAAAGATGTGAGTGTATGAACATGAAACATGGACTGAAATCACATTTCAAATGATGCCAAATCATGAAAATAGTCCAAGTAATGCATGCTAAAGGACTTGATACACAAAGCTAACAAGCTAGAATGCATTATAGCTATACTAAGCATGGAATGTATGATCAAAACAACACAAATTAGAGCTTAAGCATGCAAAAACATGGACAAAAGCTTCTTGAAGTTAAGCCAAAATCATGCTAGAATGATAGTCTAAAGCATGGTACACATTAGGCTAGTTCATGGGATTGCATTGCAAGTGCATGGAGCATGCATGGGGCTATCAAACAAAACCTTAACAGAGGTATATCATGGAAAAACAACACCAAGAACATGTTGAAATGGACTCAAAACATGCTAGAAAGACATGCTCAAACATGAGGCATACAAAGCTAGTTTGTGAGGATTACACTACAAGTGTATTAAGCATGCATGAGGTGCTCAAGACAACAAAAAACAGTGGTATGCCATCTCAAAATAACCCCAAATACATGCTAAGAACAAGCCAACACAAGCTTAATAAACATGAGGCATTCAAAGCAAGCATATAAGACACAAGGAGAGAGGATGACCCTCTCCTATTTGGGACCTCAAAACCACCTCTCCACCACTGAAAATCCTCTGGATTTCAGTGGTGAGAAGTCCAAAACTAGGTGGTCCCAATAGCTTAAAAGAATGGCACAAGAACAAGGCCAAACAAGGCCTAAGAGGGGGTAGACCACCTCTAAAACAAAAGTGACCTTAAACAAATATTTTAACGACTGAAAAATAGAAAATTTTTGCAGTAGGAAGTTAAGTCTAACACACCATGAAAAATGGTCTAAAAGCTTAAGCAAAACAAAGGATTAAAGGGCTAGTTGACTCACCCTTGTAGAACACCTTCAAAACCGCAACTCCAGTAGCTTTTTTGAACTCAAACCAACCCAAAAACTCCAAAACAAACCTCAACAAGCCTCAGCAACAAAAGGATGGTGTTTAAGTGTGTGTTTGTGTGTTAAAGTGTGGTAAAATTACACTTTTAAGGCACAAAATGAAAAACAAGAGCAAAATAAAGACAAATGTGTATCTATATCTTCCAAGCCCAAAAAACTAAACCTGGAGGAGGAGGGGGGAGGTTCTCTCTTATAGAGAACAAGAAACAAGCTTGTTGGACAAGCTTTAGGCTTAAAGCCATCCCTCCATACACGTGTATGGAGGATGGCTTATGTGCCTTCCAGCTGGCACAACTGACCTAAAAATATCTCCAAAGAGGTGATGAAAAGTGGTCAGCCAGCTACTTGAAGTGGTCGGTCAACCACCACAAGTGGTCTCCCAAGACAAAAAGTGGTCGGCCATGGTGGGAGATGGTCAGCAGCATGAAAACAATGCAGTGGTGCGGTGACCGACCAGAAAAGGTGGCCCAAAGACCAAGGAGACCAGTTGGCCGACCAGAAAACTGGATGGCGGGAAGAAAAATGGTCTCCAAGGGGAAGAACTGGTCTCCCACTCTTGTACCATCTTTCAAATAAGGAAAACAAGGTTTTTACCAAAAACAAACCAAAAATGATGCTAGACGAAAGTTCGAGAGACAAAGCGCGCAGCCGAAAGCCCCGAAAACTAGTCTACGAGCACCAAAAGTGGTTTACGACCACAAAAGTGGTCTCCCAGACCACAGTGTCCCTCTAGGTAGAGGCAACAAGGCATGGTTCAAAAAACAAGCCAAACGGAGAATGTTAAGCAGTCCCGAGACAAGGCGCGCGGCAGAAGGCTCTGAAAACTGAAAACTAGTCTCCAAACGAGAAAAGTGGTCTACGACCACCAAAAGGTGGTCTCCAAGGCTACTCCCTCCCTCCAGGGAAGGAAAACAAGGTTCGGTCCACAAACCGAGCCAAAGCAGAAAGAGTTTAGAGGCCCGGAGGCAAGGCACCCAGCCGAAAACTCCGGAAACTCGAAATGAGTGCAACATGCACTATCACCGAGCGCTCAACCGATGATGTCTGAGTCTTAAGGTCGGTCAAAAATGGGGTGTCTACATAAGTATTCTAAGTACACAACTAAAGGCTTGATTTCTTACCTTAGGTTCTCAATTTCTTGAATCCTAGTGAGTTCTTGCTCAATTTCTTCAATTCTCCTTAATTCTCAAGCAAATTCAAATTTCTTTGTTTGAAGACTTCTACCTAGCCTCTCTCTCTGTCTCTCTGTCTCTCTCTCTCTCTCTGTGTGCACATTTGAGTGAGTGTTAGCTCAAAAATATGTTGCAATGAAGGGAAAAAAATAAGTTGAGGTATAAAATGTGCCTTATATAGACTTAGATCAAAACAATTCATTAATTAGGCTTAGTTTAGCATTAATTATTATAATTTAAACGTTCCGAATCGGATTTTAATTAAACTTACCATAATTTTTCAAAAATCCTAAATAACACATAAACCAAGTCAATTTCGTGATCAGATGCCGATAAGACCTTCAATTTATAGAATAGAACAAAACGAGAGATAGATATTTCTACACAGAACAGATATAAACTCAAATAATGCAATGCATATGTAATTAACTTAGGATTTTATTTCATTTACTTATTAGACATAGTTAAGCATGAATTAGCGTTATTCATGTGGCGGGGTTGTTACAGATGTGGCATCATGGCTAGTGAAATTAGATAGAGATTTTCAAATCGCAATTGTAAAAATGGAGATAAAGATCTACATATCAAGATAAAATAGATGATGATGGAGATTTGCAAATGGAGATAGAGATAATCAAGATTTGGAGGTCATGAGTGCAATCATCCTTACCTTTTTTTTATCTTTTTTACTTAGATTTTCATTTTCATTTTGATTAAAAACATTAAACACGTAAAATAGTCTGCTTCATCTAGTTTTCTAGTGTCTGGCTAAAATAATTAACAAAGGTTTTATGCCAAAGTGAAATTTCATCAAACAGTGTGAAGGCAAGACAAAGATGTAATCTACAGCCTCAAACTTCCAAATCAAAATCAAACCAATAAAGTAACAAGTCCAATATTAACTAAAAAACAATTCAAAACAAGTAAGCATCTCTAACGTTTACTCTTTTTTCATCAAGTTTGAGTAAAAGTTTCATTTGATATCATGTGTTCCAACATAAAATTTTAAATTTTCATCAAAGCACTGGTCGACCGGGATGATGTCCAGCCGATCGATCGGCTTATTGTAAAATGACCAACTCTGGCAGGATAATTTTGCAAGGAAGAGGTTGTCCAGAAGGATGTCCGAAAGGATGTTCGGACGAACATCCGGCCCAACGATCACCTACAAATTTGATGAAACGCTCCAAGCATCTTTAATTTGATGAAAAGTTGAAGACATCCTTAATTTGATATTGGTTTGATGTTATGATTGGAGCACCAAAACTAAACTTTTTCATCAAATTCAAATTTGATAAAAGAAAAGAGTAAGCGTTGGAGATGTTCTAACAAGACCTTGGCCTTTTTGTTATTTTTCATTTGATTTTGATTTAGATTTAGATTTTCATTTTCATTCTTATTTTTATTTTTATTTTGATATTAGATTTTTGTTTTAGTTTTGATTGTTGTATGGTGGTAATAGAGTGTTTGGTGGTAGCCGTAAGGTAGAGTGATGGGTGAAGGACGAGGTGGTGCACATGGATGGTCTAGGTGTATGGAAGCTCTAGTGTTATTTGATGGTGATGATAGGGTGAGCAATCACTTGAAGGGGGAGGTGCATAGTGGCATTGTTGGTGAAGCTGGAGTGTGATGGCGGTGAGGTGGAGTTGCACAATGGTTGTTGTTTCTGAATGTTGCAATGATAGAACGGAGAAGAAAATTATAGGTTTAAAATGTCCATTTTGCCTAGGGCTGGGCAACAAACCCACCCGCCCGCACAAACCGCCCGACCCTACCCTACCCGCAGTGCTTTGGGCGGTTTCGATGTAGGTAGGCGGGCGGGTGCGGGTCAAGAAATTGGCAAAAGATCGGGTTCGGGTCGAACCCGACCCGCCCTCAACCCGCATCTTTTTTTTCTTTTTTTTTTAAAGAAAAAATAACTAGTTATTATTATTATTTTTTGCATTTTGGATGGATGGAGATAACTAGTTATTATTTTTATTTTTACATTTTGGATGAAAGTAAAATTTATTATATAGGCACTTATATACATTATCATGATCTAATGATATTTAAATTAGTGTTACTAGTTTGACTTTTATTTATATATATAAAAAAAATCATTATATTCCATTAGTCTAGTAGACACAGTTAAATATGATATTTTGAATTGTCATTCTATTATCACATTATTGCATATTAAAAACTAAACAGTGAAGATTAATCCACTATTAAAATTAGTATTACTAGTTTAACTTTTAAGGGTTTGTTTTTGCATATTTAAATTAGTGTTACTAGTTTGACTTTTAAGGGTTTGTTTTTGCAAGCTAATGAGGAAGATTAATTACTATCCTCAAGCATGGTTCCATATCATCTTATCTAACATGTGGACTATTTATTATGATCATGAATTGTATATCTTGTAATTTAATTTATAACTCTTCTAAAAAAAAAAAAAAGTGTTTAGAAAGTAACAAAAAAATGTCAAATTTGCTTAAGTTAAAAAAAACAAAAAAAAACAAAAACTAAACTGCAAACCGAACCGCACCCGCCCGCACAAACCGCGAACCGCATCGCGGGCGGTTGCGAGTCCATTTTTCCCCAACCGCATAAGTGCGGGTCGGGTCGGTTTTGACCCGCACCCAGCCAAAACCGACCCGTGAGCAGCCCTAATTTTGTCGTTGGAAACATGTCACATGTTATACACATGACTTCTTTTTGCTAAAAATCTTAACAGAGGTTAATGATTGGACTAAATTGGTACAAAATACAAAATTTAAGGTTAAAATCAAACAAATTAAAAACACAAAGACCAAAATGACACAGAGTAAAATATAAAAACTATTAGAGCATGTTTGTTTTGAAGGATAACACCATGGGATTGGACTATTAGTCTGGATGGACTAATAGTCCGTTGTTTGGTATGAATTTTTTGGTTCGGACTAATAATCCCCCCGGACTATTAATCCCATATTTGTGGGACTATGCTATCCCATGGGGGGGCGAGATAGAAACCATGGGATAACTCATCTCATAGGATTAGCTACTAAAATTACATTTTTGTCCTCTGATATTTAATTATGTATTATATTTAGTAAAATTCAATAAAATTTAAATGTTTCAATTTAAAAATACAATAATTTTATCTGATTTTTATTTTTTTTTATTTATTTAATTTTTTAAAATAATTTTTTATTGATGTTTTATTTCAAAATTTTGTTTATATTTTATTTAATTTCATTATTTAAATTTTAATAGATGTTTTATTTTATTTCATTATGTTATTATTATTATTATTATTTAAAATAAATTTATTTAAAATTTTAATTAAAAAAATAACATATATTTTTATTGATATTTAATTTATTTAATTTTTTAAAAATAAATTTATTTAATTGTGCAAAAAATAAAATAAAATAATTTTTTATTTAATCTAACTAAAAATAATTAAAATATTAGAGTTGTGTTTAATATTGCTATTACTTAGTAAATAATTGAAAAGGATAAAATAGTCATTTGAACATTTATCCTTCTCCATAATATCCCAAACAAACATTGGATAACTAAAAATAGTCCAATCCAGACATCTACTCCCATGACTAAACAAACATAGGATACAAATCCAGTCCAACCAAATAGTCCAGGAACAATGTATTTCAGAACTAATAATCCGATGGATTACAATCCCCCCTTATGCAGTCCGTCCAAACAAGCACACCCTTTATGTAACAACAAAAGACTTGTGTAATGGGGACCATTCACTGAAATTCATCTGTATTGTTATCGATGTTTATCATTATCATGTGATTAAAGCTATCTCTGTTTGGAAAATTATTAAATAATTACCCTCCGATAATTGGCAACAGTGATGGAAACAGAAAGGATTAGGCTTTGACGTTATTTAAGACAGCATCCAAAGTAGAAAGAAAAATGAAAAACAAACAACAAATAAGCTTGTATAATGTGATCATTCACTGAATTTAATCTGTTTTGTTAGCAGTGCAGATCATCATGATGTGAATTTTATCTGTTTTTAAGTACTCTAGTGGACGGAGGACAGTCGGTGAAGTCTTTAACCTTAAAACACATGGGGCTTATTGATGATTTTGAACAAGCATTTTGTTAACCTCTCTTGCATCGAATTCTAATTTTACTAGTTAACTACATTGATGATTTTGAATTATACCTATTTTGTCAATGTGATTTAGGAATATATGAAATTTACAGAGTATTATGTGAATGTTAATATTGATAGATTGTGTAGAACTAAAAATATGATATATGACATTGGCAATGATTTGTTCAATGATCGCGCTAAAAGAAATTCCTGACTACATCAGTAAATGATTCTATAAAAGTGAACCATAAAAGTTCAAATTACACCCATAATCATTGGGTGCATCTTTTTTTCTTTTTCTTTTTTTCCCCTCCAATTCCCCTCTCTCTCTCTCTCTCTCTCTCTCTCTGAAAATGTTGAACAAAGCCTCTTCTTCCCATTTTTATAGCATCTTCTTCTTCTTTTTCTGGTTCATAATGTTGATGTTCATCATGGTCCAACCAGTTACATCCGCAAGAAAACCAGCTGGCAGCAAGTTCTCTCTCTGTTATATATTTATATCTTTGATTTTTGTTAAAAAATTATTTATATCAATTATTTCTCATCGAGATGATTTTTGTATGATTGCTCTTGACCCACATGACCTACAAGAGAATAGATGAGCCTTGGGTGTACATGAGTGTGGTAATTAGTTGAAAAACCTCTCCGACCATGATTATATTAGCTAACTTGGAGTAGAATAATAAACCTAAAAATGATATTAAAAAGATAGATTTTAGTATTTTGAATATTGCTTACCCTATCATATGTGCACTGACTTTTTATAGACGGTTTTCATAAATGAACCATTAGTACTGGTGGTTTCTATCAATTTCATAGAATTTTTGAACTATACAATTAAGATATTAGATTGTGATTTTAACATATTTCATTAATTTACATAATTTATATAATTGAAAAAAAATCTACTAATATATTGATTCTGTTACATAATATGTAAAACAAGTGAAAGTCATCATAAAATTTGTAAGAATAGTCATGAATTAAAAGGTGAATCAGAAAATTTTGGAAAATAAAAATAAAAAAACTCAGGATTTGATTCTTAAAAAAAAATAAACTCTAAATTTTTAATTTTGTTAATTTAAACTCTAATGTTTTGATTTATTTTCAATCTGAACTATCGACTTGTTTTTGTTAAGTGAAACTAAAAAATAAAAAAATAATCATTAAATTCAAAGTAAGTGTATAAAAAATATCCAAAATATTATTTTTCATTAAGTTTAACAATTAAAATATCATTTTTCCTTTAACCTAACGAAAACAGGTGAATGGTTTAGATTGAAAATAAATCAAAAGACTTTAGTTTAAATTGACAAAATTTAAAATTTATTTTCTTAAAAAGATCAAACCTTTATTTTTATTTTTATTTTTATTTTTGTAAATTTTTAAAATTTTAAAAGGGGTCATTCTATGGACATCATAGAAATATTCATAAATTAGCAGGCTAATAATATAATTTTGAAAAGCTGACTAGTCTCTCTGCTCTCGCTCTCACTCTCATATATGGCTGGTTGTTTTTGTTTTTTTCATCATCTTATATCTCCAATTATATGATATTACAATCTAGGGTTAATATATTACATTTTTCATTTTTATAATATAATTAAATTTCATTTTAATTCTTATAATTTTATATTTGGTCAAAATTTTCTCATAATAAAATTTTAATGCATTAACAATAAGTACAAAAAGTTTTCCTTGAAAAGTACAGCGCATATTACTATTACCAAAATATTCGTAGTGAGTAATTTAATATTTTAAATTTTAAAATAATATAACTTTTGATTTAGATGTCAATTTTTAATAAAATTAATATTTTCAGAATCCTCTTATCAACATCTATCAAACAAAATTTAAGAAACTATTGATTACCAAATTACCGTCAACATTTGTTGAATTATTGATTATGAAATTCGTAAAAAAAAATTAAAAAAAAAATTACTGTCGAAATTGACATAAATAATAACATGTTACTCTATTTCACAATAATATGTTATTGATTACCAAAGTAACACTTTATTATTTTCTTAAACAGAGTATTAGTAATAAAGATATAAAGTATGAAAGGAAACTCTACAAGTTCTTTTACTGCGAGTTCATAAACAAATCAACAATAATTCGTGAAGAAAACTTTACATACAATAATCAATAAACTCAACAAATTAATCAACAAATTCTTTCCAATCTCACCAAATTTTTGATCAATAGACCCAATCTTTCAACCAAACTCTCCTTAATCACAAGAGATTTCTACACCTACCACTACTTTCATCAAAACCCAACCAAGACCCAAATCTAGACATACTTTCATTGCAAAAATGGCATAAGAGCTTCTTCCTCTCAGAACTTTTCTTCTTCTTCTTCGTTTTGATTTATGAATTTTTGGAATTAGATTTTGATTTCTTATGTTCTTGATTTATGTGTGATGAACAATGGGTGTTAGTGTGTAAAGGTTAGTGAAAGCAGACTGGATATATACACAAGTGCAAAATTGTCCAGAAAAAAGAGAAAAAATATTAGTATATCCTTCATGGAGAAAGCTTTGTTGCTCAGGAGATTTAGGAAGTAAAATATTTTGAACCATCCTTTACACACTAACATGATAGATCTTAGCGTTTTTGACTAAATTTTCCTAATTTAATTTCTATACTATAAATCTGAATTCAATTTAGTCATCAACAATGATTCATCTCAATAATTTGGGAGCACTAATGGACCACTAATGAGGTGAAAATTTAAAAAAAAAAAAAACACAAGAGCAAAACATCCCATTATGTGGGACCCACACCACTTTAGAGCTATTAGTGCTCCTCTTTTTAGTGATCTCACTCATTTTTGTTTAGTCATTATCAATGATATGGTTTTTGACAAATGGACCAAGTACGATTGGGGTGAAAGGAAGTCCCTCATCTATGGCACCTTCTGCAACAGGCGTCGGCGGCCAACCGATCATATATCGGGGGTCACGTTATCCGTTTAACAAAGGTAGTTGCACCATTTGCAACCGTTGTCGTCAATCTCGTGGTGCTGGGTCACCACCCTAGAGGCATTGAATGGTTGGCAAATTACATCGCTAATTTTTTGTATTTTGTTTTGTTTTTTTTATTTTATTGTTATTTTAGTTCATATCATTTTAATTAGTTTGATCTTGACTCTAAATTTTAATTTTTGTATTAATTTGGTTCAATAATAACTCGTGTTATGGTTTTTAAAAGAACTTGACCGCTCAGTTGGTTAAGATTAATTCATTGAGTTAAATAAATTTATAATTTTTTTTTCTATAAAAGCATGACATACTGCTAATGTGCGCATTTTCAATTATAAAAAAAAAAAAAAAAAAAAACTAATAATTATAATCAATTAGACTAAATTTATACAAAATTATAAATTCATGACCAAAATTAAACCAATTAAAATTACCAGGAACAAAATGATATAAGTCAAAATGGGCTCATTTGGTGACTTGACTATTTTAATTCACTTTTTGACTATTTTAACGTAGCTAAAAAAATTGTATTTTGGGACGATAGTTGGCTTTTTTTGTAGTTGATTTGATAGTTGTGAGAGAAAAAATGAAATAATTATAATTTAAATGTGATATTTTGTTTTATTAATTATTTTAATCTATTTGTCTTTTGTCACTATTTTAGCCCAACACAATATCTGGACCATAAGATGCTTTCTTTTCCTTCTTTTTTTTTTTTAAAAAAAAAAATTAAGTGTCATGCGTGGATGCAAAACTATACTAATTAACAGAATTAACTTGTTTGGTTAAAATTTTTGCACCTTATTACGACTCAGTGGTTCAAATATTTGTATTTACGTATAGGTCTTACTCTTCGTGTGTCTATTTACTAGGGACTTTTTCTCCCATTTTGGAGTTTTTCTTTATTGATTACAGTATTTGATTTTTATGATTATGGTTGTAAGTCAAAGTTAAATCAAACGCTCTAATACAAAATTTTAAAAAATTTAAAAAAAATTATAAACAATTCATTAAGTTGGGTTACACCAAATATTCCATCATTAATAGTAGCCTAATAATTTACCTCTCGAGGTGGGGGCAATTAACGATGTATACCACCGTTCAAGGAATTGGTGCACAACACAAGGTTCGTACTCATCCACTCCCATTGATTTTAACAGTGTTTTTACAAATCTTTGCATCCCTTGAAATGTTTTCATCACCATCTGCCTTTTGTTTTACTGCCCCTTTCACCTATACAAGGCAGGGTTCCACAATTTTCTAAGCAGCTTAATTCAAGGAACAACAAATACCTCACTACTTTCCATAAATAAAGCATTTGCTTTCTTTTAACCAAGTTCAACTCCAGGCCTATATGTTGCATAAAGGAGTGCTAGAATCTAGTGTGTGACTATGTGCATTTAAATAGCAAACAACTATTGAAAATTATCGAGTTCTCATCAGATCTACTACTACCCAGCCTTTTGAGTTGGGTTTTATTTTGGAAATTAAAAATTATAAATAGCATTCACTCAAAAAATTATATTTTGCCCTTTGTTTTTTTTTTTTTCCCCTATTATTAGTTTTCACGCAAACCAAATGGAAGCTTGTTGGCTTATTTTTCTTACAAAAGAAAATATTATAAATGCGAGCGTGCCAGTAAAGATTGAAAAATCCTTACAGATTAAATTCAAACCAATTATCAAGCGATTGTGTTAACGGTTCTTTTGCCTCAATGAAGAAGACTTCAAAATTGCCAAGTGTAGAGAAAAGAAAAATTAACAGAAGAATGAGGGAGACAGAAAATGATGATTGAGTGAATAATCAGGGTGATTGAGTGAATAATCAGGGTGATTGAGTGAACAATCAAAGTAACAATTACTTACCTCTACTCCTATGCTTTGAAAATGAAGTGCATAAAATGCTTCGAAAAGGAAATTCTGAAAATAAATGCTTCGAAAAGGAAGAGCATAAAATAAAATGTAAGTAATATAAATGATAAGAAAAATAGAAATCAATTGTCTTTGATTTGAATTCTGGATCCTCTACAATGTAGCCATGAATAACTATTTATAGGCACAAAAAAAAAAAAAAAAAAAAAAAAAAAAAAAAAACTACCTAATAACTACCCAATTCTTCCATATCCTCCATTTCATTCTCCACGATCTTCTATAACTTCCTTTAACCCCCACTTCATACTCCATGCTCTCCATGTTCTCCATCATCTTTCCACATTTCATAACCTCTTATAACCTCTAAATGAGTAGAAGGGTATCACATGTCCTGCAATTATATAAATAATAAATAATAATAAAAACTACAGATTTATAGTGCCAACATTACCCTATGCGACACTTAAAAATGATGTTTACTTGAATGTTTAAAGGGCTAAATCAAGCACATGACTAATCTAAACAACAAAGTGCTTCGAATAATATCAGCAAAGTACTTCGAATGATATAATAGCACCAATAAAATGCTTCGAATAAGCATGAAATTATGACTAGATGTCTCAAATTATATATATATATATATATATATGTGTGTGTGTGTGTGTGTGTGCGTCTTGAAGGGATATTATATATGTACTTCGAATCGGCATCAATCTGTTGAAGGAAATTAAACAATTTTATTTTATTCGTACTTCAAACACTTAGAAAACTTGGAACCTTTCGAAGTAAGTTGATGTTGCTTGCACTTAGAATCATTCAGAAGGTCGAACGTTCACAACCACCATTATTGTTTCTTCGAAGCTGTTGTTGATGCAAGATGGATTGCTTCGAAGCTTACAAAATTATGGCAAAAAGGCTTTCGAAGCAACTTTTGACCAACATTTGTGGTTATTCAAATTTTATATGTTTTGGTTCACACATCATTAGTGAAAATATTAATTTTGTACTTCAAACCAATTATTAATTCTCCGAAGACACCAAAACCGTTATTCTTCGAACCAACTTTTGTAGAATACTAGTTACATTTTTATATAACAAATGGCTATAAAAATGTTTATCAGTAAAACCACTAATTATCATGCCAAAAATAGGTATTATTTGACAACTACTTAATTGTCATTTTACATATATTTGAAGAGAGGTATACATTTTGAACGTTTTCTTGTCCCATGTTACATTTCGAAGGTGTTTATTGATGATGAAACCACCCTTCAAAAGTCACATATGTTACTAAAGGATCAAAGTCGTCCTTCGAAAGTGCTCACAACATCTCTTTGAATCAAATCCAAAGAGTTGGATTACCTTGAAATTAGTTTGGCATTTTAACTAGCCATTAGTGGCTATAAAATGATATTTCAATAAACACATATAACAGCACAACCATTTGTCCTTTGAAAAGAGGTTTAACAACCCTCACATGTTCTTAATAACATACTTCTTCGAAGGTAACCACAAAACCAAATGGTGGTGGTTTTATGGATCAACTAATAACCATATTTTTTGCCCAATATATTGCAATAATGAAGTATTATTTGTTAGCCATTCCATCAAGGTCAACGTTTGATGTGATCCACAAATTCAAAATGGATTTTGAACATGTAACGCCCTCAAAAATAAACCATAAATCGTGCATTCATAACATCCATAAACTTAAGAAAATAAGTACATTCACATTCATCAGAGTATTCTTACAAAAGATATTACATGTTGACAACAAAAGTAAGTGCCCTATAGGCTTACAACTTTCCAAGTCAACACTTGGGTTCACCAAAATAGAGTTCTAACTCTTTACACAAAATAAGCCGTTGGCTTGATATACATGTAATACAAAAAGATAATCACAAAAAGATAAGCCTTCAACTTCTACAACTTCTCAAGCTAAGACCTTGGAGGTGGCATATCACTTGTACCTGAAAAATAATTCCCATATAAGGTGAGCCAACGCCTAGTAGAGATATACTAAACATGTTTGAGCAATAACTAAAACATTGGTATTTGATAAATGTTTGGCTAATATAAAACAACATACAGCACAACCCAATTCCATAACAGATATGTCCATGTTTCTTTTCATTTTCCTTTACTTAGCAATTTCGATTTATAAACGTGGCTCAGAACCTGACCAAACAATTCCCATGAGACTACAACTCATGTCAGAAACCTTTCCAATATCAACAATTTAAATGAGATTATAACTCATAATAAAACACTTCCATACTTCACAATTCACATGAGATAATAACTCATAATTAAACACTTCCTTACTTCACAAATGATACACAGATTTGCTGTATCAATGGAGTTCATCCCCTATCTCCTCCCAAATAATATCTAGTTTAGGAGTCCATCCCCTATCTCTTCCTAAACCGTGGAGTACATCCCATATCTCCTCACACACAAAACAATGTATATAAACAATTATCATATACACGATCAATCAATACACAAATTCGATGTATTATTCCAACCGTCATATTCAATGACGTATTCAATCGATTAGTTTTAATTCACCTAATCATCATGTAGTGTCTACAACAATCAAGACTATCCTCCACCGATAGCCCAAAACAATTATCTCTAAACAGATAATAAATGCATCAACAGATAAATTATCAATATTTTTAAGAAAAATGAGCAATTAACATATCCAACTCCACCATCCGATCTCATCTTAGGCCAATTTCATCATTTCCATCCCAATTTCATATTTCACAATGAAAGTCATTAATTACACTAATGACCCAATAAAACCCAAATATGGCATTTTCCCATTTCTTTTCCAATATTGACCCAATGGTCCAAATATCATTAATAAACATTCACAACCTCATGTTAAGACTCATATACACATATATAGTTCAAAAGGAACAAAACCCCTCTTTTCAATACTTCAAATCTTAAACCCTAACTTCCCAAATCAAACTATTTATACAAAACGCCCAACATCTATGTTAAAGATCATAGAAATTAATAGTTATCCCTACCTCAAAAGATGAGACCAAATAGAGAAGATGAAGAATTTCGAAATGCTCCAAAACCCAAGATTTTTCGGATGGAAATGTAGCCCAAGCCAAGCTCTACACTTTTTATAAAGACACTAAGGTAGAAGATCACTCAAACTAGATCAAACCCTAGAGAGAAGTTGAAGTTTTAGAGTGAGGAGCTCTCCAATAGAAGTTTTGAAAAGTTAGAGAGAGAAGAGGTACCGAAAAAATGATCCATAAAGTCAAAATTCGGACTGAAATACAAACAGGTCCGCTCGAGCGTGGGATTCCCCGCTCGAGCGTCAGACACAGACTTACGCTCGAGCATCAAAAGCGCTGCTCGAGCACCGGATGCACACATCCAGAAGTTTTGCAATCAATAGTCCCCGATCGAGCGTGAAAGTGGACGCTCGAGCATCCATCGACCTGGTGAACAAAATACTAAGAGATGGAAAATCACGCTCGAGCGGAGAAACAAAAACAAAAGGATCCGCTCGAGCGTCAAAAGCCCTGCTCGAGCGTGGAGGCTAAAATCTGGGCATCAACTTTTGGTTTCTGAACCCAACCAACCTGTTCCAAACCTACCCAACACAACCCAAGACTCAAATACAACGAGTAAAGGATAGAAATGAGAATATGACCATAACACATCCACGGAACCGAGTCCGGAATACAATTAAACAATGAAAGGAAAACCGGGATCACTATAGAACAACAAAAGTCATAGTATAATGTGACCATGAAAATTCATACGTTTTGACACTTTAAAAAATGTCAAAAATTTTGAATTCATGAATAGTGGCTTATTCATTATTCTTGACCATGTTTGGTTTAAAAACATAACTTTCGCCAAATTGATTTTCATAATTATTTGGCAAAGTGTGTTGTTTTTGTATGTTAGCCATTAATGGCTTATGAAAATCCCCCATATGTATGTTATTTTAAAGACTGGACTCTCTAAAAATTGATTTTTGGACCTCCCGTGC
Source organism: Camellia sinensis (assembly GCF_004153795.1). Lineage (NCBI taxonomy): Eukaryota > Viridiplantae > Streptophyta > Magnoliopsida > Ericales > Theaceae > Camellia > Camellia sinensis. The sequence goes on along the minus strand of NW_021024777.1, from coordinate 726,394 downwards.
CATGCATGGAACATCATTGTTAGCCAAATTTAGCTCAAGAGCATACTCTTTCGTTATATTAATTTCATAATTTGATTCTTTAAAAACGGGCTCTTGAATCCTCCAAGTCATTGATGGAATTATATTTTCACTAATTTCAGTCACAAATGACTTGAAAATATTTTGTAAAACCCTAGAAAATTCAGTCATTGAAGACTTGACAAGAAATGTTGATAACTCATGTCTCCATTAGCAAATTTCTATATCCACTTTATGAATTACTCCAATTAAATGGTGTATTTTTTCTTATACCAAACAATATTGTAATGGATGGAAGTTTGTTTCATCAAGAAAATGGATCTCTTCTTGAAGATCCAAAATTTTTTGTTTACGCCAGAAGATTTCATCTAGGCTATTTGGAATGAACGAATCCAATTTATTTTTCATTTCTTACACTTGATATCCCATTGGGCATGCCAAAAATTATTGGCTTATTTTTCCTACGAATGAAAGTATCATAAATTTTAGCGTACCAGCAAGAATTGAAAAATCTTTACAGATTAAATTTAAGTCAATTATGAAGTAATTGTGTTGACGGTTCTTTTGCCTCAATGAATAGGACGTCAAAATTGCCAATTTTAGAGAAAAGAAAAATTAACAGAAGAATGAGGGAGACAGAGAAAGATGATTGAGTGAACAATCAAGGTGATTGAGTGAACAATCAAAGTAGCAATTACTTATCTCTACTCCTATGTTTTGAAAAGGAAGTACATAAAATGCTTCGAAAAAGAAGTTCTGAAAATAAATTCTTCAAAAGGAAGTGCATAAAATAAAATGCAGGAAATATAAATGACAAGAAAAATAGAAATCAATTGTCTTTGATTTGAGTTCTAAATCCTCTACAATGTAAACATGAATGGCTATTTATAGGCAAACATTGGTTAAAAAAAAAAAACTGCCTAATAATTACCCTATTCTTCCATCTCCTCTATTTCATTCTCCATGATCTTCCATAACTTCCTTCAACCCCCACTTCATGCTCCATGTTCTCCATCATCTTTCCACATTTCATAATCTCTCATAACCTCCAAATGAGTAGGAGGGTGTCACATGTCCTACAATTATATAAATAATAAATAATAATAATAATTACAAATTTATGGTGCCAACAAAGTTACAATTTTCTTCTTCCACATGTTAGTTATGTTCAAAATAATTGTTTAACCCTCTCTATTTGGTGGAAGAGAGAGAACAAAGTTGTAATTCCATGTTCATTCTTATAAGAGTCTTTCCATGAAGCAAATAGGGCACCATTCTTCTTCTCTTGGCTTTAAAAAACATAACTTGAGAACTCTATTTGATGTTCAAATTCACATAGTCAAGGATTTTGCCTCCCATTCAAAAGTTTTAATTATTCGTTAATCGTTCAAATAATCTTCACCTAACCTCATTTTAAATTTTCCAACATTTAGGTCTAGTTTGGCATCTCTAAAAAAATTTAAAAAGTCAAAAAAGTTACTAAAAAAGTTATTATTATTCACAAATTAAAAATATAAAAAAAAATTATTTATTACATATTTTAATACAAAAACGTGACTGGTACTAAGAATTGATGGAAAGGCTGTCAAAGGAGAAAAAAAAATTGGTATATATATTTATTAAATTGGAAAGTAATGTTGGGCCAGTGGGGGCTCACCACAGGTCCTGTTTTGATAATCCGAACCGTTCAATGTGCAGAACTCATCGAGTACTATATGCTGTGAAAAATCACGTTAATCAGATATGGATAGCTACATGATTAAATCAGTTTTGTATAAAAAATAGATAGTATTATAGTTAACGGTTGACAAAAAAAACTAACACAATCAAATAGCTATCGATATCCAATCAATGTGATTTTTTATAAATATATAGTACTCAACGAGTTCTACATATTGACGGTTCCGATTAGCAAAACGGGACTCATGGTCGGCCCACACGGGCCGAAGAACACCGTCCAATTCAAGCCCGAAAAGGAGACAACCATTTGCCATCTCCTTACTAGCCGACTACACTGCCTAGGTACTGTACGGGCTACTCAATAATTTCTCCTATACACTTATTTATATAATTTTTTAATACACATTTTTTTATGAAAAGTCAAAAAATTAACCCAAACATCCATCTTTTTTTCCTCACCTTTTTCGTTCAAAAAAATAAAAAGTGTACTTATTTAAGACACCCCAAACAATCTCTTAATAGTCTCCATCCAGTCCCATTCGAAAGTCATGTGATAATAATATATGGTATCATTTTGAAATTTTCAACATTCAATAGTCTTCCCCTAATCTCATTTGAAAGTCATGCAACAACTAAAGGCACGAGAGGAGAGACTTAGAAAATGGGGTGGGATTTTCAAAGTCATCTTCATAAAATAAATATTGGAAGAAAAAATTTAGGGACAATAACCAATCACACCATTTCGACTATTAATCCTACTTATCTAACCAATCCAATGTGAGATTGGTAATTTGGAAGCAAAATTCTCTAAGAGAATGGGTCCCACGTATTTTTCAATCTAATTGACCCCCTAATCTTCCAAAATTGACATGTCCAAAATGTATTGTTTGGCCTAATATTAGGGGTGGGCGCAGGTCGGTTACAGCCATGAAACCTCTAATATGTCATTCGTCCGTCAGATTGGCAGATTGAAAAAATTCAATCCGTATCCGTCTGCCAATTCGACAGATGTGGATTGAACGGATTGGCAGTTTGGCAGATGGATGCGAATCAGTTTGGTTGTTTAAACTTTTATAAATTTTCAACATAAACTTGTGCATTTCCTCAAAAAAAAAAAAAGTATTACAGTCAATGACTTAAAAAAATATTACAATCACTGCATGCCTCATCCAAAGCAAGAAAGTTTGAAACTTTAGAATATCACAATCACTTATCCACATAAAATATTACAATCTGTGATTCTTAAAATATAAAAACAATTCAAACCACCAAAACATGAACAAAGCAGTAGTAAAGATTGTATGTCTCTGTATTGTTACATCTATATTTGTTTTTAAAAATAAAAACCAACCAGCATATATCATATTTTCTATTTATTATTTTTAGAGATAGATTTAAAAATCAAAAAATATAGATAAATAATACGTTTATTTTTTTCAATTCAAAAAAGATATTCAAGTTGAAAACTTTTTTTCAATAGAATATTTAAACTCTTTTTTAATTGAAAATACAAACAGAATATTTAAAAAAACTGAAAACACAAGGTCTTATAAATTACTAGGGTTGCTCGCAGTTTGACGATTCGGTTGCGGCCAAAGGAATCTCAAATCCGCCATCCGTCACCAAGATTGGCGAATTAGAGAAAATCAATCCGCAATCATCCGCTCGTCATCATGCATCCGTCCAAAATGCGGCGGATCGGTTCGGTTCGATCGATTTTGACGGCTCGATATATCCATTACTCACCCCTACCTAATATAACTGGGAAATGATGTGGAGATAGCACATCTATTATAACTGCCCAGTATATGTCAATAATTGTCAGATATATTTGTGTGAGGTTTATCATATCCATAATCATATTTTATTATTGAAAGAAGAAATGGTATTACCTTTATATTCAAATTTCATTAATTAAATTAGGTTGTGCTAAGAATACAAAAAGTTCTAAATACAGAATGCAAATATGATATGATACTGATTTTTTTTTGGTGAATAATATGATACTGATGGTGTTTCTTACTTAACCGAACATTTAAAGCTTTGCAATGCTTAGTGTTACGGTGTGCAATGTCATAATTTTTACCAAAAAAATATGTAACATGTATTACAAAAAGTAACACATCACAAAAATACATAATAAGGTGTATATGGTGTATTTGTTCCCAAAAAAGAAAAAAAAAGAAAAAAAGTGTATATAGTACACACTCTTAGAGAGGCATATACCATAAAAATATACCATTGAATAACTCGGACAATTTTGGTAAATCAAAGACAATTTTGGGTTGCAAGTTACGCTTGGGTGGACTTTGACAACTTTCTCAGCATAATTTAATTTGAGCTTAACAAACTCTCAACCCGTCCAAAATTAGGGATGGACTCAAGATTTTCACATAGGGGGAGCAAAAATATATATACTAACAAAAAATTTAAATAAAAAATATAGATTGCAATATCAATTTTCTATAGACATATGAAAAACGAAAATAAGATGAAAACACATACAAATAAGCATTTTAATTTAATCCGCATTGAAAAATATAACAATTATAAAAACAATATTTTGTACAAAAGTGAGGTATCTTGAGTTGTACTTGACGCTCTTTCATGTCATTAAAAGCATCAATCAACTTTGAAATCTTGCATAATGTCGTCCTCAACGAACCTGATTAAATAATTAGCTAATACTTTATTTTATTATCTAAAAATAGGACTTGTTATCAATAGTGGTTATTAAAAATTATTAATTTTATTATATTTTGTCTAACTTTTTTACTTTTATACTTTGATCCAATGTTTTATAGATATAAAAAGAATACTTAATTTTTTTTAAAAAGGGAGATTTACCGATAAATCCCAAAATTTGAACTTATGAACCAATTGGTCCCATTTTTATTCTATTAAACCGTTTAGTCCCATCTTTCTCCTATCACACACAGATACACACATACATTGTGAGGGGCAGACAGACACACACACACACACAGATACACACACACATATACACACACAGATACACACACAGACAAACACACACACACAGGTACACACACACAGATACACACACACAGACGCACACAGACAGACACACACACACAGATACACACACACAGACACACACACACAGATACACACACAGATACACACATACATTGTGAGGGGCAGACACACACACACACAATAGCTAATCGATGCGACGCCGTTGCTGACCGATCAGATCTTCCTGAGCCGCCGGTTCGTGCGCCGCCTGCCGAGCCTCCGCGGCAGTCGGAGAATGATGCGCGAGCTAGAGTTGAGGGTAAGAGAGGCGGCGGCGGAGCAGATCGAAGCGAGGCAGAGCGATTGGGCGTACTCGAAGCCGATCGTGATTCTGGATCTGTTGTGGAACTTCGCGTTCGTGTTCGTTGTTTTGTCGTTGTTGGTGGTCAGTCGGAAGGAGTCTCCGACGAAGCCTTTGAGGCTTTGGATTGTTGGATACAGTGTGTGCTTCACATGGTTAATAAAAAAAAAAATCAAAAAGGACCAAATCAACTCACCAACAGGACTATTTGGAATAATAGAATAAAAGTGGGACTATTTGGTATAACAGTTTGTGAAGTAGGATTTATTGGTAAATAATCCTTTAAAAAATCAAGAAAGGACTACTTAATTTATTTATTTTTTTAAAAAAAAATACTAAGAGGGGGTGAACTTCTATAATTTGGAGATAATTATAATTAATACTAAAATAATAACGGGGGTTTTTGAAATCGTATGGGCCACCCCCTCTCACCCCCTGTAGATCTATCATTGTCAAAAACTACTTGAGTCTCATACCTAGAATTGATAGATAATTCTATTTTCACACACCAATTTCCTTTAGTTCATACACTTAATAAAAAAAATTCTTAACACAATTTTATCCTAGAATAAAAATATCATAATGCCCTTATCTTCTTCTATCCAAATCTTAATTTTAAAACACCACAACCATTCTTAATCGCCAGCGCCAGCACTCTCTTTTGCCATGCCTTCTTTCCCCTCTCTTCTGCCATGCCTTCTTTCCCCTTCCGCATGTGATCACCTTTCCGCCATAAACTATACACTCCCACGAGCCCCGACCGCGAACCATCTATTTTCGAGATTGACTGTGAAGGTCTAAGATGAAAGATGATCAGCTGAAATAGTAGTTGTGGTAGTGATGGAGGGTCGAGAGTGACAACAACGATAACAATGGAGGATTGGGTGAATGGATGAAAGAAAAATTAAGATTTTAAAAATTGAAGATGAAAGTATTATTGAAATATAGAGATATATATATATATATATATTTTTAATGGTGTTCATTAAGTATGTGGAAATAGAATTATGACCATGGACTGTCAATGACAACCAGGCAGGGAAGTCGTGTTTTGCTTAATAGTGGAGTCTTGTTTTGCTTATACAACCAGGCAGGGAAGTCGTGTTTGGCATAATAATAAGAATTATGACCGTGGACTGTCAATGACAACAATCAGATAACCTTTCAATGCAAATATCCAAAGGGTTTTGGTTTGTGTATTTATATCAAGAAATGTGAAAAATAAACAGACCTTCAATTGATAAATTTCACATATTATCTATCTATCTATATATATATATATATTATCAGAGAATAATGGTGAACTGCAAGGCTGCTTCTTCGGCTGCAATATTTTGTCTCATCGCTTGTTGCATCTTTCTGATTTGGAATTTGTACCGCCTACAAGAAGTTCCGGCTCCACCACTACAATTTGCCACCGTTTCTCGTATAGGTTCCTCTCTACCCCCTCATCATATCAAATATGGATATTTTAAAGAGGAAATATTATTTTGCCCCTAAATTATACTTCGATGATCAATTGAACTCTTGTATTTCTTATAATTTTAATTTTTCACCTAAATTATTCAATTTTAGATCAATTTCACCCATGTCATCGGCTACTATTTATAATTAGACGGCACTTATTGTTATCTTCATCTGAGATTTTATTTTATCTCCCAAACTATCTCTAAAATATCAATTAGACTCCTAAACAATATAAAGTTAGGGGGGTCTAATTGATATTTTTAAGATAGTTTGGAGAGCAAAATAAAATTTCAAACGAAATTTTGATACCACGTCAGCAACTTCCGTCTGATTATAAACGGTAGCTAATGACAAAAGTAAAATTGATCCAAAATCAAATAATTTAAGTGTAAAATTGAAATTATAAGAAATACAAGGGTTAAATTGATTATTGAGGTATAATTTTGGGGTTAAAATGAAATTTTCTCTATTTTAAAAGGGTTATACTCAAACTCATCGTGGATCCTGTTTTGATAATTTAAATTATTCATTTTGTAGAGCTTTTCTTATATGAAAAAATTAAATCGATTTAATAATCGTAATTTTTATTTTTATTTTTGATATAGACAATACAAACACAATAAAATCAAAAAGTTACAATTATCAAATCAACTTAATTTTTTTAAAATGATACACAAGAAGGGTCCTTACAAAATTTACTATTTAAATTATCAAAATGGGATTTATGAAAAATCCACACTCCCCTTAAATTTTCTTAAATTTAGATATAAACATGAGAAAATCGTAACTCATTCTGAAAATATTGTCACTTACAAACTGCACACATATCAAATATGTATTTGGTATGTGAACTATGTTTCAAATATTTTTGAGTCATGAATATGATTGAAATTCATTTTTCATGTAATATGGGTTACATATAAAAGTAAATATCACCACATAATACATTTTTTGTATATTTTTTAGCAAATTACATTATTAAGTGAAGTGTCACTTTAGTTTTTGTAATTCAAATTGAAACTACGTTGATCAAAATGAAACTTTACTCAAATTAAAAAAACCGACAATATAATTTATCCCTTTCTTTTGTGTTTTGATTCTATGCATTTATTATTTTTTAGGGTTAATTATGTTTTTTTATTCTAAAGTATGATATTTGTATCATTTTGATTTCAAATGGTTAAATTATGTCAATTTGATTTTCAATAAATAAAAAATGTTTAAATTTAATTTTTAATTTTTAAATTGTGTCAATTTAATTCTCAACATATAAAAAGTGTTTCAATTTAATTTATCTCCATCTAACTTTAGTAATAGGCGCCAATAAAGTCCATGATAATTTTTGTCTTCAAAATATATGATATGTGTCATTTTTATATTCATAATTATACATTTTTATTTTAATGGTGTTTATTGAAGGAATTTGGTTGGTGAATCCAATTTCTTTTTTTTTTTTAATCAGAAAGTGCGGGACTTGATACATTGCAAATCTGATAATTTGGTTGGAAGATTGAATTGAAACACTTTTTATATATTGGATGGCTAAATTGGCAAAATTTAAATATTAAAGACCTAATTAAAATATTTTTTTGAATAAATTACAAATACATCCTTAAAAGTTTATTTAAAATATAAATTGCTTCTTGTAATTCTAAAAATTATAACTACTCTTATTTACAAGAATGAAATTACCAAAATTATTAATTAAAATATATTTTTGACATCATTAAAAATTATTAATTAACTTAATAATTTATTAATAAAATAAATTATTTGTTATGCAATTAAAAATTTGAAGGGACAGAATGTTAGTTCCATAAATATAGGGGTAATTCATTTTTTAAGCAAATTTCATATTGTACTTGTAATTTACCTTATTTTTTATACATTGTATATCAAATTGACAAAATTTAAATATTAAAAATTAAAATGTCGCAAAATTCATATTTTGAAAATAAAAAAACATATACTTAATCTTATTTTTTAATGAATTAATTATCTAAAAGTCTTATTTATAAATGTCATGGAAGCTCAAGTCCTATCTAAGATTTTTTAAACTAATAAATTCTATTTAATAAAACTGAGAATATTATCAAATTTTTTTATCAATTTTTAAAACTAAGCAAATTATCAATTTTGTATAGTAATGTTTCAAATAATTGTTTCACTAACTGATAATAAAAAAATAGATCGTTTTTGCACTTGTACTTATTGATTTGATTCAACTATTCAATAAAACTAAGAATATTATCAAATTTTTTTCAATTTTAAAACTGAGTTATAGACAAAATTTTCATTTTTGCACAAAAAAATAATTCAATTTTTTCAAAAAAAAAAAACATTTCACGTAATTTTTTTTTAGTTTTTTTTAATTTGAAAGTTGATATTTTGAAGTTTTAAAAATCAAAATAAATGTCAAATCATCATGTTCTTTTATAAATAATAATAAATGATGAACAATAATTGTTTGAAGACAATTCCTACTATTAAAAATTTCATGGGACTTGAGAGCTTAAAAAATCTTAATTAGAATTCAATAGAGTATAAATTTATAAATTAATATTTGTATCTAAATATCTCTTTTTTAATTAATAAACCGTAAAGTCCATTGTTGTTGTTATTGGGTTGTTATTGTCCTTCTTATTTTTCTTTGTTTTCAATTACTTTTGGTGTGTTGCAACTTGCAGGCATACCCCGACCCGGCGCACCCGGGGCCCACGGTCCAGTATTTGGATAAACACGTGCCCTTTCCAAGTAAATGTACGGCAACTGCTAAATCTTATTGGTTGAATAGTTTCCTCAAAATTTATCAATTAAAAATCAATTAAATTTGTATTTTTCTAATAATATTAATTTTACATTTAAATTATTTGATTTTGGATCAATTTTACCCTACCGTTAACTATCATTTATAATCAAACGAAAATTACTATCATGACACCAAAATAAAATTTCAAATAAAATTTGGATGTCATATTATCAATTTCTATTTGATTATAGGCAGTAATTGCCAATGAGGGTAAAATTAATGCAAAATTGAATAGTTAATGTACAAAATTAATATTACTAAAAAAAGTAATGATTAAATTGATTTTTGAGTGATAATTTGAAAGGAAAAATGATATTTTCTCGTACTATTTCCAAATCTCTTTCTATGTATAAATTTGTTTAGTAATATGCTATTGTCCTAGACAAATCTACCCAGATTTTTCTGGGTAATGTGATTGTTAGGTGAGGATTGAATTAATATAGTATAGGGTTCAAGTATGAAATAAATAAACTATAGTTTGATATTCTGAGTAAAATTTAGGATAAAACTTTTGGAATGATGTCATTACTCAATTTTGTTTTGGGGCTAAATACACCCAAAAAAATAAAAATAAAAAATCACCAAAATATGTGTCATACGTCATTTTAGTCAATGATATCTTAAATTTAAATATATCAATTTAATTTTCATCTTATTAATTTTGTCATTGAATGCTTCTTCTTTTTTTTTCTTAAACTTCTCTTCTTTTTCTTTTTTTAATCAGCATAATTGAATAATCTTTACTTTTTGTTTCGTCTACCAATGATAATGAAAGCAGGTATAATTTTGTATCCACATATATTTATTTATTTATTCAATGTATCCACGTCTATACGTTAGCAAAACAAGCAACATAGGACGAGTTAAATACATTGTTAATTCCTAAAGTATATAACTGTAATCATGTGAATTTAGTCTCTAATTAATTTAGTTTCATAGATAGTTTGAAAGTGTCCCTACTTTCAGTATTAATTATAGCTGGAAATAGAGATAAGGACCATTTAATGTCAAAAAGTCAATAAATTAGAGATCAAATTAACAAATGTTTCATCAAATATTATTTCTTATTTTATATAGGTCATGATGAGTTTTAAAAGAGAAATGCCGTTTTATGATGTGCAATGCCAAATAGTAGAATAAAGATTGAGAGTTTTAATTTTAGAACTCTAAAAAGAGTTTTAGTGATAGGGCAAGAAATGGAGCCCATATGTGATGTGATGTGATGTGATGTGTGTATCTATGTTTTTATTTTTGTATTTTTTTTTTCTCTTTTACTACATCACTAAAGTTCTTTTTAGAGTTCTAAAATTAGAATTTTCTATCATTGTTGCCAAATAGTACGACTCTTGCATTTATCCAATTGACAACCAAGGGCATGACAGAACATTTTGATGTTTGATAAAATTAGTAACAAAAAAAAAAATTGAAAATTGAATACTAATCCCTCGTTTGGCAAGTGGCTTTTTTAGTTAAAAAGTCAAAAAGTCACTAAAAAAATAAAAAACCAACAACATATACCAAAAAGTCAAAATTTTCATTTTCTCTCTACTTTTTACACATCTTTTTGTAAAAAATTAAAAAATCATTCCAAACATATTTAATTTTTTTATATCATATTTTAGTCAAAAAGTTAAAAAGTTACTAAAAAAGTATTTTCCCAAACGATGCCAGAAAATTAAGTATTATTTTAAAAAGGGATTTTTTTTTTTTTTTTTAAAATCTACCTCATTAGAATTCTTTACTAATGATACAAAACAAACTTTCATAGTTTAAGTCCTATTATAGCAGGCTCTAATTTTTTTGACGATAGTTCCCTTATTAATTGTTAGCACATGAAATCAGAGAACACATTCTATTTTGAAAAGATTTCAAAATTTATAAATTTAATAACTTTTTATCCAAAATTTCATTTTTCATAAAATTTATTTTTTTAAAACTATCTTGTTATGATCTATTACATAAGATCTATGATGAATATAAAAAAAATTTAATGGACAGTGAAATTTCATTGACTTGAATCATTAAAATTTTATTGAAGTTTGAATTGGTGAAATTTGTTCGAGTCAGTGGACTCAGTTGAATTTTCTTTTTCATTGACTTAAGGAAGTAAAAATAAATTTTGTCATTAAAATTAATTAATTTTTTTTTTAAATCAGCTAGTGAAATCAATTAATTTTTAATTATCAATTGAATCTATTAAATTCTTAAAGTATTTAATTTAAATATATTTAGCCTAGGAAAGAATTACAAAAATAAAATATAAGTTTATAAGAATTATAAATTAGTAAAAGACCCTAGTTAATAATTTATTGTAGAAAATTTTAAAAAAACTATTCTGTCTTTAGGCCTGGTTTACCTACTATTTAGACATACTTGTCTCTGTATGTATTATGATATTTGATTGGGGTGGAGATCACTTAAGATAGGGAAGGAGGCATTGTTTATCTTATCCAGAAGCAGTACTTGTAGCCGGTGCTACAGTGGTTAGCATCAATAGTAAGTCCAAATTGTAACGTTTACATTTTCAGTTTATATTTATAAATATTTTATAAATTGATTTTTATTTATTTTTTGTTTTCTTTAGAAAAACATAAATCACAAACGTGTTTGGTTTAGACAAAATGTTTAAAAAAATTTTAAAATATAAAAAAAAAGTAAGAAATGGCAAGTGGTGGGTGGTGACGAGTGGTGGCGGCGGAAGACGGTGGTGGAAAATGATGGCGGGTGGTTATGGAGGAAGACGGTGGTGAAAAATGGTGGCAGGTGGTGGGTGATGGTGGCAGAAGACGGTGGTGAAAAATTGTGGCAAGTGGCGGGTGGGTGGGTGGGTGGATGGGTGGTGGTGGCGGAAGACGGTGGTAGAAAATGGTGGCAAGTGGCAGGTGGTGGCGGCGGAAGACGGTGGTAGAAAGCGGTGACGGGTGGGTGGATGGTGGTGGCAGGTGGGTAGTGGATAACGGGTGGTGGCGGTGGTGGCGGGCGGTGGTGGCGGCAGAAAACGATGGTGAAAAATGGTGGCAGGTGGTGGGTGGCCGGTGTGTGGTGGTGATGGGCGGTGGGTGGGGGTGGCTGGTGGTGGCGGAAGATGGGGGTGGAAAATGGTAGCGGGTGGTGGCTAGTGTTGGGTGGTAAAAAAAAAATCTAAAAACTCAAAACGGAAACACATTTTTTGAGTTTACATTTTTTTGCCAAATTTATAAACTGAGATCACTGATTTATAAATCAAAAATTTACCGAACAAGTTTTTATTTGAATTTTTAAAATTTTTATAAATATAAACTAAAAATTAAAAATGTAAATGTTACCAAACGGTACCTTAGTATTCTATTAACTTCACATTTTAAGTATTCTATGGATGAAATACAGAACAAAAGGAAGTAGAGAAGTGAAAGCAAAGTGAAAATGGAAGTGTAATGGAATGAAAGTTTCAAAGTATTTTTTTTCCTATTTACTTCTCTCTCAATGTGATTTGCGGTGTGTCGAGCCCGCACACATTTCTAACAAAAAGAAGGTACAATCAAATGCAAAAATTGCTAGAGAATAAAACTTACATTCAAAAAATATATTGATATGTATAACATGATGTTGGACAATTTTCACCATATTTGAAGAATAAATTCTATTGTATATTTAATAACAAACAGAATATAGAAGAAATAAAGGAAATGAGAGAATTTGTTTGATTACAAAAATCAAACCAGAAAAAATAAAATAAAATAAATAAAAACAAAATCAAAATCTGATTTAACTAAATAAATAAAAACAAAAAAAATAAATAAACAACTTACTTGATTAATTCTAGAATAATATTCTGATCAAGTCCAGTGTTCGACACTGTGTCCTTAAGACAGATTTATCCTCTCCACGGTACTTTCAGAATAGGGACATCTATCTCCCAAGATAAAATGATCAATCAACGAAAAATAACAGCACTATAAATTTTTCCTACAACGAACACACAAAGTGTTTATACTCTTTCTCACAAGAAAATAATGCAGCAATATGTAAAGAATAGTTGCAGAATTATTTGGACGAAAATTGTTAATGAAAACATCAAATGAAGGCTGCCTATTTATAGATGTTGTGGTGGCTTTTCAATTTGAATTAAACAGGTACCAAACCTGTTTGAACATGTGCAACACTGTTTCAATAGATAAACTGTTTGGGTTTGAAATTTAAACAGATTTGAAATCTGTTCGGGTGGAACATATTTGAATCTGTCCGAACCTGTACAAAAATCTGAAGAGGTGCAACAGTTGAATTTGAATTTGAAATTAAAATTTTGAACATATTTTATTTTACTAAAAAATAAAATTAAATTCAAATGTTTTTTGCCCAAAAAGATAAGTATTGGGTCGGATAAGCCCAGCCCAACCCAACTTCACACGATGCACCCGCGCCCAAGCCCAGGCCCAACCCAGCTGACCGGACGGACGGGCGGCGGCGGCGCGCACGTGTATGGTGATTTTTGGGTCCAACGGGTCTAGCCCATTTTGCCCATAACCTCTATCTCTACAAAACTTAGGTGCCCCTTGGGGCCTACCCCAAATTCCAATCCCATGCCTTATAAACCCACTCAAAACTTCCCTCCAAATCAATGTAGGACAAGTCATTGTACAAGCCTTAAGGAATTTCTAACAAAACTCCATTTCCATGGAGCTCACTTTGGTTTCAATTTCCTATTCACTCGATAATGGTTTTGAGTAACCAAACATACCACGTGAATTACAACGCGGTATAGAACGTGTTACCACTTTGACCCGCCAACTTTGACACACGTGTCTCACCTAAAAAATAGACCAAAGTTTGGGAAAAATTATGTTTTCCAGAATTTCCAAAACCAGTTTCTAACAATCCCCCACATGAATGAAATTTGATGACAATGGAAATGCAATAATATGCAGAATTTGTCGAAAGAGTATAAATCGAAAATATCTTACATCAGGATAGGTAGATTTCGGCTTTAAACCTTCCCTAGTGATAACCTATCAGACTTACTAGCTAACCAATGGACGTGATGCCTTAAATTGTTCAGCCGTTTGTGTAAGCCAAGACAATAGATTTCACACAAAATATCTTCTAACACATCACGGTTCTCACTGTTGTGTTCATTTTGGCCTTGAACGCTCCTGGTTTTCATGAGCACTTCTAGAGAATTTAGCCTCTTCATTCTCATAGAACTGGTCCTAGCTCGACACTTATATAGGTGATTCTTATTGTGAGTATCTCACTATACTCGTCTTGATTTTTATGCCTAAATTAAGATATAAGTAATCATTAAAAATAAAGCTTATCCTTAAACCCCTGCATACAACATATGTTGCAGATATTACTCACCATAGGAATGGGTAGGGAATTTTAATCCCTTGGTGATTTCTGGCGAGCCACACATAACTTAGTTGTCCATTTGAACTTAGTTCTTTGGATCTCCAGTTATACAAGTAGGGTTATCATTATGATGACTCTTTATGTAATAGGCTTTAATTCCATCCCCTTCGATGAACAATACACTTGCTCTTTAGTCAAACATTTTGTTAACGGATCCGCAATATTCTCTTTAGATTTTATGTAATCTATTAAGATTATTCCATTTAAGAGCAATTGCCTTACGGTATTATGTTGATGACGAATATGTTGTGACTTACCATTACACATATGATTTTGTGCCCTACATATTGCAGATTGACTATCACAATGAATGCAAATAGCAGGCACAGGTTTTGGCCACATTGGAATGTCTTCTAAGAAGTGGCGAAGCCATTCTGCTTCTTCTCCTGCTTTGTCTAAAGCAATGAATTCAGATTCCATTGTGCATCATGCGATGTATGTTTGTTTTGTGGATTTCCAAGAAATAGAAGCGCCTCCCAGAGTAAGGACATATCCACTAGTGGATTTTGAATCTTTAGTATCCAATCTCCAATTGGCATCACAATAACCTTCAAGTACTGCTGGATATCGAGTAAAGTTCAAACCATGATCACGGGTATATCTTAGATATCTAAGAACACGAATGATTGCTTTCCAATGGTCTTCTCCAGGAATACTAGTGTACCTACTCAATTTACTGACGGTATAAGCTATATCAGGACGAGTACAATTCATTAGGTACATTAGACTTCCAATGATTTAGGAGTATTTTAACTGAGACACCGCATCACCTTTATTTTTCGATAAATAAAGACTGATGTTTACTGGTGTTCTAGCTACATTCATATTATCTTTGATAAATTTACCAAGAATTTTCTCAATATAATGTGATTGAGATAATGCATATCTGTCAGATGTTTTAGTAATTTTCATTCCTAAAATAATATTTGCGACCCCCACATCTTTCATATCAAATCTTCTATTAAGCATTTGCTTAGTTGATTTAATCATGTTTTGACTGCTTCCAATGATAAGCATGTAATCCATATAAAGACAAACTATGACATATCATTGGTCAGTGTTTTTAACATAGGCGCACTTGTCACATTCGTTTATCTTAAACCCATTAGTAAGCATAGCATGATCAAATTTTTCATGTCATTGCTTAGGTGCTTGTTTTAATCCATAAAGAGATTTTACAAGCCGACAAACTTTCTTTTCTTGCCCCGGTACTACAAACGCTTCGGGTTGCTCCATATAGATCTCTTCATTTAGATCACCGTTTAAGAAAGCTATCTTAACATTCATTTGATGTGTTTCTAAATTAAACAACACTGCTATAACAATAAGCATGGGAATGGATGTTATTCTTGTCACAGGGGATTATGTGTCAAAATAATCCAGACCTTCTTTTTGTATGTAACATTTTACTACAAATTGATTTATACTTGTCTATTAAACCATTTGCTTTCATTTTTCTCTTAAATATCCACTTATATCCAAGAGGTTTAGAACTAGGTGGAAGATCCACCAATTCCCAAGGATGATTTTGTATAATGGATTCAATTTCATTATTAATAGCCTCTTTCCACAAAGGTACTTCAGGATCTGTCATTGCTTCCTTAAAGCTTTGAGGTTTATTTTCTAACAGGTATGTTAGAAAATCTGGACCAAAGGATTTTGATGTTCTCGCTCTCTTACTTTGTCTTGGTTTATCATCAGTTAAATCCTATTGGTCGAGACCATTACTAATCTCTTGTGTTTAATTGTCATTAGTCTCTTGACTTTGTGTACAATCATAAGTTCATTTCTGTGAACTTAATTCCTGTCATTTCTTGTAAGGAAAGACATGTTCAAAAAAACACAGCATTCCTTGACTCTATAATAGTGTTCACATTTGTATTAGGTATTTCTGATTTATAAGTCAGAAACCGATATGCACTACTATTTTGAGCATAACCAATAAACACACAATCCATTGTTTTTGGTCCAATCTTAGTCTTTTTAGGAATAGGAATTCCAACTTTTGTCAAACACTCTTACACTTTTAAGTATTTATAGGAAGGTGGTCGACCTTTCCATAATTCATAAGGAGTGTTGTTGGTTTTCTTGTGGGGTATTCTGTTAAGAACATAATTAGCAGACAATATTGCTTCCCTCCGCAAGTTCTGCGGTAAATCTGAACTTAATAACATGACATTCATCATTTCTTTAAGGGTTCTATTCTTTCTTTCAGCAATTCCATTTTGCTGTGGAGAATAGGGTGCTGTAGTTTGGTGAATAATGCCATGTTGTGCATAAAATTCATTTAATGGTGCATCATATTCACCACCCCTATCACTTCTAACCATTTTAATGGTTTTTCTAAGTTGATTTTCAACTTCTGTTTTGTAGAGTTTAAACATTTCTAAGACTTCATCTTTACTTCTAAGTAAATATACATAACAATATCTTGTGCAATCATCGATAAATGTTATGAAATACTATTTGTCTTCTCTAGTTTGAACAAATTTAAGATCACATACATCAGTATGAATTAATTCTAGAGGTTCGATTTTTCTTTCAACCGATTTAAATGAAGCCTTAGTTAGTTTCGCTTCTACACAAATTTCACATTTGTGATTAGGATCAATTTCAAACTTTGGTATATAATCCAAACCAAATAATCTACACAAAGCATCAAAATTTACATGTCCTAATCTACCATGCCATAAATTCGACTCAAGAATATAAGCAAAAGATATGTTATTCTTATTAATAGCAACTTTTGGTACAACCGTCATTACATTTAATTTGAAGAAACCATCATTCATGTATTCCTTACCAACATACATACCACTCTTTGTTAATACAAACTTATTAGACTAAAAAACAAGCCTAAAGCCATTTTTACTTAACAAAGAACCAGAAACTAAATTCTTCCGGATGTCTGGTACATGCAGTACGTTGTTGAGGTTCAGTTCATTCCCTGATGTCATCTTTAAGATCACATTTTCTTGTCCAGCCACAGTAGAAGTAGAAGAATTTCTCATGAAAAGTTGTTCACCATTTGCAGCCTCATTGTAGATAGTGAACATCTTCTTGTCCGCACATATGTGACGAGTTGCTCCAGTGTCAACCCACCACTCCTTGGGATATCCAACCAAATTAGCTTCAGATACCACAACAGAGAGATTGATGTCATTTACCCTGTCAGAGATGAAATCTAATTTTGTCACATTAGCTTGATTGGTGGTCTTCTTGCTTGTACTTCTACAATCCTTCTTAGGGCGACGGCAATCAGAAGCTCAATGTCTAATCTTGCTACAGTTATAGCATTTTCTTTTGAACTTCTTGTTGCCATTGTTGTCACCTTGTTTAGGACCATCTCTACTAAACTTCCTCTTTTTGTTTTGTGGTTTATGAACTTGTTCAACCACATTAGCCTTAGACTCTATAGGATTTTTCTCTTTCCTCTTTTCAGCCTTTCGATTATCTTCCTCAATTCTCAATCTTACAATCAACTCATCCATGGTTATCTTTTTGCGTTTATGTTTTAAATAAATTTTGAAATCTTTCCAAGCCGGTGGTAACTTTTCCACTAAAACAGCGACTTGGAAAGACTCGCTAAGAGACATACCTTTAGAATGAATATTATGCAAAATTATTTGAAAATTTTGAACTTGAGAAATTACCGTTTGGGAGTCTACCATAACGAAGTCCAGAAATTTACCAACAACAAATTTATTTGTGTCGGCATCCTCTGTCTTGTATTTCTTCTCCAAAGAATCTCACAATTCTTTTGCTGGCTTCAGAGGGCTGTAAACATTATACAGCATGTTGTCAAGGCCATTTAGGATGTAGTTTCTGCACCGAAAATCAGAATGCTTCTAAGCATCTACAGCGGCAACAACTTGCCGATTACTTTCACCCTCTTTAAGTGCTGGAGCCTCTTCACGGAGAAACCGGGCCAAATTTAGAGTTGTAAGATAGAACAGCATTTTCTGCTGTCATCTCTTAAACTCAATACCATTGAATTTTTCTATTTTTTCTTCATGATTTATCGAAACTTGAACATGGTTCTGGATAGGGACCGGAGTTGTTGTAACGATCAGATTTGGAGTACTACTTTCAACAGCCATTATATCTGATTACAAAAATTAGAAAAAACCAAAACACAAATTAATTTTCTAGCTACTAAAACCAGAAAATAAATTATAACACAAAATAATTTTATTTCCCTTGTTATTAAAAATAGAAAAATAAAATACCACAATAATTTTCTGTAACAAAAATTAATATTCTGCAATTGTTAATGACACCAGTATATTACTACTAGTTATCAAAGAAAATAGACAGTATATTACTACTATCTGTCAAATAGGATATTACTACTATTTGTTTTCTAACTAGAATATCACTTTGTGAAGACACAGAAAATTAAATATAATGAAGACACCAAAAAATAATTTGTCTTAACATTGTTGGACAATCTTTACTATATTTGAAGAATAAATTATGTTGTGTACGTAACAACAAACAGAATACAAAAGAAATAAAGAAAATGAGAGAATTTGTTTGATTACAAAAATCAAACCAGAAAAAATAAAATAAAATAAATAAAAACATATTTTTATTTTGTTACGAAAACAAAATCAAAATCTGATTTAACTAAATAAATAAAAACAGAAAATAAATAAACAACTTACTTGATTAATTCTAGAATAATATGTTGATCAAGTCCAGTGTTCGACACTGTGTCCTTAAGACAGATTTGTCCTCTCCATGGTACTTTCAGAATATGAACGTCTATCTCCCAAGATAAAATAATCAATCAACGAAAAATAGCAGTATTACAAATTTTTCGTACAATGAACACACAAAGTGTTTATACTCTTTCTCACAAGAAAATAGTGCAGCAATATGTAAAGAATAGTTGCAGAATTATTTGGATGAAAATTGTTAATTAAAACATCAAATGATGGCTACCTATTTATAGATGTTGTGGTGGCTTTTCAATTTGAATTAAACAGGTACCAAACCTGTTTGAACAGGTGCAACACTCTTTCAATAGATAAACTGTTTGGGTTTGAAATTTAAACAGATTTGAAATCTATTCGGGTGGAATAGATTTGAATCTGTCCGAACCTGTGCAAAAATCTAAAGAGGTGCAACAGTTGAATTTGAATTTGAAATTGAAATTAAAATTTCGGCCATATTTTATTTTACTAAAAAATAAAATTAAATTCAAATTTTTTTAGCCCAACAAGATAAGTATTGAGCCGGACAAGTCCAACCCAACCTCATACCATGCACCCACGCCCAAACCCAGCCTAACTGACCGGACGGAAGGCGGTTACGGCGCGCGCATGTGTAGTGATTTTTGGGTCTAATGGGTCTAGCACATTTTGCTCATAACCTCCCTCTTTACAAAACTTAGGTGCCCCTTGGGGTTTACCCCAAGTTCCAATCCCATGCCTTATAAACTCACTCAAAACTTCTCACCAAATCAATGAGGGACAAGCCATTTTACAAGCCTTAAGGAATTTCCACCAAAACTTCATTTCCTTGGAGCTCACTTTGGCTTCAATTTCCTATTCACTCAATAATGGTTTTGAGCAACCAAATATACCACGTGAATCACAACGCGGCATAGAACGCGTTACCACTTTGACCCGCCAACTTTGGCGCACGGGTCCCACCTTAAAAACATACCAAAGTTTGAAAAAAATTCTGTTTTCCAGAATTTCCAAAACCAGTTTCTAACACATGATACAAGAGGTAGTTCTCAAATATATATATATATATATATATATGTGTGTGTGTGTGTTTGTTTCTTAGGCCAAGCCAAATGAGACAACTTACATATGGAGATACCAAATGTCAATATGGTCACAACGACTAATAAGAACAACAAAAGAACCCACTAGGCCTAGCTTAGGTGGCCACCATGCGTTCCTTAGGGCTTAGTCCCAATGAGGTCATGGATTCAATTCCCCTTAGGGGGTTAAATTAAGGGAGTGTATAAGTACTTAGGTGCTTTGCCAAGGGTGGGGAGATTTTCTCTCATAGGTGCTAATCTAACAACTAACATCTAACATTTGCCGATCAAAAAAAAAAAAAAAACAACAACAACAACAACAACAAAAGCAAAAGCAAAAGCAAAAGCAAAATTAAGGATTTAGGTCTATATGAAGATCTTAATTAACATATATGACTCCTTAATTTAATGCAAACACAATGCCATTTGTCTTTGGGCATTATGTTATTCGCTGTTGATTTACCACCCATTGGAAAATTATTGAACACTTGATTAATAAATAATATTACAAAGTAGCTTCAGCAATGATTGGAATATCTTATGGTATGTTTGGTTTATTGAAATGAAAATAGAATGAAATATAATGTTCATTTCTTAATTTTCATATAGAATGACCATTTATTTATAATGGTGAATGATTGATTATTCCATTTACAATTTTTTTTTTTAAATCTTCTCTTAGTGAAAGGAACACGAAAATAAATATTCTACTAGAATGACTATTCGATTCATCTTTATTCTAATAAACCAAGCATTACCTTAACACCACATTCATATATGGGATACAATAGAGTCCCAAACAATTTTTCATGAAAGTGTCCAAAATGTTTTATTGACCGTACTACATTCATTTTGAATGACTCCATACTTTATCAGTATGAATGCAGTGTTGTTACACCATATTCTAGACACTTTCATGAAATTTTTATGAGTTAGTTTTGGTATATTAGCAAACAAATCAATATCTTGAGATGTATTTAGTCACGCTTTACAAATGGTTAATTCAATAACTGAAGAAAATAAGCGTACTAATATGACACAAATCTCTTTGTCCCCTTGTTTTAAACACTCATAGCCATTAAATCATGTTTTGAGTTTCTTGTACCTTGTGAATTTCACATGATCAAATGGATGTAAGTGTTTTGAGACAGAAAAACAAACAGATTTGAAAATATGATCCTTGACTATATATAATTGTATTTGTATGTAAATGTGGGCTAACCTTCTTCTTAGGTTCAGAAGTGGTCTTTGGGGCAGCCTTCTTGGGGGCTGCCTTGATGCAGGACCCTTGTATGCACCATCACTGCTCTTGACTGCAGGCTCCTTCTTGGCCTGCCCAAAGGGTTGAGTCCCAACTGGTTTGTCTACCTTCACTGATGCCATTGTTCTTCACACTCCTTAACACAAAGATATATAGTAAAAGTATATATATCAAACTCGCTGGTCTTAAGTATTATCTGCCCATAAACATTAGGCTCACTACAAGAATTTACACATTTGGTGACCACTTTTGCCGACCAAAAAAATTTTGGTCGCGAAAAAATGACATTTGGCGACCAAATATTAATTAGTCGCGAATGATCATTATTTTTGGCGACCAAATATTATTGGTCACAGAAGCTTATATTTTGGCGACCAAAAAAAGAGTTGGTCGCAGAAAATGGTATGCTTTTGCCGACCAACTACAAATTTGGTCGCGGAAGGTTACATATTTTTTGGCGACCAAAAATTTGGTCGCCAAAAACTTATTTTCAGCAACCAAAAAAAATAGTCGCCAAATTAGTACTTTTAGCAACTAATATTTTAGTCGCCGTTGATTGAGATTTGGCGACTAAAAAAGTTTGTCGGCGAAGGTACATTTTCTGCGACTAATATGGTCATTTGGTCGCCAAAAGTTTGGGAGGGAAATTTGATTTTTAGTGGGGGCGGGAATTGAAATTTTTTGGCAACAAATAAATTTGGTCGCTAATTTAAAAACGACGTCGTTTTGTACCATGAAATCAGAAAAAAAAATAAAAAATAAATAAAAATCAAATCGGTGCTCTCTCTCTTTGTTTCTCGGTCCGCCCTCTCCCTCTCTGTGTTCTTCCTCTCAATCGGTGCCCACTCTCCACCAAATTGTCTCTGCTTCTCGAGACTGCTCCATCAAGCTGTGGAACACTTTGGGTGAGTGTAAGTACACGATTCGGGATGGTGATATCATATTTCATCTCCAAAATACAAAAATAATGACGAAAACTAAATATGTATCTTTTAATAACGAAAATCATATTTCGTCTCCAAATGTATCATTTTTAGAGACAAAAATAAAATTTCGTCACCAATCTAAATCATAATAAAAAAAAATAGGTGACAAAATTATATTTCGTCATTATTTATATTTTTTTTGTCACCAAATATTTTCCCGCTAATATTTTCGAAGGGCGCCAAAATTAATAGACTTTTGGTGATAAAAAAATTTGTCACCAATTATAAAATTATTAATGACAAATATACTTTTGTCACCAATAATTTGGTGATATTTTAATATTATTTAGTGACAAACTATTTTTGTGACCAATATTTTTATCTTTAGTGAAGAAATAATTTTGTCACCAAAATATAATTTAGTCACTAAAATATAATTTAGTCACTAAATATTTTAGGGGAAAATAAAAATCTTTTGTTACAATCGGTTCCTCTTCTCAATCACGCACAATCATTTCTCGGTTCAAACCTGTTTGACACACACACACACACACAGACGTTATACTACACAGGTTGCTCACATTGAATCAACCCACCGTCGCTCTACCATTTTCGACAGCCCTCACCGCCAATAGCCCTCACCACCGTCGCCGTTAGCCCCTCCTTTCCTCACCATCGCTGCTGTGCCGATCGGAGAACACCACTGTTAGTCTCTCTCTCTCTCTCTCTCTCTCTCTCTCGGCTGTGGGTGATTTTGGTTGTTGATTACTTTTTAATTTACTCAAAATGGAAATTTTATGAGTGTTTTGATCAATTCGTTGTAAAAAGAAAATGAAATTTTGGTTGATTTTTTGTGTTAGTTTTGATTTGATCCCTTCTGGCATTAGGGTTTAGTTTGAATGTCATTAGTTTTTTGTAAATTTATTTGCTTTAGAGGTTATCTGTACTGATATCTGAGGCCGTGGGTGATTTTGATTGTTAATTACAATTTAATTTACAGGAAATTGGGGTTATCATTATGGGTGCTTCGATGGAGTTGACGGGATTGATCAGTGTAAAAGAAAATGAAAAATTGGTTTAATTATGTGTCAGTTTTGATTTTATCCCATTTCTGGCATTAGGGTTTAATTGGAATGTACTCAGATTTTTGCAAATTTATTTACTTGAGATTTTGTTATATTGATGGGTCTTTAGTTTTGATTTAATCGTTTATCTCTTTATTTAGAGTTTGTAAGTTTTAGAACTTTATAGGATATGAATCATAAAATGAAAAGAATGTTGTTACGGATCTATAGTCCTGCCCTATATATTATAGGTTGGTTGTCGCACTCCATTTTTGACTTAAAATGATGTTCTTTTGCCCTAGAAGTCTCATCTCGGCAGACCTTGTGGTTAACTTTGCCTTCTCTCATCATATAACTCAAATCACCTTAGTTTGCATACATTTATACATATATACATGCCCTTAGTGGTTGCACTGTAGCTTCAAAAGTTTGATACTGATAGACATATCTCATGTCCCAGCTCTATAGGACTTGAATGGAAAATTTAATACCCAGAATAAAGGGAAAACAATGTAGCTGTTATGTTCCGCTGTTCTATTCCAAGAATCAAAATGTTATGTTGTCATCTGTTAAGCAAAGTAATGACAGTTTTATGTTTGCTTTTGCATAGGTATGACTATTCTGGGTATGGACAGTCTTCTAGGAAGGTGTGTGGCAATCAAAAACATTGAAACTGGGTATGGACAGTCTTCTAGAATGGTGTATGTGTTGACTGTGTGCAGAACATTGACAAAATCCCATATGTTAATTGTCCTGTGCTGATTATTCATGTAAGTATGCAATTTTCAACATTTTACCTTTTAGAATTACTTATGGTAATTGAAGAACCATTCTAATACAGTTTTTAGACAATTAAGCCATTCTATAAGCTAGCATGAAACTCTTACCTTTTTTATCTGCCTTGCTTCTTTGTTTCTATGTTTTTGTGGGTACATGTATATGATCATAACCACAGACTTGGATGACTAAGCTCTTATGACTTGATGGCTATAGTTGAGAGTTTTCCATGGTATTTGTCACCTCCTCTCTAAGATACTTAACTGGTTTTAGAGAGAGATCCTCAGAAGAAGACAAATCCAAACTATAACCAAGACACATGATGCCCAATGGGTCGCTGTGTGCAAGTGGTGGGAAAGATGGGTTAATTTTGTTGTGGGATCTGGCTGAGGGAAAGAAGCTTTGCTCGCTCGATTCGGGTTCGATTATTAATATGAATGTATGAATGTATTGTATTGTAGAAGCCTAGACGTCTTAGGATATTTTCAATTCCTACATTAAGTATACATGTCAATGGATCAATACTTTTTCTTACTGTAACCTCTATGATTTTTGTTTATTTGTTTTTACCCTAATCAAAGATATTAGAATTTTATTTTTCTTGTCTTCCTTCACAAGGAATTCTGAATTGCAGCCTGATGGATTAGCTACATCACATGTGGTTTAAGATTGCCGAGAATCCTCTTAGTTTTGTTTTTGTGTTGATTTTTCTTGCTTCATACTAATTTAGGTAATATGTATAATTATGCAACATATTGCCAACATATGTGAGGGTAATGAGTTTACCATTGTCCATCTATCGTGATGGTGGATCTTCTCATCTCATTCTGACATGGGTTACTTTTTCATGAACCATGTTAACCTTGTTGTGGCAATATATTTCCACTCTTTTTAGTTGTGGTGTTCTCTAGGGCACATCAAAGATTGTGTCTGTTACTGTGTTTGCCTTCTTTTCTTTCTATAATTCCTCTACAAGATCTGCCTAGATATGTTCTGTATCAGAGATTTGTTATGTTGGGCCTCCATTTGGTTATGGACAAACCATTCCCTCTGTGGATGTCTAATTGGGGAGTTAATGTTTCTACATGCAAATGTCTAATAGCATGATCTTGTTTCAAATTTACTTATTAAAAGGAAAATCATGATCTTGTTCCAATTTTAATTATGTATTTTTTGTTGTTTTAAATAATTTCTAGTAGTTGGCATATACATTATTGAGGGCTATGACGTTCTGATTCTTTTTATATTATGTGGTTATTGAATTGTGAGTTTTTACCTGTGCCTTCCAAGTGTATGCAAGATGGATTTCAGTACCCCTATTGTGTATATATATATTTTAGTGTCTATCAGAGGAGTCATGTGTTGGTTTCCTCCATCTTCTAATGTAATTCTGTTCAAGTATCGTAAAAAACTATGTTTTTTATTTTTTAAATTATGCTATTTCATAGTTTGTGGACAGCTTTGTATGCGTTAACGTTGTTCGGTCATTGTTGCAGGTGGGCGTCCTCCACCAGAAGAGGTGGCATGACTGTTTTGGGAAAAGTTGCTGTTCCAAAACCTTTCAACTTACCCAGCCAAAGGTATCTAGCTTGCTGCTTAATTATTTCCATTTTCCTATGTTAATTATGGGGGATGTATCATTGTTGTTTTGAACCCAAACTTTGATTGAAAATGAGCTAGAATAATCCGTCAAATATCATCTCAAGGAGGCCTAAACTAATAAGGCCAGCAATTTTGTAATGGAATGAGTTAATTAGAGAAAAACAATTGAGTTGGTTCAAAGTTTATTTTATTTTATTTTCTCTTTTTTTTGTTTAGAGATTTTTTGAAATTTTTCTCTCTCTCTCTCTCTCTCACACACACACACACACACACACACACGTGCATGTGCAAGCACTTGGAGACATGCACACCTTTTTATGATCTTTCCTCATCTGATAATTCAGTTGCATGGGGTCCAACTGGTGTCTCAGAGATATTGGTAGGATGGCATAACTAAGTTCAGTATTAAATATTCATGTTATAAATTTTTAGTTAAAAAAATATTTATTGTCTTGCTTCTAGTTATTAAAAAAATTGCTGCAATACATTGTCTCAAATCTTATTTATATGAATGATTAGATTTCTTAGTTGGAGCTGCCTTTTTTCATTTTGAACCCTTTTTGTGTTTATAGTAGTTACTCCTATTGAGGTTGCTGCATTATCTCTTGGCAACTTGACCTAACATATTATGTACGCAGGGAGTGGCAACCTCCAAGAAGGATGGGTTCTCTCTGAGTTTTGGAGACTTTCCGACACTATAATTCAGATTTTATAGTGTAAGTAAAAGATTCCTGCAACTAACAATTCAGATTTTACATCCAGCATGCATGGGATGTAAGTAAAAGATTCATATATAATTACACTATAATTCCTCTAAATGTTGTAGTTATTTGTTTGGGGATCGATTTGATGCGCTTTCACTAAAAATAGTTGCTTGTAGAAAGAATGTGAATAATATTAATTTAATTTTTTGTGGTAAGTAAACATGTGAACTTGAATGAAGAAAATAAAAATGTATAACTATATACTTGCACTTCCTATTCCTGTATAATTCTTCCATCAGCTAGAATATTGATGAGCTGATCAACACAATCTATAAATTCATAGTGTGGCATCTTTGTGAACAAACCATTAAACTTCTGTGACACAAAGTTTACACATCGCTTGTTTAGGTGTTTAAATATGATTCAACGTTGTACATTTTTATTGGGTTTTATCTAAGATTACATCTAAGATTCAAAGTTGTGCTCTTTAAATATGATAGATCTCATGTTGACTTTGGTGGAGTCTATACAGATTATGAGATGTTGAAGGATGTATTGAGATTTAGCAGACAAGAACTCAAAGTAGCATGTGAAGATTTCAGCAACATTATTGGGTCCTCTCCAGACAGTCTAGTCTACAAAGGAACCATGAAAGGTGGTCCTGAGATTGCTGTAATATCGCTTTGCATTAAAGAAGAGCATTGGACAGGCTATCTTGAGCTTTATTACCAGAGAGAGGTAAAGTAATTAGATTGATGGTGAACGTAATTAGATATGTGACAAACGACTTTTAAAATCTCACTTATTTTTACAATTCAGGTAGCTGATTTGGCAAGATTAAATCATGAGAATACAGGAAAATTACTGGGTTATTGCACAGAGAGTAAACCATTTACAAGGATGTTGGTTTTTGAATATGCATCACAAATCACAGTGAACAAAACCTATTACAATTTGTGCCAGAAAGCCACCTAAAATCATGTCACATTCTCCACCAATTCTTAATTTGATCAACAAACCTAATACCAATAATGATTAGCAATACACACCTTATGCTTCTCCTTAAAATGAATTGGAGAGAACGTGAAAGGATTTAAGAAAGGGATTTATCACACTGATTGCAGTTTGAAACACATGCATATATGATTAACCAAATGAAAAGGATTACACTATGAAGAGATGATGGTCCAACAATCATAAGTTCATATATGTATTGTGAAGTATACGAGCCAACAGCATCATATGATAGCCATAGACATGCACAGTGAAGGTCTACCTCTTCTTTTTTCATTTTCATATTTTTAACAGGTCTAAGTGTGTTTTATGACGAAAAGCAAAAGTGTAAGCTAGAGGAGATCTCTCTTACAGTGTCTGGTTCCATTTCAATTGGTGACAGAAATCTATCAAAACAATGTCCAGATATTGTACAAACCAAAAGCTCATTTGTAGGGTCCAAAACAACTTCTCTATATGTATCATCACAAACTGCATGAACAAAGAACATAAACCATTAATAAAAATCTATGTAATTGTACCTATTAAACAAACAAACAAGGTTGCCACATTCAATAACCACAACTAGTGTTTCATATCATGAACCTACCCAGTCTTCTCACAAACAAATACATCTCCAATTTGATAGTAAGTACATGTTTCTCCAGAGCAATCATGGTCCAAGACCACCTTATCAGTCAGGCCTCTGCTGCTTTTCCATATAGACACTTGATCAGTAAGAGTCTTGTCAAGAATAATCCGGTCATCATTCACCTTCAGATATATAAAGAGAGAGGGGGAAAAAAAGGAATAAATAGTAATTAAGGAAATGCATTTGCTAATTTTCATTGAGACTCATTTGAAGAAGTCAATCCCTATGCATGGTTCATCCACTATGGCAAGTACAAAGAAAAAATAATGTAAGCAAACCTCCAATAAGCTTTCAACATAATTCATCTGAGAGAGAGAGAGAGAGAATTGGAGAGTTGTTTGGGGAGGTGGAGGATAAGAAAGAATGCAACATGTTTGCGGTTATCAAACTATCATTAATAAATATTTTCAAGGAGTCCAATATCCAAAATCCTATACCCCCACCCTCCCACCACCAAACAGGGGAAAAAAGGGGATTCATGCATTAGCAAGTCTTTGCCTCACCTACACGTATGCCCTCACAAAAGCCTGAGGCGACCTTCAGGCCAAGCCTGAACTTCCTGCTCCTTATCCAACTTGAGTTATCAGTAAATGTAAGCTCTCCCAGGGTTCCCACACCTTCTTTGAGCGTCACTTGCAGATCCCCAGTCAAAAGTGGTCTCTTTCCTTCACGCTCTTTCACAACATGGCTTTCAAATTCTTCTTCGGTCCAACCCTCATCATCTTCATTGTTGAAATCACCTTCCAGCACAACAACATCAAGTTTTATGGTGGATTCAGGTCCAGAGGTTACAACATGACCTGTATTCACATCAAGTAAAACAATATGGATTGCAGCACCCTGTTCCCCTTCTACTTTTCCTCCAGTGAAAAGGGGAAGAGACAACCTTGACCTGAAGTGCAGCTGCAAGTTTCGTCCATCTGGCCCCTCAATTCTTTTAGGAGAAGCCCTGTAATCTCAAGCGTAAGGATGAAGAAATAAAAAACACAGGCACAAAAATAAAAATAAATAGAGAGTTTACAGTAGTGCAAGGACAAGTGATAATCAATGAAGCACAACTGATTTTAGGTACATGGGTAGACGGACTAATAAGCAAGTGGTTTCAGATTTTTCCAGTGCAACCAGCCAAACTGTTTAAGCTTCAAATGCCATAATATATGACAACATGGTTCCAGTTATCATATGCTTTCTTCACCAAGGTATCCACATATAACTGCAACAACAAAATTTACAGGTTTCCATAAGCATCACATTCTCTAATTATGAGCTTTATGACAACCTTCCAGGGGTGGTACCGGGAGAGAGAAAGGTAAGATCTGTCTAAGGTTAATGGTGATAGTTCCATCTATACACACCTTTTCTGGGGCTAAGTCAATTCCTAAATTCCCGCGAGAGAGGATAACACCATCTGCTTCCTGAAGGATCTCATCAAAATGTCTCAATCCCTGGCAAAATATGGAGCAATGTACATGCAATCGGTTTATCCATCCAACATTAAAGCACTACAGTTGCAATTATATAACAGCAAAATAGAACATATCATTTCCTTCAGGAATTCAATTATAATGTCAATGCCTAGCTTACCTCCACTGTCTCAATTTTGGCAAATATCTGAGTTTCATGAAGATTATGAGCTTGAAAGCTCTGAGCTGTTGAAAATAGAAAATGTGAAATTAGCTCTAGATATACATCTAATTAACAGAACAACATTGGCATGGTTTGAAAACTCAAAAACATGGCAGTTTCTATGAATATTGCTAGCTCCAACAGAAATGAACACATCCTCAATCAGGTATTAATAAATATTTGACTTGACAAGTTACAGGGACTTAGCAGAAGAAGTACTTGCTTCAGTAGATGTCTCAACGTAGGAAGATAAAGTATCATGATCTCATATTTGTAGTATGCCAATTGCTATGTGATATTCACCAGTACTAGTTCACTAGTTGCACCTAAATCAATATAGAGTGTAGCGCAAATAGAACTGCAATACACTTAAAAAGTGCCTGCTGCAGAGTTTTTACCAATTATTATTACAGATTCAATAGGGAAGGCCACTCAACCATTGAAAAAAGTTTGTTAAATTCCCCTGAAATAAGCATTTTTTTGAAACTTGAAACATAATTCTAGTAATTTTCTGAAGTTTCAGAAATCTACTTCCATTGGCAATTGACAATTATTAGAAAACATATTTTCTTTTTCTTTTTCTTTTTTTGAATAAAATTTTGCTTTGATTTTGATTGATCAATTGAAAGGGTTTCAAAATTTTCATTTTTTGAAAATGACATCAAGCCAACCAAATAGATCCAAAATCTAGTCAAACACTTCCAATTGCTACTGCTCTGCTCTGCTCTGCCTCAATTGGTTCAAACAAAAACAAACAATTTAAAAATCTCCTTTTTATTCAATTGTTTTCTCAGCACCAAACAGCAATCAAAGAAATTTATCAAAAAAAGAAAAAGAAACCCACCTCTGAAATAGGACTGTGAGATGGATCAGACAAATGCGGAGGTAGAGAACCCGAATGCACCGATCTCGGCACCCCCATTCTCTCTCTAACTCTCATCTCTCTCTTGACCGCTTTCTTCTCTTCCAAATTGTCCCCAACCCTAGGCGACGGAGCCTCATTCATCTCCCACAGCGTCGCCGCCAACTTCCTCGTAGACACCGGCCTCGACCTCCCACCACCGCTCTGCGACGGCGCGTACTTGGGAGAATCCAAAGCCGCCGCCATCGTCCTCCAAGACGGAACCGGAGTGCTCGATCTGGATCCCCGAGGCTTACCCACCGAAATGGCCCGCTTGAATCGATAATTTTGCAACACAGAGGACAAAGACGAAGACGAAGAGCAACCCCTCTTTTGGATCTTGCAGGATCCGGGAATCAAACCCTCCACAACCCGATTCTGCCTTGGCATTATCAATTTCAATTTATCACACACACTCTCTCTCTCTCTCTCTGATCTATGAAGAAGAAGAAGAAGAAGAATGGATTTGCATTTGAAAATTCAAACCCTAGAAATTTATGATATGAGTTTTGAAAGTGTATGTATATGCTTTTTCATAGCTGGAGCTGGTGGATGGAGTGGGTTGGGGTAATTAGTAGTTGGAGAGCGATGCAAACAAAAGGAAATGAGAGAGAGAGAGAGAGAGAGAGCATGTGAAGGTGAATGCGTGGTACAAAACGACGTCGTTTAAAAAATGGCGACCAAATTTTTTTGTCCCAAAAAAAATTCAATTTCCACCTCTTTTTCAAATCAAATTTCCCTCCCAAACTTTTGGCGACCAAAAGACCATATTAGTCACAGAAAAGGTACCTACGCCGACAAACTTTTTTAGTCACCAAATCTCAATCAACGGCGACTAAAATATTAGTCGCTAAAAGTACAAATTTGGCGACTAATTTTTTTTTGGTTGCTGAAAATAAGTTTTTGGCGACCAAATTTTTGGTCGCCAAAAAATATGTGACCTTCCGCGACCAAATTTGTAGTTGGTCGGCAAACACATACCACTGTCTGCGACCAATAATATTTGGTCGCCAAAAATAATGAACATTCGCGACTAATTAATATTTGGTCGCCAAATGTCATTTTTTTACGACCAAAATTTTTTTGGTCGGCAAATGTGTAAATTCTTGTAGTGTAGCTTCAACAATGATCGGAATATCTTATGGTATGTTTGGTTTATTGAAATGAAAATAGAATGAAATAAAATGTTCATTTCTTAATTTTCATATAGAATGACCATTTATTTATAATGGTGAATGATTGATTATTCCATTTACAATTTTTTTTTTAAATCTTCTTTTAGTGAAAGGAACACGGAAGTAAATATTCTACTAGAATGACTATTCGATTCATCTTTATTCTAATAAACCAAGCATTACCTAAACACCACATTCATATATGGGATACAATAGAGTCCCAAACAATTTTTCATGAAAGTGTCCAAAATGTTTTATTGACAGTACTACATTCATTTTGAATTACTCCATACTTTATCAGTATGAATACAGTGTTGTTACACCATATTCTAGACACTTCCATGAAATTTTTATGAGTTAGTTTTGGTATATTAGCAAACAAATCAAAATCTTGAGATGTATTCAGTCACGCTTTACAAATGGTTAATTCAATAACTGAAGAAAATAAGCGTACTAACATGACACAAATCTCTTTGTCCCCTTGTTTTAAACACTCATAGCCATTAAATCATGTTTTGAGTTTCTTGTACCTTGTGAATTTCACATGATCAAATGGATGTAAGTGTTTTGAGACAGAAAAACAGACAGATTTGAAAATATGATCCTAGACTATATATAATTGTATTTGTATGTAAATGTGGGCTAACCTTCTTCTTAGGTTCAGAAGTGGTCTTTGGGGCAGCCTTCTTGGGGGCTGCCTTGATGCAGGACCCTTGTATGCACCATCACTGCTCTTGACTGCAGGCTCCTTCTTGGCCTGCCCAAAGGGTTGAGTCCCAACTGGTTTGTCTACCTTCACTGATGCCATTGTTCTTCACACTCCTTAACACAAAGATATATAGTAAAAGTATATATATCAAACTCGCTGGTCTTAAGTATTATCTGCCCATAAACATTAGGCTATTTATAGCTAGTTGAGCTCTCTCTCTCTCTCTCTCTTGTTTGGTTGTGCTGGAAAAAAAATGCGCAAAGAAAATAGTGATTTCTCCCCTATAATTTATTTGGATAAGTTATCTATTTTTTTTTTTTAATTTTATTTCTTGAGGAAATTACAAATCAGTAGTACAATCTCAAGAAAAGACTTGCACCCCCCACACAGGAGGACTTGTGCCTCCCATGAGAATAATATTATTTTGGAATTGTTCAAATTGATTTGTAATTTTCCCTTATTTCCTTAGGTCTCGTTTGGGAACAAGCTATTTTAATAATTTTTTGAATTTTTGACTAAAATATGAGGTAAAAAAACTAGTGTGTTTAGAATGACTTTTTGATTAATTAATTTTGGAATAGTCATGAGGTAAAAAATTTGTAAGAATAGTCATGAATTGAAAGGTGAATAAAAGAATTTTGGAAAATTAAAAAAATCAAAAAATCAAAATTTGACTCTTGTGATAAAATTAATTTTTAATTTTATTAATTTAAACTCTAATCTTATGATTTGTTTTTAATCTAAACTATCAACTTATATTTGTTAAGTAAAATTGATAAAAAAATATAATATTTTAATCATTAAATTCAATATAAGTGTACAAAAAATATTTAAAATATTATTTTTCATTGAGTTTAACAATTAAAATATTATTTTTTTATTAATTTTACCTAACGAAAACATGTAGATGGTTTAGGTTGAAAATAAATAAAAAGATTATAATTTAAATTGATCAAATTAAAATTTTATTTTCTTAAAAAGATCAAACCTTTATATATTTTTTTGTAATTTTTTTAAGAATTTTTTAAATTATAAGAGGGGTCATTCTATAGACATCGTAGAAAATATTCATAAATTAATAGGCTAATAAAATAATTTTGAAAAATTGGCTTAGTCTCTCTGCTCTTTCTCTCTCTCATATATGGCCAGTTGTTTTTGTTTTTTCATCATGTTATGGGGTGTTTTGAATAGATGGTTAAAAATAATTGTTTGATTTTTTTTTAACTTTTTTATGAGAGAAAGAAGTATGTTAAAAGTTGGGAAATAACTTTTAACCCACTTCTCAAAATGGGCCTCTATCTCTAAGTATATGATATTTCAATGTAAGGTTAATTACACTTTTCACCTTTATAATTTAATTTAAATTTTTATAATTTTAATTTAAATAATTTAATTTTTATATTGTAAATCTAATTTCAATTTAATCATTTGTCTCCCCATCACTCAACACATATATATAACTCCCCCTTTCTCAACTAATGAGAGCAAAGAAAGGTACCTCAAGACACCTACCCTATCTGCACTCAAAAATTTCTCCAAAACCATGGAGGCATTGAATGGCGGCCAAATTACATCGCTATTTTCTGTATTTTTTTTATTATTTTTTATTTTGTGTGATATTTTAGTTCATATCATTTTAATTAGTTTAATTTTGACTCTTAATTTTAAATTTTGTATTAATTTGATTCAATTAATAACTCCTATTACGGTTTTTAAAGAAAACTGATCACCGAGTTGGTTAAGATTAGTTTATTGAGTTGAATAAATTTACAATTTTTTCTTGTAAAAGCATGACACATTGATTCATTGAGTTAAATAAATTTATAATTTTTTCTCTAAAAGCATGACACACTGCTAATGTGCGCATTTTCTATCAAAAAAACACTAATAATTATAATCAATTAGACTAAATTTACATAAAATTATAAATTTAGGATCAAAATTGAACCAATTTAAATTATAAGAAACAAAATGATGCAGAAGCCAAAATTGGCTCGTTTGAAAACTTGGTTATTTTAGTTGACTTTTTTGTTATTTTAGCCTAACTAAAAAAAATTATATTTTGAGATGGTAGTTGGCATTTTTTTTTTTTTTGGTAGTTGATTTGATAACTGTGAGAGCAAAAAATAAAATGATTATGGTTTGAATGTAATATTTTGTCTTATTGATCTATTTGTTTTTTATTGCTATTTTAACCCAACCCAATATATGGACTATAAGATGCTGGGAATAACAAGTTTTTCCTTTTCTTTTTTTTTAATATTTAAATTTAAGTGACATGCGAGGAAGCAAAAATATACTAATTAATGGGATTAACTCGTTTAGTTAAAATTCTTGCACCTCATTAGGGGTTAGTGGTTTGAATATTTGTACTTACATATAGGTCTTATTCTTGGAGTTAGTGGTTTGAATATTTCTACTTACATATAGGTCTTATTCTCTACGTGTCTATTTATTAGGACTTTCTCTCTCATTTTGGAGTTTTTCTGTATTGATTATAGTATTTGATTTTATTTTTAAGATTATGATTGTAAGTCAAAGTTTAATCAAACGCTCTAATACAAAATTTAAATTTTTTTAAAAAATTTATAAATAATTCATTAAGTTACATTAAATATTCCATCACTAATGGTAGCCTAATAATTTTGGAATATTGACTTGGTCTCGTCACCTTGACATATATCTAGAATGAATCTGAACAACACATTGACCTTTTTTAATAAAAAAAATTTAAGGTTATGTAGCATTGCATATTTCAATTATAACATGAAAAAAAGCTGAGCAGTTGAGAGAAGAATGAACAGAGTCACCCATTCTTCCTCCGACAACTTTGTTTTTTGCAGTCACCCATTCATCCTCTTCCCCTTCCTCTCTCCTGTCACCCCGACTATCACCAACACCACTTCCGGCAACTTCAATCACTACTGGGAAATTTGATTAAATAAATTTTGAATTTTAATTTTTATTAATTTAAACTCTAATTTTTTTTAATATTTATTTTTGATATGAACCATCAAATTATTTTCGTTAAGTAAAATTGATAAAAAAAAAAAAGCATTCCATATTTCAATTATAACATGAAAAAAAGTTGAGCAGTTGAGAAAAGAATGAACAGAGTCACCCATTCTTCCTCCGACAACTTTGTTTTTTGCAGTCACCCATTCATCCTCTTCCCCTTCCTCTCTCCCGTCACCCCGACTATCACCAACACCACTTTCGGCAACTTCAATCACCACTGGGAAATTTAATTAAATAAATTTTGAATTTTTATTTTTATTAATTTAAACTCTAATTTTTTTTAATATTTATTTTCGATATGAACCATCAAATTATTTTCGTTAAGTAAAATTGATAAAAAAAAAAAGATATTTTAATTATTAAATTCAATCTAAGTGTTTAAAAATATATATATATATATATATATAATATTATTTTTCATGGAGTTTTAAAACTAACATATAATTTTTTTAGATCAATTTTTACTTAATGAAAATAGGTAAATAGTTTAGATTGAAAACAAATCAAAAGATAATAGTTTAAATTGACAAAATTAAAATTTTATTTTGTTAAAAATATAAAATCTTCAGATTTTATTTTGGGATATTTACCAATAAATCTCATCCCGCAAACAAGTACTCCAATTAGTCCCAAGTTTTTTCTATTGATCTGTAAAGTCCCATTAGTGGACAGTTTCTTTCCGTGTGGTCCTATTTTTTATTTTGGAAGTGTTTTGGTGGACAACTATACCCTTTTATTAATGTGACAAGTTTGATGTGATAATCCAATCTAACAGGTATTAATGTGACACTCCAATGATATGACACTCCAAAAAAATTAAAAAACCCTTAGTGTATTTTTTCTATATGTGACAACGTGGCGAGTATTATGTGACACTCAAAAAAAAATAAAAATTTCATATTGTACTTTTTCCAAATGTGACAACATGGCAGGTATGATGTGACACTCAAAAAAAATTAAAAACTTCTTAGTGTACTTGTCCCAAATGTGACAACGTGATGGGTATGATGTAACACTTTCATATTTTAACCATAACACGAAAAAAAGTTGAGCAGTTGCGAGAAGAATGAACAGAGTTACCCATTCTTCCTCCGACAGCTTCATTTTTTGCAACTGCCCACTCATCCTCTTCCCCTTCCTCTCTCTTGTCGCCACGGTTGTCACCAACACCACTTCTGGAAACTTCGATCACCACTAGCAAATTTAATTAAACAAATTTTGAATTTTGAATTTTGTTAATTTAAATTCTAATTTTTTGTTTTATATTTTCAATATGAACCATCGATTTATTTTCGTTAAGTAAAATTGATTAAAAAAATGATATTTTAATTATTAAATTCAATGTAAATGTATAAAAATATATATAAAATACTATTTTTCATTGAGTTTTACAACTAACATATAATTTTTTTGGGTCAATTTTTACTTAATGAAAATAGGTAAATAGTTTAGATTGAAAACAAATCAAAAGAAAATAGTTTAAATTGACAAAATTAAAAATTTATTTTGTTAAAAATATCAAATCTTCATATTTATTTTGGAATATTTACCAAGAAATCTCATCTAAAGAACAAATACTCCAATTCGTCCTAAATTTTTTCTATTGATATGTTAAATCATATTAGTGGAGAGTTTCTTTCCGTGTGGTCCTATTTTTTATTTTGGTAGTATTTTGGTGGACAACTATACCCTTTTATTAATGTGACAGATTTGATGTGATATTCCAATGTGACAGGTATTAATGTGACATTCCAAAATAATTAAAAACCCCTTAGTGTAATTTTCCTAAATGTGACGATGTGACGGGTATAATGTGACACTCCAAAACTTTTACTCCAAAAAAATAAAAACTCCGTAGTGTACTTTTTTCCAAATGTGACAACGTGACGAGTATGATGTGACACTCTAAAAAAATTAAAAATTCCTTAGTGTACTTTTTCCAAATGTGACAATGTGGCATGTATGATGTAACACTTCAAAAAAAATAAAAATTCCTTAATGTACTTTTCTCAAACGTGACAAAGTAGCAGGTATGATGTGGCACTCTAAAAAACAAATTAAAAACTTCTTAATGTATTTTTCTCAAAGGTGACAATGTAACGGATATGATGTGACACTCTACAAAAAATTAAAAACTCCTTTGTGTACTTTTCCAAAACATGACATGTGACACTCCAACGTGGCGGGTATGATGTAACACTCTGAAAAAAATAAAAACTCTTTAATGTACTTTTTTCAAATGTGACACTTTAACGTGACGGGTATAATGTAACACTAAAAAACTCTTTAGTGTACTTTTTTCAAATATGACACTCTAATGTGGGGGGACAAATGAGTCATTATACATCTAAAAGAACTAAATGGATCACAAGAAAAAATATGAAACTGTATATAGTTTACAAGTCCAAAATATGAAACTTATTAGTCAATCTCTCATTTATTTTTATAATTTATCGAAGAAATTTTAAAATTTTAAAAGGAGTCATTCTATAAATATCGTAGTAATATTCATAAATTAGCAAGTTAACAATATAACTTCAAAAAAGAAAATTCTATTTATATATAAAATTCATACAAACGCTTGACAAAAATAATGTGATATTATTATAATTATTATTATTATTATTATTATAAATAAAATTTTTTTCAATAATATTTTGTTTTGAAGTGAAAGATCTATGTATAAATTTTTTGATAAAATCATTCTTTTGAAATATATGGCCATTTTTTTTAAATCATTTTATAACTCCAAATATATGATATTATAATGAGTTCATTTGGGAAGTTAATTATTTTAGTTGATTTTTAGTTTTTTTTACTATTTTTTATAGTCGATTTAATAGTTGTAAGAGAAAAAATAAAATAATTATAATTTACATGTGACATTTTATTTTTGTTAACTATTTTAGTCCAAAATCTTACTTCCAAACCGGACCAATATAAGATAAATTAAAATTTTATTTTTTATAGTTAGACCCAAATTTTAATTTTGTCTTTTTCATCTAAGTTAGTCCAATTTCAATCAATCAATTAATCATATGGTTTGTGGCAGATGGACCACGCAGTAAGATTGGGCTGCATCCAAGCCCCACAACTCCAGCACGTTTATCAATAGGCGGCGGCCGCGGCCACAGTTCTCCTACACTGGTGACCAAACGATCGAAATTTGCCGTTTACAACACCATGTTGTACGGAACTTGCATCGGCCGTGCTAAGAATCGGGCACGTTCTTTTACTATTTATAAATTATAATCGCTCATCACCGCCACATTAATGTATAGCTAATTACAGTTTTTGTCTATAATTTTTTTTGTGTTATTTCAGTTTATAAAATTTTAATTAACTAATTTTTAATTTTTAATTTTAGATTTTGTATTAATTTAATCCAATTAATAATATTTATTAAAAAATTATAAAGAAAAACAATTACACACACAGTTCATGTGTGTATTTTTTTTATCAAATAACACTAATAATTATAATCAATTGAAACAAATTGAGACAAAATCATAAATTTAGAGTTAAAATTAAGTTAATTAAAATTATAGAGATTAAAATGGCACATGAATCAAAATACAAAGATTATTAGTGAGGTAATGTTATGGTACATGTGTGTGTCAATTTCCGACCACACTGCCAATCAAGAACTCAGCTGGAGAATACTAGTAGAATAGATTAAGCCTGAATGACCTGTCACAAAAAAGAAGAGATTCCGGCGGTGGTTCATCCACCCATGGGCACTCCGACGATCAAGTCAGTTATCTCTCAAAGATAGCAAAAGTGCTTAACTCACTATTCAGAGTATAAAAGCATACCTTAAATCCATGAGGGTGCCTCTCTTTTATAGCCAACACAAACCTAGTCCCAATAAAAACCTAAGTTCAATGGACTTAGGATTACTGCTAATCTTGGACTCCCAGTAGGATTGGGATAAACTCTCTAAGAGTCTTATCTTTACCCAAACTGAAGTTCTCTTTCATTCTAGGACTCTTGTCCATTATCCATTTATCCCAGATTCCGATATCTTCGTAGATAACCTCGACCTAGCCGAGATCATCTCTGTGTCATGATCAGGACACGTGGCACCTCGGCTAGCACTTCGGTGACACCTCGGTCACGTGTTGTCATTCAAAATTTATGTCCCCACAATTACCCCTTAGGTTCTATTACCTCGGCATCCTGAGGTGATGGAACCTATATCATTCCTTCCTTTAATCATGACCCCGGTTTAACTTCAGCTTGTAAATTTTTCTTAAAATTCCAACAAGTGTTAAACATGACCTCGATTTAATTTCAACTTGTAAATTTTTCTTAAAATTTCAACAAGTATTAAACATGACCTCGCACTACAACAAATTAGGTCTTGAATGACAAATGTTTTTTGTCTCCAAAGAACTAATTTCGTCACTATAGATATTTGTGAAGAAATATTTTCGTCATTGAATGTTTGTCAATAAAAATCATCGTGAGGAAAAATAATTTCGTCACATATAAAATTACTTTAGTGACGAAAACTTTTGTCACCAACTAGATAACATTTTCTCACAAAAAATCCTCGTTTTCGTCACCAAATAATTACTCAGTACCGTATATATAACTTTGGTTGACGAAAAAATTTGTCACATATATTGATCATGGGTGACGAAATATATTTCGTGGCAATAAGATGTATACATGACAAAATTTTTAGTCACCAAACTACAAAATCATGCAGCGATAACTTTTGCAACAAAAAAATATTTACATTTCAATTTAAATTTTTATTTCACAAATATCCCTACCCATATCTCAATAGCCTGCAACATGTACTAAAAAATCCACAAGCTACTATACACCACTCAACAAAATAATTCACTAAACAATTTATATTATAAAACTAAAATATATCCATCAAACAAATTTAATAATAATCCATTAAGTATAACAGAAAGACCATCACAACTAATCCCAAAATTAACTATATATAGTCCACAAAAAAAAATCAACACTTGATCTTGATTTACAAGTAGAACTAGTATCAGTCCACAAAAAAGAAAAGAAAAAAATTCAGCACTTGATATTGATTTGCAAGTATGCTTCCAAATGTCATCAAAAATCAATCTGCAGAAAAGAATAAAAAAATAAAACTATTAATATATTATCAATTACATCTAAACTCATATATAAATAATTTTATTTTATAAACCAATTTAGCAGAAATGCATTTTTTTTTTTAAATTTGACTTTCATCTATCGTAAATCACAAAACAACAACTAATCTAATTGGGAGGGCAAGTTCCGGCAAGTTATATGAACACCTATGAACCTGCCAATATTTTAAACAATTAAGCAATATGATGACTTTTATTGTCATGTAAAATGGTTCAATGAACTTGAAAACTGGAAAGTTTCTGATCTACTAGTAAAAGGAGAGAAAGGAAAGAAAAGGCAGAGACATAGGTTTCTGAACTGACTTAGAATAGCTTCTAATCTTTAAACATTGGTTGTACACACACAATAACCAAAACCTCAACTAAATAGACCTATCCCTGCAAACATAGTGGAAAAAGTCATCATCCCACAAAGGCCAAATTCATTGAATCATAAAATAAAATTATCTGGCAATTGGCCACTCTGGCAATTGGCCCCCATTTGAGATTGTTTGATTTTTTTTTTCTTCAACTAGCAAGTTAAATAAGAATGAAGATATTAGAATCGACTTAAAAAATAAAAAATTAGAAGGGTAAGACACACAGATATAATAAACTACCAAAAAACAAATTTTGAGGACTGTTAAACATGAAATGTACATGTAGTTAAGCAGAAACAAAAAGGACACAAACTGAAAATAGCTGGAGATGGAAATTACAAGAAGCTATCACTCCATTACTTTGACACATTACCTAATTAACAGTTATAAGGGATAGCAAGGATGCAAATCACTGCTATTATTCATTAACAAGTGATTGAATTCTATATCATTAATTGACACCTTATTGGCAAAAGATAATATCAAAGCATCAACAAATGCAAGAAATGCCCTAAATTCCATCCGAATCTAGAAATTGATGAACTTAATCCAGTCAAATATTAGCACAAAAATGATCTTATCAAAACCCAGCAACCCTAATACAAGAATTAGAGTAACAAACAAACAGAGGATTCGAACGGGTCAACCCAAAACTATATTTTTTCTCATCAAACATTCTCACCCACAACCCTAAAGAAGAAAAAGAAAAAGAACAAAAAGTTAAATAAAATAGCTCTAGACAAACAACACGAATCAAATCTGATTGAATAAACAAAAAATTGTTGTTTTGTTCTTCGATATGGCTCAGGCCAGCTTAGAAAACAAAAGAAGATGCTTTTTTATCTTCTTTATTAAGTGCCACTGAAGTGCTCCCTTGCAAAAGAAATCTCCTAAGCATAATCTTTGTATGAGTATTTAACCGTCTTAATTGCTCCATAATTTAGAAATTAGATGCTAAAGTTGAATGTTATGATTTGCTCTAAAATGGATATGATTTTGGTTACATGGAATATAATGAAAACCTTCACAAGTATTGGAGAGGGGGTTGACAAAATATACTAACGAACACGAAGATATTTATGTGAGCCTACTAGATATTATTTCATGCATTTCACATTCGATACAGAAACAGAGACCACCACTCCCCAATTAGTGCCCTGTTACACAATTGATCTTGTGCATGTATTTTACTCCATGTTTTATACTTTAACTAACAAAAACTTCATTAAACAAAATCCAGCCGGTGCTTCAATTCAACTAAAGATTCTGATTGTCAAATAAAATCTCCCCTTTTTTTGGTAAGAATTCTGTGTGTTTAATAAAGAACAAAGAGGTGTAACTAATCTGTGAGAAGAGATACATAGCATCAAGGAGCTGTAGCATTTTTCCTCTTTACTATTGCAATCATAGTATCAAATTTCAATTCAAATAACCAGAATACATGTGAATACATACACAATCAATGACAAGATATACATGCAAATACATACACAATCTCAATGGATTAGGGCTCTGCTCTGTTCTTTGAAACTGATTAAGTCTTGGAAATTGATAAGAGA
The DNA here is from genome assembly GCF_004153795.1 of Camellia sinensis. Classification (NCBI taxonomy): domain Eukaryota; kingdom Viridiplantae; phylum Streptophyta; class Magnoliopsida; order Ericales; family Theaceae; genus Camellia; species Camellia sinensis. The sequence continues at coordinate 683,437 of NW_021024777.1, read as the reverse complement.
GAAAGGAAAAGAGGGGGAAAGGAATCAAACCACTCAAATCAAACCCATTTATGACATCAAACCCATAAAACCCCAAAAATTGAACCACTTAAATCAAATCCATTTAAGAAATCAACGAAGTCAAACTCAAGAAATCATATATACATGTATAAGAACGAATGAAGATGGAAAGGACCTCACCGCCACCTCACCTCGCCGCAGCTGCCAAAGTCGTCGTCACCCGCCCTTCTCTGCGTTCGAGTTTGCCTTGCTTTCCTCTCTGTTCGCCTCTCTCTCTTGACGAGTTAGGGCTTTCTCAACAAATGGGAGAGAGGGAAAAAAGTTAAAGGGAAAAATGAAAAATCAAAACGGTGTGATTTGAGGCAATTTTTTGGAAAACTAGTAGCTTATATTTTTTGCATTACCACTCAATATCTCAAAATTATCCTTTTAAAATTGGTGACAAAATTATTTCCTCACCAAAAAGTCTAAAAATATTAAAAATGATTAGTGACGAAAATATATTCCTCAGTAATAATTTTATAAGTGGTGACAAAATTATTTTCCCTCCAAAAAGTCTAAAAATATTAAAAATTATTGATGACAAAAATATATTCCTCACCTAATGGCATCAAAATATTAAAAATCATTAGTGACGAAAATATATTCCTCATTAATAATTTTATAATTGGTGACAAAATTATTTCTCACTGAAAGTTAGAAAATTTTGGCGCCACCCAAAAAAATTAGTGCAAAAATCTTTAGTAATGAAACTTAATTTTTCCTCACCTAAAACGAAATATTTATTGACGAAAATAAATTTCCTCACCTATTATTTTTATTTTTTTATTATATGTGACGAAATTTATAATTCCTCACGGATTATTCTTATTTAATGACAAAGTTTATTTTCTTCACTAGTTTTCGTCACAATAAGTTACTTTTGTTGTAGTGAGTATAGGGATATATGCAACATCCCGGATATCATTAATGCGAGTAGATCATTCACATACAAGCAGGAAAGGCAACCGTCATCATAACGTAATAGATGAAGTATAAAACAAGTGAAATTATGAGAATACATCCAAGTAAATGTATACTGTATCAAGGATTTTGTTCAGAATTGATCAAATTGAATACTCATTATTTCCATACACAATGTACAGAGAGAACCAGTTGCCACATTACCAAACCTCCATACAAACACCAAATGATAAGAAAGGAAGAGATAAAGCACCTCACCAACAAATACAACCACATCCCAATAGATTGATAGTTTAGGAGTGAACACTGGCTCGGTAAGCCCACCTAGAACCTATAGCGATCCCGGTTTTCCCCTTCATGTATTGTATTCCGAACTCAGGTTCCATGGTTGATTGTTGTTGTCTATATCTTGTTTCCATCCTTTAATTCTTTGTATTTGAGTTGTGGGATGTGTTGGGTAAGTTTGAAACCGGTTGGTTGTGAGTTGAAACAAATGGTTGCTTCCCAGGATTTGGCTTCTTCGCACGAGCAAGGCTTTTTGCGTTCAAACGAGCCTTTTTGAGCTCGAGCGAGCCTTGGGTATTTGTTTCTTCGCTCAAGCGAAGGTTCTTGCGCTCGATCGAGCTTAGTGAGGTGTATCTATTCGCTCGAGCGACACTTTTACGCTCGAGCATGCGTCTGCATCTCTTTTAGACCTGAAGGATGGCATTCTTCTCTCGAGCGAGCTTTCTTGCGCTCGGGTGCCTCTGTTTTATAGCCAACACAAACCTAGTCCCAATAGAAGCCTAAGTTCAATGGACTTAGGATTACTATTAATTTTGGACTCCCAATAGGATTGGGATAAACTCTCTAAAAGTCTTATCTTTACCCAAACTGAAGTCCTCTCTCATTCTAGGACTCTTGTCCATTATCCGCTTATCCCGGATTCCGGTATCTTCGCAGATAACCTCGGCCTAGCCGAGATCGTCTCGGCGTCATGACCAGGACACGTGGCACCTCGGCTAGCACTTCGGTGACACCTCGGTTATGTGTTGTCATTCAAAATTTATGTCCCCACAATTACCCCTTAGGTTCTATTACCTCGGCATCCTGAGGTGATGGAACCTATATCATTCCTTCCTTTAATCATGACCCCGATTTAACTTCAGCTTGTAAATTTTTCTTAAAATTTCAACAAGTGTTTAACATGACCTCGATTTAACTTCAACTTGTAAATTTTTCTTAAAATTTCAACAAGTGTTAAACATGACCTCAGTTTAACTTCAACTTGTAAATTTTTCTTAAAAATTTCAACAAGTGTTAAACATGACCTCAGTTTAACTTCAACTTGTAAATTTTTCTTAAAAATTTCAACAAGTGTTAAACATGACCTCAGTTTAACTTCAACTTGTAAATTTTTCTTAAAAATTTCAACAAGTGTTAAACATGACCTCAGTTTAACTTCAACTTGTAAATTTTTCTTAAAAATTTCAACAAGTGTTAAACATGACCTCAGTTTAACTTCAACTTGTAAATTTTTCTTAAATTTCAACAAGTGTTAAATATGACCTCAATTTAACTTCAACTTGTAAATCTTTCTTTAAAAATTTCAACAAGTGTTAAACATGACCTCAGCTTAACTTCAACTTGTAAATTTTTCTTAAAAATTTCAATAAGTGTTAAATCGATCTTGGTTTGAAAATTCCAACTCCCAAGCATCATTCTCCAGCCCTCTGAATGGCTTCCACCTACTCCTTTGTGGACCTTATATAAAAAGTCTTTAACTTAGGCTGAGATTTTCTCTTCTCGGACTTAAATCATCTAGGTCGAGATCTTGTCTTCTGAAATCTAGAATCTGCTCACTTTAGGCTGAGCTCTTCTCTTCTCGAACCTAATCATCTAGGCCGAGATTGTGTCTTCTGGGATTCTCCATGCCCGACTTCCTACGAAGGCCGGTGAGAATGTCCCTTGGTCCCGCCATGCTGAGGAACTGCAGGAAACGTATTTTGCCCTCCTTTTTGGGCACCCTTCTTTGCCGCTAGAATCAGCGTATCTTGTAGCGGGAACGGTGGCTACATGACATTGTTCTGCATCAGGAAATTGACGACCGTTTGCAGGTCTGCCAATTTGTCCGTAATTCCCTTCATCTCGTCGTCCCTTCGCAGGTATCTATCTTTCCATACCTGGAGGTTGTCCTCGTTATAATACCTGCTCCGGTCCGATTTCTTCGATACGCCACCCTCCTGGCCGATGTTCTTGCCTCCTGTGATTCTTATCACGAGTCTCTTCGTTGCAGTTGTCTTCTTCGACGTCAATGTCAATATGTTTTCCACTCTCAGTAGGGGTGTCGTCCCTAATATTCTCTTTTTTTCCGTCGTTGGCCATATATTCTTTTTTCTTTCCCACAGACGGCACCAAATTGTGTGTGTCAATTTCCGACCACACTGCCAATCAAGCACACAGCTGGAGAACACTGGCAGAATAGATTAAGCCTAAACGACCTATCACAAAAAGAAGAGATTTCGGTGGTGGTTCGTCCACCTGGGAGCACTCCGACGATCAAGTCAGTTATCTCTTAAAGATAGCAAAAGTGTTTAACTCACTATTCAGAGCATAAAAGCATACCTTAGACCCATGAGGGTGCCTCTCTTTTATAGTCAACACAAACCTAGTCCCAATAGAAGCCTAGCTTCAATGGACTTAGGATTATTGCTAATCTTGGACTCCTAGTAGGGATAAACTCTCTAAAAGTCTTATCTTTATCCAAACTGAAGTCCTCTCTCATTCTAGGACTCTTGTCCCTTATCTGCTTATCCCGGATTCCGATATTTTTGCATATAACCTCAGCCTAGCCGAGATCATCTCGGCGTCATGACCATAACACGTGACACCTTGGCTAGCACTTCGGTGACACATCGGCCACGTGTTGTCATTCAAAATTTATGTCCCCATAGTACACACCCCTCAAAAGCTGTCATACCATATGCACGTCTGTTACGTATTTGTGTGGTATATGTTACATATTTTTGTAGTAAATATTATATTTTTCTTGGTAGAGTTACAAAAATATACACACTTTTTGAGAAGTGTGTACCATAAAAATTTCCATTATTTTAGTGTAAGCTGTCATTGAAGATAAAACAAAATAAAGCCTCTCCGTCTGGACTATAAGATGATGAGAATAATAATTTTCTTGTTTTTTAAGTGACATACATGCTCTCCGTCTGGACTATAAGATGATGAGAATAATAATTTTCTTGTTTTTTAAGTGACATACATGCCACAAGTATATCATTGATAATGATTTATTTCGCACAGCAAAGTGAGAAATTATACGAGAGTAATTGTGGGACCATTTTCTTTTTTCTTATTATTATTATTATTATTATTTATTCAACTAGAGAAGTGCTTGAAAAGCAAAACCATCGGCTATTTTTGTTAAATGAAAATGAATTTATTGATACATTTTTAAGGTGCATGAACAAAGTATCATATTTGATTGGTTTAAAATAATAGGCTCCTTATTTATAGGTAGTATTGTTCATAGTCAAAGTTGTGAAGACAGTAGAGTTCTGATATCAACATGCCCACTAGATCAAATAGCACATTTTTATAATATTATTATCAACCTCATTAGAATTTTCTCTTAACTATTTTATAGTAGAAAATCATAAAAATACACTCTATTAAGCTTAATTCTTAACTAATTACTTTAGTTGAATATCAAAAAATTAATTGTTAGAAAATATATTTAAAAAGATGATTAGCTAAAATAAAATAAAAAATATAAAAAAAAATTAGACTTTTAGTTAAAATTTAACTAAAAATTTAATTATTTTAATGGAGACGCTCTTACTATTATGAACGCCGGCCCTAGGCAAAAACCCACAAAACAACGCTTTCGGCCCCAAAAAAAATAGCTCCAAATTAGGGCCCAACTTTGTCCAGCACTTATATACATGGCTCAAAATTAAAACATTCATAGGTTGACTGAATGGCCCAAACTCAAGGCAAAGGCCCCAAACCAAAAGAAAAGACCCAAAAAAAAAATCTCACCATCAACGGGAATTTTTATGGTATATACCCCTCAAAGAGTGTATCATATGTACCTGCTATGTATTTTTATAATAAATATTACTTAAATTTTTGATACAGTTATGATAATTTGTAATTTAAAAATGTAGTTACGCATTTGTGATAATTTTATGCATTTTTTGTTGTTGGTAATATTACAAATTTTTTTATCCAAACATTTTCTCACAAAAAAAAAATGTGTAACATTTCCAAAACAAGCATAATATTACCACAAAATACGTAACTTCCTTTCTGAACTACAAAATATCATAATTGTACCAAAAAATGAAGTAATATTTATTACAAAAAAGTGTATCAAATACCACAAAAATGGGTAACAAAGGTGCATATGATACACTCATTTTAAGGGGTGTGACCCTGTTGATACATTACTCGAGATAAATTATGAACTAGTCCTACGTGATGGATTTAGATACCTATAAATCCTCTATATTTTTTTAATACACCAATAAATCTTAAAATACTTATTTTTGCCTAACACAATTTAAAGTATTTATAAGTGAAAAAAAGAGCAAAACTTATAAATAAATAAATCTGATTAATATGAGCGTCCGCAACCTTCCCATACATTTACAATATTCCAGTTTCTTTTTAAAAGTATTCCAGTTTCTTTTTGATGAGTTTGTGCAATATAGAGAAATTGCTTTGTAGCCCTAACTTTTTCGTAATTTAATTTTTCTAATTCTTTAAATTTTCAAGACTCAGCTTTTGTGATTCTCAAATCTATCCCACCAAAAAGTGAAAAACAAAATGCAAACTTGGTCCTTCAAGAATTTTGATTTATGATAATTATAATAGATTTTTCATTTGAGATTTGTTATTTTTAGATCTTATTTACCAACTCATTCAATTTTTTGTAGTTTCATATTTCATCTTGCAATTTCCAATAATCTACTTGCAATCAAGAGTTATAGCTAACCGAATATGATATGAGTTGTTCTTGCAAAAGTTACTTCAGATTTTCACATTTGATATTTTTTATACCAAATATTTTAAATCTTTGTAATAATTTTTTCGTATTTTAGTCAAGAACGGATCTAGAATTTTCACATAGCGGGCAAAAATATATATGTGCTAACTAAAATTTTATATAAAAATATAGATTACCATATCAATTTTCTGTCGACATATAAAAAGCGAAAATTAGATAAAACATAAACAACTAAGCATTTTTTTATCCATATTAACAAAGATAGTAATTTTAAAAACAATCTATTTATTAAAGTGAGATATTTTGACTTGTACTTGACGCTCTTTCATATCATTAAAAATATAAATGATAGAATCAACTTAAAATTTACATAATGTCTTCCTCAATAAATATGATCAAATAACTAGTTAATACCTTATTTTATTATCTAGAAATAGGACTTGTTATCAATTGTAGTTATAAAAATTATTAATTTTATTATATTTTGTCTATTTTTTTTAGTTTTATACTTTAATTCAATGTTTTATAGATATAGAAAAGCAACAAATCAAATTTTTTATTAAAAAAAAAAAATCAAGAGAAGATGACCACTTACAATTTATAAAAGAAATACTTAAAAGAGACGAACCTCTATAATTTAGAAATAGTTATAATTAATATTATTATAATAACGGAAATTTTTAAAATCGTAGTGGCGATCACTCCCTTTTGTCCCTTCTAAGTCCATCCTTGATTTTAATCTATGTAACTAAATTAGTAATTACATGGATATTAGAAAGGAAAAGAAAAAAAAAAATTAATTGTGAATACATACAATTTCATTAATAACAGTCTCAATCTTAAAGGACGCTTAGGGCCCAAAAAGGTTGAGGGCCGGTCCTAACTTTGTGATTTATCAAATAACTCATTCATTAGTGATCAAGCATTTAGTCATACATGTTGTGATAGAACTTTGGTAGATAAGGCGGTGTGTGGCAATAATTTTTTTTGGATTTTTTTTACTAAAAGACAATTTTTTTGCAAAATAAAAAGAAAACAAATCTAAACAAAATAAATCCTATAATCATTTCACTTTTTCTTTCACAAACATTACATCCAACCACAAAAAAATCTAACTATCTTTCCAAACACCAAAAAAAATTTCTCTAATAATATCCTACAACTAAAAAAATTACATAAAAACCTATTTCCCAAACACCCACCATAGGTTCTTAGGTCCTATCATGATACACAGTTTTGGTTCTTATATATTAAAATTAATTTTGAATAAAGAGAACTGTTAATAACACTCAAACTAGTAGTATTAAATAATGTGTAAAAATTAGATTACACTATTGGTGGAGATAAACGGTTTCTCCGGAGTTTAAATGACTAAATATTAAATGTAACGATATTTTTTATTAACCGATGATATCGTGTAGAATCCTGTCATTCAATATATTTTTTTAGTAATATTACAAATTTATCTTTATTAATTTAGAAATTATCCTAAATCATCATCTTATAATTTAGATTTATTTTACACATTAATTTCACATTTATAAATTAATTTTCACCACACAACAACTCACTTAAAATTTTCTGGGTGAATTAATTTGGAATATTTTTCTAATGATAGGGATGTACACTCAACAATTTGCCTCCAAAACCGAAAGGGTGTTGTTATGGTGTGCAACCTTAAGGGGTTGCACACCATATGCAACCAACACAAAAAGTGTAAGTGGAAGGTGTAAACATAAAACAGGACAGCAAACAGAAAGGCGTAAATGTAAGGTGTAAGTTGCACACTTAAAAAAAGTCCAAACCAAAATTATCACTTACCCGCATTCCAATGCTTGCAATGTTGAAGCGAGCAGTATTTATTCTAATATATAAAGCGAAGGTTGTTAGTAGAATTGACACATTTCTGTCTTATATTTTTTGTTTCTCAAAATGTCCCTGTAGCTCATGTTTATATAAAAAATAAAAATAAAATAAAAGAAGAGAAAAGAAGTCTTGAAACCAAAATCATAGTTTAACAAAGCAATTACAATCTCTAGAGCAACACATCCGTATATGTATTTTTCTTTATTATTATTCTTATTATTTTATTACATTTTTTTAAATACACAGGCATTACATGTGCTCCCCTACTTTTAATTAACACAATAACTCATCGTTACTCTAATATTGTAGCTAATTCATAACTTTTTAAATAAGTCACAATTTTTTTTTAAAAATTATTGTTGTTTTCAACGATTTTTTTAATTATGTCATAATTTTTTATTTTTTCAATCCATCTTTTGTGGCTCAAAAGTGGTTCAAATGGCCAAAACGACGTCGTTTTGACCATTTTTATGTTGTTCTGTACTCAAAACGACGTCGTTTTGGTCATTTGAGCCACTTTTGAGTCACAAAATTTGAGCTACGTAGCATTGTCGAAACCGAAATTAGCACTTACCCGCATTCCAATGCTTGCAATGTTGAAGCGAGCAGTATTTGTTCTAACATATAAAGCGAAGGTTGTTAGTAGAATTGACACATTTCTGTCTTATATTTTTTGTTTCTCAAAATGTCCCTGTAGCTCATGTTTATATAAAAAATAAAAATAAAATAAAAGAAGAGAAAAGAAGTCTTGAAACCAAAATCATAGTTTAACAAAGCAATTACAATCTCTAGAGCAACTCATTACATGTGCGGCCCCCCTACTTCTAATTAACACAATAACTCATCGTTACTCTAATATTGTAGCTAATTCATAACTTTTTAAATAAGTCACAATTTTTTTTTAAAAATTATTGTTGTTTTCAACGATTTTTTTAATTATGTCATAATTTTTTATTTTTTCAATCCATCTTATGTAGACTAATTTGAAATGTAAAAAAAAAATTTAAAAAAAATCTTTAAAAAAATTTAAAAAATAAAATAAAATAAAATAAGCCAAAAAGTCTACTATTTATTTTTTGCTTATTTTGGTTTTTTCTAAGATTTTTTTTTTTTAATTTTCTGGTTCGTCTTATCAAGTAAGATCTAGAAGCCTAAGTTTTTTTTGAATATTTTTTAAAATTAATTCAATAAAGGCAGAAATAACCCAACAAAAATGTCACAAAAAAAGCAAACCTCAAACACCATTGAAAAGTTAGGACCATTGACAAAAAATTTTTAAAAATTAGGACTTTTGACAATTATTTTTGAAATTTTGTTATAGACCGGTGACAACTTAAATGATCTAATGGTTGAGCTGCCTCTTCGAGATTCTACACGCAGGATATTGACATGGTTAGGTTTCTCTTCTAATCAAATCTTAACATTTCATATCAAATATAGATGACAACACATATTGTCTGAAGACAACTTTTGTGTTTGGAGGCCACAGCCAAATCCACAAGGAGGTTGGCTCTAGGGGTTTGGGAACACAAAAATATGACAATTTTTTTTCTAAATTTTTATTTTATTTTATTTTTTGTTAAATTATGCCTAAATTTTTTATTTTTTTAGTCTATCTTGTATAGATAAATTTTAAAAGTAATTTTTTTATTGAAAAATTCAATATAAAGAAATTAAAATGCCAAACTAAGCAAAATAGGTCAATTGTTTTTTTTACTTATTTTGTCTTTTCTGAACTTTAAAAAAAAAATATTAATTTCCCAATTTTTCTTGTTGAGTAAAACTTAAAAATCTATAATTTTAAAAAATATTAAAAAGAAAAATCATCAAACATGAAAATAATCCAATAAACCCCAAACACTAGCTAAACAACAAACCTGTGGGGTTGGTTAATGTAAAAATTATTAATAACGAAGTTATCCGACTCTCTCTAATAACACTGTAGTGGTGTTAGTGTAATTTAGTTATTTATTAATGAAAAAATTTATAATTTTAATTATTAATATTTATAATATTTTTTTATTTGTAAATATTTTTTAACTGACACATACCAGTGTAATTCCTCCATAACTTAATAATTTCAGATTTTAAATAAATTCAGAGTGTGTCAACATAAACATAACGATTACAAGACACTATTACATAATGATAGCAAGATGTTCACAATATTTAATCAAACAGTTGTGCATATGAGCTAACCCTCTCCTCTCATTTAATGGTTCCATCCCAAGCATGTGTGTGCATTCTTGTTTCTTCCTTAAATAATCTAAAGAAAGAAAATTTAACATTTGGCTTTGTTGCAAGTTACATGTTCTTGTGTGTTGGAGCAAGAAAAATATCCTGGCTATATGGGTAAAATATCCTAAACAAATATCATCTATTCTCTATAAAAGGAAGAGACCCCATACACAAAAGGTTTGTCATCTCTCTCTACACTCCACCCACAACACTCTTTACATTCTAGGGAATTTCATTGCTTGGCAATGTGGTCCGGAAGTGAGACCTATATCGACTACCCATTATCCATCAAAGATCTCGCATATGTTTATACCACGAACTCAAAACAAAAAACTTCTACTTCTTGTGGCAAAGAAAGCGAAAGATTTGGGGCTATTGTGAGAGCTAGAAAAATATCCTAGCTATATGGGTAAAATATCCTAAACAAATATCATCTATCCCCTATAAAGGGAGGAGACTCCATACACAAAAGGTATGTCATCTATCTCTACACTCCACGCACAACACTCTTTACTATCTATACTCTTCATTCATGGATTCTAACTTTATCATCAGAGTGTCTCCGGCCAGCAACCTCGATTGGATGGCACCGACTATGTTTATCCTTGCAGTTTATAGTAGTCAAGCTCATCTTTTCATTGGAGCTCATCAACATCCATGTGCGAGGATTTTCTGAGTCTCACATTGTGGATTTAGGATCACTTTGCATTGTGCACAACAGTCGCTGTTGCATAATTTATAAAATTTTTTATTTAAATAATTCGAATTGTTTAATTTTTAAAAAATATTGAATAAAAGATACTTATAAAAAATAAGGTAATGTTAGGGATACCAAATCTTTTACTAAACAAATGACTAAATATCTCACATGTGTGTAGGGTTCGCAATTTTATGGACCTCACACCCCTATAAAACATTTGATCATTTATTTAATAAAAAATTTAAAACCTATAACATTTTTCTAAAACATAAATTGGTTGAACTTCGATATGAGAGAGTTGCTACATAATTGTTCCTTTATTAAAGGACATTTGTATTCACGTATTGATGTCAATATGAGAAAGTTGATGCATTAAAAAGTGCACACCCCAAATCTGATGCCGTAATCACTAAGCCAACCCCCCTCGGGTTAACTGTATTTATATATCACAACTCTTTACATCCCATAGCCAATTTTATTTTGGGGAAATGATAGAGAGCTTTAAATATAGAGTTCTAATTTGAACTCTAATGATGTGTCAAAGTAAAAAATAAAAAATAAAAAAAAACAAAGCAAGGCACAAACATCACATCAGGGTAGGATTCACCTTCCCATTAGAACTATTAGAGCTCTTATATTAGAGCTCTAAAGCATTTTTGTTTATTTTGTTTCTATTTTTCCATGCTTTAGAGAGAGAAATAAGGAGAAGATGGCATACATGTTGTCCACACCATTGCTTCTACTAACTCAATTTCTAGCTCTAATGGTACCATTCCTCGAAGGCAAAGCCACAGCCAAAGTTCCAGCCGTCATTGTGTTCGGAGACTCATCGGTCGACGCTGGAAACAACAATCAGATTCCGACCATCGTTCGGAGCAATTTCGAGCCTTATGGCCGGGACTTTGAAGGAGGTCGGGCAACCGGAAGGTTCTCGAATGGCCGGATTCCGACTGATTTCATATCGGAGGCATTCGGTCTCGGGCCAACTGTGCCGGCGTACTTGGATCCATCCTATAATATATCGGATTTCGCCATTGGAGTCAGCTTTGCCTCGGCTGGAACTGGCTACGACAATGTTACTTCTGATGTGCTTGTGAGCCATCTATTGCTATTATTATTATTATTATTATTATTATCATTATTATTTATTTTATTTTCTAGGCCACACGGTAAATTTTTAACTAGTATAATTAGATTATTACCGAAGTGATTTTGTTGACTTAAACTTGACACCTTCTTCACTGGCATGGCATCTAAACATTCATTCCAATTACTTGTGATGATGTATCGATTCCCGGGTGGATGGATCGGACCGGCCCAGGTTCTCCAGACTCCGACTCAAAAAGGGGGGGCTCCGCCAGATGACCTGCAAGCAAGTTCAGGGGGGGAAGGGGGTAGTCCCCCAGCGAACCCTTCGGTGCAAGAATTAGAAGAGCAGAGTATGAAAAGACTGTATATCGAGAGATCCAGAGAGAGAGAGAGACTTAACCTTCTTTTCTTCCTCTTATCCTTGCTTATATCCTTTTGTCATCATTTTTCCTGTCTCTTGTGACGTGCTTTTTCCGCCGAAAGCCTGTGCCATAGCTCATCTTGTTTAGGGTGATGGAGGCTCTGTTCCGGCGGGGAGTGCTGTTGTAATAAATGCTGTGATGGGTTGCATTAATGGTGATGTGTTGTGATAATAACTCTGCAGATCTTTGTCTGCTGATGTGGCCCGTGTCCCACCTGCCGTGTGCCTAAATGCCGTTGGCCCTTCATGCCTAGGTGGCCTCCAGCTGTTCTGGGCCTTGTCACCCAAGCAACCGGGTTGTGCCATTGGCCCCAAGCACTGGGTTCGGGGTGGTTTACCGTGGGCCGTGTGCCTTGTGGGCCTATCCATGTCAACTTGAATCATTTATAAAGATTGAATCACTTGTTGTGCCTCACTTTTCAATGGAGCAGTACGTGTTCATGTGTTGCCATTTTCAGTAGTTGAATTTGCGCTATCATATGTCTGTATTTTAGCATTTTTTTTTTTTTTTGAAGTTAAACCAAGTTTGGCAATCCAAAAATAATCCATCTTTTTATCTTTTTATCTTTTTTTCATCACATCACCTCTCTATTTTTCTGTACATCTTTTCGTAAAAAGATAAAAAGTACACTTATTTAGGTCATCCCAAACAACCATTTAGTATCTATGCACTTTACAAAAGTTAAATATATTTAGAATCTATATGTACTTTACAAAAAATTTACTTTATTCTAGTACTCGTTTGGGATGTCTCATTGGAGCTAACATAGTTATATAAGATAAAATAGACTATTTGAGCTAAATAGGACAAAATGTCACATCTAATTTATAATCATTTTATTTTTTTCTTACAAAAGTTAAAAAAGCCAAACCCAAACAATCATTTAGTATCTATGCACTTTACAAAAGTTAAATATATTTAGAATCTATGGTCATGTTTGATTCAAAAGACTAATAGTGAAGTATTAATAATCCTATTAAATTAGTGTAGGATTCACTATCCAATTGGATTAATATCCATTGGATTAATAATCCCACCCCTACCCCATTACTAATAATCCTACAAATTTGTTGGATTAATTATCCATTGGATTAATAATCCTAAACCAAAATGTTAAAACAAACATGAGATAATTGGGCCCACGAATTAATAATCCTAATCCCATACTCTAATCCACCCAATCAAACATGCCCTATATGTACTTTACAAAAAATTTACTTTATTCTAGTACTCGTTTGGGATGTCTCATTGGAGCTAACATAGTTATATAAGATAAAATAGACTATTTGAGCTAAATAGGACAAAATGTCACATCTAATTTATAATCATTTTATTTTTTTCTTACAAAAGTTAAAAAAGCCAAAATACCTATCCCAAGAGTTTTTAGTCCCAAATTAAAATAGTCAAAAAATTAACCCACATCTCAAACGAGCTTATTATCTTTAATTATTACAGTCAATATCGTATATTTTAAATTGAGTTTTAACATCATTCTTCTGTCTGTCTAGCATTAACTATTCTGATAGAAATTTGTATGTGAGCCACATGTGACATTTTTCTCACCCCCATTAGTATTTATACAGTTTTACCAAATTCTCTCTATGATCCATTGTAGTTTTATTAAAATTTCAGTTTAATCCTTTCATTTTAATTATTCTTTCATCAACATGTCACGTGTCATATATACGTCAATTTCTGTCAATTTCATTACCGCCAAATGAATAAAAATGTGATATTGTAACATGACTTAAAAAATAAGTGATTGACCGTCAAAATTAAAAATACATGAACCAAAATGAATTTTAGTGAAAGTGAGAGTACTAAATGTGTCAACACATGTTTTCCCTAGCACTCAATATAATCAAAATTTAATGTACTTTTAACTACGTACAATGTGATACAAATTTTGAAACATGTACGATTGAAAATGCATTAAATACATGAAAATATATAAATTTTAAATACAGAAAATCCCATGCCATATTGATAAGTTGTTATGATTCCCTTATCCCACATTAATGCATACTGAATACATCATTAACTACTATACCACCCAACACATTAACATTTTCCAATGCTTCTCTTGCAGTGTACCCCTATGGAAAGAGTTAGGGTACTACAAGGAATACCAAAACAAACTCAGAGCCTACCTTGGTGAACAAAAGGCCAATGAAACCTTAACTAAGGCATTGTATGTGATGAGTTTAGGAACAAATGACTTCCTAGAAAATTACTACACACTCCCTAAGCGGCGATCGCATTACAACATCGATCAGTACCAAGTTTTACTCATCGGAATTGCCAAAAAATTCTTCAAGTCTCTGTATGGATTGGGAGCCAGAAAGATATCGCTTGGCGGGCTTCCTCCGATGGGTTGTTTGCCATTGGAGAGAACAACAAATGTCAAGGGTGGGAATGAGTGTGTGCAAAGTTACAACGTTGTGGCAATGAATTTTAATGATAAGTTGAGAGATTTGGTGGAGGAAGTGAACAAAGAGATGCCTGGGGTTAGAATGGTCTTTGCAAATCCATATCCAATTCTCATGGAGATTGTTCAGAAACCTTCTTTATATGGTAATTTCTTTCTTTTGGCTTCTTTTACATCCTTACTGTTTTTATAAGGTTAAATTATAAATAAAACATTGAATTTGTTTAAAATACTATTGTGTTCTGTAGTCATAAAAATTACATCACATCCATCCATGCTTTACAAAGGTTCTAATCCATAAAAAATAACATTTTTTATTAATTAACTATTAAGTCAATTAATAATCTTTAATTATGTTAGTATTTCAGTATTTTATGAAAAGGTTATTTCATATAAATTAATCTTGTAATCAAATTTTTTCTTAAATTATTATCTGAACTAGTACCCTTTCTTTGGGGAATAACTACAAAATACCGATTATTTTGTAATAATGTTACATTTATCATCTTTTATAGGCATTTAGTATATTATATCATTCGATATTAATGGACCTCATGTGAGACTTATTACATCAATAATCATGATTTTGACACAAATACACTCTTCAAGTTTGCTTAAAATACTAATTGTCTTATGTGATTACAAAAATTACGTCACTCCTCTTAAAAAAATTTGTTGTATAACAAATAATTTCTTTCATTGATCAACAATTAAGTCAATTAATAATTTTTAATGATGTCGATAATATCATGCGATTAACAATTCTGATAATTTTATTGTTGTATAAGAGAACAGTTGCAACTATGTTAAATGACATATTCTGACAAGAAGATATTTGAAATTGCTAAAACCATAAGGAGAAATTTAAATTTTAAGAAATCTTGAGAGTGTATTTATAATTTATCCTTTTTATGAAGAGTAATGTTGGACACCCTTAAAATATTATTTTTTTTAATTTATTTACACAGTTGTATATTAGTTGGTGAATTTTTAAACAAATTAACAATTAATATGCAAATGTCCATGTTATTAGAGGTAAGCATTTTTATTTTATTAAATAGATGAATCACAAATTTATTCCAAATACTTCAATAATTCATACATTTCTTTCAAATTCCCCAAATTGTTTTAGACAATTTTAAGTTATTTCTTATAAATTTATCTCGTAACCAACAAATCTCTTAAATTATTATCTGAACTAGTATCCATTTTTTTTTTCTGATTTTTATAGGCATTTAGTATGTCATCTTATGTAACACAATCACAACTATTTGATAATAATGGAGTGCATGAGGAGACTCATTACATTAGTGATCGTAATTTTGACACAAAAAACAATATGAAAAGATAGTAAATGTAGTATTATTGCTTATCTTAACTCAATATTATTTTATTTTTGAATCCAAAGTTTGTAAAAAGGAATAAAAATTCCGTGAAACTTAGGCCCACCCAGTGATTGTTAAAATTGTCTTAAATCAACAAAGCTATAAAAAAATATTTTAAAAAAACAAAAAAAAACTCCCCAAAATGATAAACCTACAACCTACACCTTTTAAAAGGTCTACATTGTAAAAATTTTAATTTTTTATGATAAAAGTTATGAATATTTAAGTCACTGATAAAGTTATAATTAGTGAATTTACAGCGTCCATCTAAAGTTACGAATAATGAAATTATGACACTATTTGATTTGTTATAATGACATTTTGTGACGAAAAAAGTAACTTTATAGTAGAAAAAATTATGACATTCAATAATTTATGTTATAAAATTTTGTCAAAGATTAAAAAGGGCATATATATGGCACCTTTTGGGGGTGCATATTGTAACCTCTCCCAATAGAAAGCCTTGTGTTCCAATGTGGACCTGAATTAAGCCCAGATGTTGAACATTGAGTACAAAAATTCCACCTATTTAGCATTTGAACCTCTGATTTAATTCCAACTGAGCCTACATTCAATTAGAAGCCCAATCTATTATTCAAAAATGAACTTAATTTGAAAAAATAAGTAACATATGGATGACATTATATTACTATTGATACGTGATATTAATTTTTTTATGAATTATTTTTCATTTCTTAAAAATCATTTGATGTGTTGTTGAATGACAGGGTTCGAAGAAACAGCAGTGGGTTGCTGTGCCACAGGCATGTTCGAGATGGGTTATCCATGCAGTAGGCACAAGCCATTAACATGCAGAGGTGCAAACAAGTTCGTGTTTTGGGATGCCTTTCATCCCACTGAAAAAAACCAATCATATCATTGCTGACCATTTGGTCAACACTTGTTTGTCTCCCTTCCTTTGATTTCTCACTCATGGAGAGAGAGAAAGGAAAGTAAGTTTATCATATATTTTTACAAGTTCGTGTCTATCCATTGTCAATGTGATAGAAATTTCAAAATATTAAAATTTTGAAATTTAATTGTGTAATTGGCAATGTTTTGAGGTAGAGGACAAAAAAAATTATGACAAAAGATGCTTATAAAATTATTTTCATGTAGTTGGTTTAAAATTAGGTGGTGGTTGTTTGCTTTTGTGACTTGCTTGCTCACTATGATGGTAGAGGGTTGATTAGCTATTTGTAGTAATGATTAAATAAATATAAATTGATGTTACATAAGCATATTAATCCTCACTACAACATATAAAAATTTTATAAATTAATTTTTTTAATCTTTAAAAGTGAAAATTTTGTTGTCAAAAGATATTTAGAAATCAATTTCTAACATCATGAGAATAATCGTTAAAAAATCATTCCAAAAAGTTAAAAATAAGACTTTTAGTATCAAAATTTTAAAAAAAGTCACTAATAAATACACTTTAAGCGACAAAATAATTTGGTCTTAAAAGGGTTTATTTTTTGAAAAAAATTTAGTCTAAAAAAAATAATAATTCATCACTAATGTTTAATTTTTATTTTTAAAAATAGAATAACAACATTTTTCGCGACAAAAATATTTGATATTTAAAAATAATTTTATTTCTAAATTTTGATTCTTAAAACCTTAATTTTTTTTTTTTTTTATTTTATTTTTTTTTTGTAGTGAAGTGAGTCTTTACAACGTGTGTATTTTAGTGCAATACAATCAGACTGCACAAGCTTTAATGGGAAATGTTGGGTTTGGTTGTGAAGTTAAAAGAACATTGATTATTCGGTTTAAACTTGGCAATGGAAATATGGATACCAATAGGGATGAGCATGTTCCGGATTAGATTGGATTTAGATAAAATTATGATCAATTCGTTATTTATAGTTCTTGAAAAATTGGAATCAATTCAATCCGTTTAAATCATAGAATCAATCCGAACCAATCCATTTAAATACGGATTGAATCAGTTTAGGACCTCGGATTCATATAATTAAATAACAAAAAAATATATATAACACTTTAATTTCATAAAAATATAAACATAGCACTATATTAGTTCCACAATAGCAACATATTTTTCTATAATGGCGACATACTGTTCTGAAATTTAAACAATCATAAGAAAACTGGTTTTACCATAAGTATTTACACCATTATAAATTAAAACTTAAATTTAACAAACAACAGTAATAAAAGAAGATATTATACGGGTTTATGTTTGAGTTTAGGTTTTATATAGAATAAAAGAAGATAATATGGAACAGGATGTATAATAAAATTATAGACTATTTATATACGGTCCGGATCGGTTTTAATTCAGAATCGTGGGGTTCAATCCGAAACCAATCCGTAGATTACGGATTTTTAATTCTTCAATCCAAAACGAACTACGGATTCAAAAAATCAATCCAAACCTATCGGATTAGACTGAACTGGATCGAATTACAAATTTTACGGATTCCTTACTCATCCCTATATACCAACTACCGAAGCTTTAGTCAAGTTTGGGATCAAATCAAGCTTAAACATAGTTAAAGTCAGCTCAACTATATATAAATGAGTTCAGCTTCCGTTTGGAAAGAAAAATTAATTTTAAATTTAATATTATAGGATATAAAATCTTATGGTGTATAATATCGGCTAGCTAAAGATAAGATATAAAAAAGGGTATATTTTATATTCAATCAAACGGGTATATTTTTTCCTCCAACTAATTAATTAGTGGTCTTAGAGCATTATATGACGTTACGTTGTGCTCTTGATCAATCACGTAATGAAAATTTTATGAGCAAGATATTTTAATTCAATTTTCATTAAATAGTAAGAAGATAAAGTATGAATTATATTGTGATTTTTTGTTTGCCGTAGTATCTCATAAACATGACTTGGAGAGTACCTAGCCAAACAATGCTAAAGAAGAGAGAGAGAGAGAAGATTATGAGTAAAATATATTATAAAAAAAACTACTCATCAATGTTTCATTAATTTAGTATATAAATTTGGGTAAATTACATTTACCTCCCCTGAGGTTTCTGACAAATACAGGGACCTCCCTTGTAGTTTCAATAATTACACTAATTTTCCTTACTTTACCTGACATTGTACAGATTCCCCCAATCCGTCAATTATACATAAACGACGTTACTTTTGTATATAAAATGACCATATTACCCTTTTATTTGAGCATGAAAAGACGAAAATACCCTTTGATTATAGTATTCAACTTTGTTTTTAATTTTAATTTTAATTTTTTTGTTCTCTCTCATCTCATCTCATTCCCCAATCCCAACTTCACTCTGGTTTCCAATTGCAACAGCAGTGTAATCTGAATTCTCTAAATCACTCCACAGATGTCCCTCATCTTCCTCATCTTTCTCTCTCTACAACTCTACCTCTCTCTTATCTCCTCTTCCTTCTCCACCACTGCCTCTGCCGCCCGCTACCTCCACACCACGGCCTCATCATGTCCTCTTGATTTCGACGTCCTTCGTCGACTCATTCAATCCTCAAATCGTCCAAAACTCGACTCCGATTCCGTCTCTTGTCACTACATCAAGGTCGGTCTTCGACTCATTCAGTCCGATTATCTCCGAATCACCAACAATTTTCTTCCTCCAATTGACTTCGCCGAGTCTTGTTGGGTTTCATACCAAACCCTAATAAACGATTTCTTCTCCAATTTCAATGATATTCGCAAATCTGTAGTTTCCAGGCCTCTTGGATCGCCGAGGGTTGTATGAACATCACTACTCTTGATGCATTCGAAGGCAATGTTTCGAAATCGGCGTTAGACGATGTCGTGAAGGTGTGTAATCAATCTCTTGGTAATGGTTGGCCGTGCGCTTCTTGCACCACCAGTCTCTCGAGCCTCCAGCCTTCGAATTTGAACGGCCGATCAATTGGAAACCTCTCCGATTGCATGGCGTACCCTTCGATTTACGCCGCGATGTTTATCAATCGTTTCGGCCCAACCAATGAAGATACTGCCAACTGTCTGTTTGGTTTTGATTTTTCTGATTTGAGCAATTCGAATGGTAGAGTTAGAACCATTGTGATTTGTGTAGTTGTGATAGGTTGTGGGTTTGTTTTGTTTCTGGGATGTGGTGGGTTTTGGATTTTACGGCGAAAACGCGAGAAAATTAGGGAGAGAAGTAAGATTGATCATGAGAGAGAAACTAATTTCAATCAATGAAAGTACTACTTTAGTTAGGTACACATTTGAGGAGACATTTTTGAAGATTTATGAGAGTGAGAGTGAGAGAGAGAGAGATGGTAATAGAGTTAGCAGTCACAAAATGAAGGCAAAGGAAACTATCCACCATTTTCTCAGAAATACACTGTTCTGGACATAGATGGGTTGAGGACACTTGAGGGCATTATAGACATTTTAATGTTTGGCTTTGATGACATCAGCTTTTTCGGTGAAATAAATAAACGGAAGTCAACAAAAGGGGGAATCTTGACATTGTCAGGTAAAGCAGGGGAGGTTATTGTAATTATTCAAACTACAGGGAGGTCCCTGTATTTGTCAGTAACCTCAGGGGAGGTAAATGTAATTTACCCTATAAATTTTTATATATTTGTGTTTAGGAATATATTGTACTTAAGTTTAGTTCTACTCAAACTCGGCTCGATTACTAAGGTGTCGTTTAGGAAGAGCTCATTTGGACTCTTTTGGCTCTTTGAGCCACAAAAGACAGAATAGGCTATTTGAGCCACAACAGACAAAACATCACATCCAACCCATAATCATTACACTCTTCTCTCACAAAAAAAATCAAAAAGTTAAAAAGCCCTTCCCAAACCAAGTTTTTGAGCCTAGGCTCAAATAGCCAAAAAAGCCAAAGAGCCAAAAAGCCAACCCGTTTCCCAAACGGAGGCTAAATATAAAAATTTGGAAGAATTTCTAAGTAGTGTAGAAGTTAAAAAATAATTATAAATTAGTGATAAATTTTATTAATATTAATAATTATAATTATAATATTTTCCATAGGTAATAATTTTTTGCAATTACCACTAACAAGTAATTTTTCCTAAAGATTTTCACTCAAATTTTTTCATTTAGCTAATAACTCAAGTTCAAATGGATTTTAAACCAGTCAGCTTAAAATATATACAAATAGCTCAATCGTAAAGAAAAAATTAAATTGAAATTAAACTTAAAGTATGAGAACTAAATTGTTCAAATTAAAACAATAGAGACTAAAATAAAAATATGTAGATAAGAAATGTAATTTAATCCTATAGATAAAAAATTTAATTAATCCTAAACTTATCTTACAATTTTATGTTACATGAATTCAGTTGGTCCATTTCAAATATTAATGCTTAGTTACTTCATGCTACTTCAATTTATTTTTTAAAATTGTATTATTATTTATATAGCATCTTTGAAACATTAATGCCCTAGGAATTGGACACTCAAAAACTCATTCACTCTGCTTGGTTTTAGTTTTCAGAAAATATTTTTTAGAAAATTTTATTTTTTTGTTTTTTTGTATTTTTTGTATTTTTACTGAATTTTTTTAATATTTTAAACAATTTTTTGAATCTTTAGACACACCTAACATAAATACACTTAAAAAATATAATATTTATGAAAAAAAAATCTTTAAAAAACACACTAAATATCAAAAATACAAAAAAAATATATGAAAATTCAATATATTTTTTATATTTTTGTATATTTATTAATTTTTTAAAATATTTTTTCACAAATATTTTACTATTTAGATACATCTGAGTAAGGTGCATCTAAAAAAAATTTTGCTTAAAATTTAAAAAATATTCACAAAAAACAAAAAATAAAAGGGTAAATTACAAATACATCTCCTGAGGTTTGCTTAAAATACGGATTGCTCCCTTTGGTTTAGAAAATTACAAATACCTCCCTGTCAGAATTTTTTATTTAACAGAATTAATTAAAAAAGTAAAATTTCTAAGTGTTCATCTATATAATAATTAAATTTTCTGAATTATTAATTGAAATAAAATTTTAATACTATTAAAAACTATTAATTGACTTGATGATTTATTAATAAGATGTCTCATTTATTATGAAATTAAAAAAATTTAAGAGACATAATGTAATTTCTAAAACTATAAGAGATAATTTATAATTTAAATAAATCTTAAAAGATGTGTTTATAATTTACCTAAAATAAAAAAAAAAATTAATTTTCAGAAAACTGAAATGGCTGATTGTTCTTGTCGACCATATCCAAACATCAAAATTATTGTAAACCATCACTCAAATTTGTTGCATTCTGTTTGGATTCAGGGAAAACTTCAATTGACAACCAAATCATTCATACGGATCACGTGATTGTCATAATTCACTTGTCTAAGGGCTGACACCCATTTTTTCGTATTCGGCCCCTAAAGCTTTGTTTGGATGCCGAGAAAATTTCTAGGGCCGTGTTGCATGCATGCGTGCTTTCTTACATAATAATTTCTTATTAGAAGACTAAAGTTGTTTTCTGAATAAATTATTGTAAAAATAAGCATAAATAAACTAGTAACATTATTATAGCCACTCACTGCAGTCTATAAGTCAGCATATTGCCTTTTCATATTTCCACATTTTTGTTTTTTCGAACTACTTTCTAAAGGTTGATCAAGTCAGCTTTAGAATATTATAGTAGATTTATTTATTTATTATTATTATGTTGGTGTGACTGTTGTAAAGTTGAACACATCTTTAACTTCTTAAAGTCTATAATAAACAAATAAAAAGATTTTAAATTTGATCCTATATAATTATAGTTATTCGATTAATATAATTTTTTTTATGTTAATTATCTAATTGGGAAAAAATCTTGAAAAATAAATAATTTGAATAATTAAGATGAATCCAAATGGACCCAACAAAATCATATTTCTTTTTCATTTTTTTTTAAAATAAATATTACCCATCATATTGTGACAATTGTCTAGTCAATATGATATTTTGCTTAAATAATATGTTCAAAAACCGTACAACATTAACTATTCAAAATACGAAGATGAGCCAAAAGTTATAATATTACAATATTCTAAAATAATAATGTTACATATTTAGCAAAATTAATTAGGGTGTGTTTGGGATCAGGCTAATAGAGTCAATTTTTTTTTTTCTAACTTTTTTGTATTTAATGAATTTTTTTAAAATTTATGTCAAATTTTTACTTTTCAAGTCTTTCTAATATAGAAGGATCTAAAATAAATTATTTTTAAAGATTTTAAAAAGGTTAAAATAAAAAATAAAAATTAAAAACTTAAAAATTTAACTTCTGTTATTGTTTCATGAACTTTTTATATATTTTTTAATTTTTTTTCCTAGTCCTTTTGTTCAGTAGAACCTAAAAGCAAAAAATAAAATAAAATAAAATAAAAGTTCAATAAAATGAAAAAATGAGAATTTATTAGAAAATGATCTTTTAAGTACTTGTATTCTAATTAGTTCATAACATATTCTTATCAATAAGTTCTATTATTTTACATATTTGATTCACCGAATTCTAATTCTTCTGTTTATGGTATTCTATTGATAGTTTTACTCTTACAAATATTTTTTGAATCCTTAGTAACTTGGTAACATAAATCTTCACATTAAATAAATTTGATAGTGTGAATTTTCACATCATGGAACATTCACACTGTTAATATAAATGTTCACATCATGAACCATTCACACTGTCAATGTGAACATTAATGCGCATTTCATCCCTATTATTATTAGGAATATTTTGACAACTATATCACTCATAAAACTTATTAAACTATTAAAAAAAATAATTTAAATTAAATAAAATATAAATAAATAAAGAGAGATTTATGAAAAATTCCCTTAAAAAAAATTAATGTCAAACACATTTAAAAAAAAAAAAAAAAACAATGTTCATTTTAACTGTAGTCATATACCTCACTTTTGATATAATTTTTTGAAGGATCTCTTAGTAATGACACTTTGCAAAGTACTAATGTCTAATTTCAAAACATTTTTCGTATATTCAAAAATATTTTCACACATAATACATTTGTATACAACATTTCAATACAATACTAAGCCTCCGTTTGGGAAGTGGGTTAATTTTTTGACTTTTTGACTATTTTAGTCTGGGGTTAAAAAACCTAATTTAGGAAGGACTTTTTGACTTTTTTATGAGAGAGGAGTGTAATGATTATGGATTAAATTTAATATTTTATTTTTTATGACTAAAATAATCTATTTTATTTTTATGACTATTTTAATTCCTAACCCACCAAAATCAACTTCCCCAACTATGCCTAACAATCTTAAAAACGATTTTTTTTTTTTATTTTTTAAATATAAATTGTGACTACAAGTACAAGATTATAAGAGCGCGTAAATTAAGAAAATTATTTCTCTCTTTCCTGTAAATTAATCAAGCTAGAGAAAATCAAAATAGAATATTAATACTTTTCGCAGTCCAAAGCTCTTTCTCCTAAGTCTCAACACTCTCTCTACTAATTTAAAACCACAACCAAACCTTAGGGGAAAAAAAACTTGAAAGACCCAAAACCCAATCTAGCTCTACTCTCAACCATGAAGAAACTCTACACCAACAAAAAAGGCAAAGTCCACCCATCTCCGCCGCCCATCGCCGACCACCTCTCTCTCCTTCCGGCCACAATTCTCACTCTCACGGTGGCTCTCTCTCCCCAAGACAAAGAAGTCTTGGCCTACCTCATCTCTTGCTCCGGAACCACCACCAACTTTTCCGGCAAC
The DNA here is from genome assembly GCF_004153795.1 of Camellia sinensis. Taxonomy (NCBI): domain Eukaryota; kingdom Viridiplantae; phylum Streptophyta; class Magnoliopsida; order Ericales; family Theaceae; genus Camellia; species Camellia sinensis. The sequence goes on along the minus strand of NW_021024777.1, from coordinate 658,622 downwards.
CCCAAAACCCGACTTGACGGCGGAGGTAGCGGCGGCGACCACCCAACTCAGTTCAACTGCAACTGTTTCAGATGTTATATGAGTTACTGGGTTCGTTGGGACGCTTCGCCGAATCGTCAACTCATTCATGAGGTTTTAGATGCTTATGAAGACGGATTGTTTCAGAAGAAGAAGAAGAGTTTGAAGAAGGAGAGAAGAAAGAGAGTCTGTGAGGATGAGAATCGTGACTCGGGCGAGTTGGGATCGGTGGAAGTGAGTCAGAGTCGCCCGAGTCACGGTGGTGGTGATGTGGAGGAGGATGGGGGTGGGGAGGTGGGTTCGGAGAAAGGATCGGTGAGGAAGCTTGTGAGCTTCATTGGAGAAAGGATTTGGGGTGTTTGGGGGATATGAAAATGGTTTCTCGGCAAGGAAGGAAATTTTTCCTGCGTTTTCTCAGTCATGTTTGATTCCCTCTTGTACGAAGATTATGTATATCCATCCCCTTAATGTAAGTATAAGGTGGGTATTTTCAGCTATCATGGCCACTCTTTTTTTTTTTCTTTTTTTTCTTTTTTTTTCAGATTTCGTATAAAAAATCTGTCTTGATCATGGTATGAGAGTTGTATATATTATCCAATTCTGATTAATTACCAGAAAAATTAGGTATTATGTTTTCTTTTTTCACTCCAACCTAGAATGTATTGAACTCATAATTCCTTAAATATTTTGCAAGTAAATTGTTTATGGTTGTTCAATCATTTTGAAACTAGAGTAATTCTTTGATAAACGATCATCATCATAAATTAAACTTGATAGAATATGATCAATCTTTCTATCTGTTTTTCTTTTTGGATAAAATGTCATTCTATAATGTTTTATATATATATATATATATATAAATCTTTTTTTCTTTTATAGCATTTTATTTATCCCTCTCTTAACTTTCTGTGAAATGAGATAAGTAAGAGGAGAAATTGCAATAAAATGAGGCACCAATTATTTGCAAACTAGTGGGATGCTTCCAAGAATTGCAAAAATAATTGTAATGAGCCATGATGGGGGACCTCCAATAATTTAAAAAATGTCATATATTATATTAAAAATTTTAAAATAATTTAAAATTATAGAAGTTTGCATTCTCAATTTTTTTTTAAGATAATTTTAAAATTATATAGAGTAGTCATTCAATTTTTTAAATTATAGAGTAATCCCCCAAAGATATAATTATGGATCCGTCTTGGTAATGAAGGGAATTGTATTGGTTGGAGAATAAATTTAAAGAAAATTAACCATTCTACCTCTCTTTCTTTCCTTACTCTGCAACTCCAGTGGTCGGTCACCCGCCCCTAACCACCACCACCATGCCCTCCTTTACTACGGGTGTTTGGGAAAAATAATTAAAAACTGTTTTTTGATTTTTTTTTTTGATTTTATTAATTTTTAAGTTGGGAAGTGACTTTTAACCACATTCCTTCCTAACCCACCAAAATCAACTTCCCCAACTATGCCTATCACACTCCCTATTGTCCCAATCCCTTTCTCACCGGCCTTTCCATCACTTGCATTTTGTTATAATCATGGATTTAAATAAAAATAAATAGATAAAAATTAACTTATATTTCATTTTTATTTTCCTCACGTTTTTCATTTCTTATCTAAATTTATACATACATCCATGATCAAAATACATCCTTAATGGATTTCCATCAATCATTTCATCACCAAAAAAAATTACTTCTAATGAGGCAATTTTTTCAAGAAAAAAATTTCTTATATTTTTGTGATTTGTCAATTATGTCTTGCAACCATATCCGTAGGTGATTAGGGTTGTGTTTTGGGCTTGTTAGAGTTTATTATTGTTACTTTTCTTGCAACCATATCCGTAGGTGATTAGGGTTGTGTTTTGGGCTTGTTAGAGTTTATTATTGTTACTTTTGTCATTCCTCATTTTTTTTTTATGTTGTTAAAATTAAAATAAAATAAGTAAAATGACTGGCTTGTTTAGTTTAGATTTTCAAGATTCACTTTTTAAAAAATTATTTTTTGTGTTTTTTTATTTTTACTGAATTTTTTTAATTTTTAGATACACGTAACATAAATACACTAAAAATGTATAATATTTGTGAAATTTTTTTTACAAAATTCACTAAATACTAAAAATATAAATAAAAAAATAAGAATTCAGTACATTTTTCTTATATTTATTAATTTTTTAAAATATTTTTTTTATAAATATTTTACTTTTTAAATACATTTAAATAAGATGCATCTAAAAAACGTAAGAAAATTGATTAAAATTTTTTAAAATATTACTAAAAACAAAAAAAAATACAAAAAATAAAAAATTCAATTACAAAAAAATTAAATTCAAAAAATTAAAACCAAACACACTGATTGATTTTTATTTTTGTGTGAAATTAATTTTTAAAAATTTAAAATTAACTTCTTATTTATTTATTTATTTATTTTTGTGGAAAGTAAGTTTTCTTTATTAAAAAAGACATGGAAATAAATGACAATTTTTAGACCCTATTTGATAATGTTTGTATTTCTACTTTAAAAAAAAAAAATTAGAAATTGTAAACCAAAACTCGTTTAGTTTTTTTTTTATATAAATAGACATACAAACACAAAAAAGTTGATTCCACTTATTTTAATTAATTTATTTTTTTCATTTCTGCCTCTTTCTCTCACCAGTTCCAACCACCAATGACTACCGCCTGTCATTTCCGATAACCTCCTTTGCCAACCACTACTACCACCCACTAATCAACACCTCTTGTTGAAAACCACCTTAGGTGTCTAACTGATCACTATCGATAACCACATTCACCTCTGCCACTACTATTTTCTGTCATTATTTTCAATCGTTCACAACCACTCTTTTTAATTATTTTCAAAACAAAATTTTGCAATAATTGTGTGTTAAACATGTTTTTTATTTTTGTTTTTATCCAAAATACTCATAAATATATTTATTATTTTTTATAAATCAAAAATAGTAAATTGTAAACATTGTCAAACTGGACCTTAGAAACAACTTTACAAACATTTTTTTTGTTTTTTCAATTTTTAAAGAATGAAAACATTTTGATCACTTCTAAAAAAATTCTGTTTTCTTTCTTTCTCAGTAGAGAAGAATGAGATTTTGGCTTCGTTTGGAAAGTTGCTATTTTAGTAGGTTATTTTAGTTTTTGACTATTTTAGTAAGCTAAAATTTTTATATTTGGAAAGATAATTAGATTTTTTTGTAGTTAGATGTGATGTTTGTGAGAAAAAAAGTGAAATAATTATGAATTTAATGTGATATTTTATCTTATTAACTATTTTAACTTATTTTATTTTTTTTTAAATTTTAACCTAAATTAAACTATTTTTTTTCTTACCAAACACCTCCTTTTTTTTAAGATTGAAAGTGAATAAATATTAGGTTAAGAGAAGAATAATGATGACTTTTGTTTTAGTGAGTTGAACGTATCGAAGGTGTCAATGGTCAATATTGGGTGGTGTTGAGGTTTGAGTTGATCAACGACCAACGACTCTAGAAATAAGAGAAATGCTGGCCCCACAGATGAAAGACTTTTGACTATTCCACCTTTATTGAGTTTTGAATGGTTTTGTTTTATTTATTTGTTTTGAATGAATGAATTAATAGGAAATATTGGCGCTATTTGACGTACTTGTTAAAACAGATTATAAATTATAAATTAATAGATTATAGATTATGACTTTAATTAGAAATTGTTAATTTGTTTGATATACTTGTTAGATTATAAATTTAAGTTGGTGAGTAATATTTGTTAAATAAGTTGTGAAGTAGCTTTTTCAATTAATTTTTATTTTTTATTATTCACTATTTGTCTACATTTTTCATAAAAAATAATAATAATATTTTATAGTCTATTTGGGTCTTTTTCTATTTTTAAAAATATAAAAAATAAAAAAATCTAAGAGTATAACCGTGAATTAATATGTCCACAGCAGAAACTGATAATCAGAAGCAATGGATGATCAGCTTCTCAGAATCAACTTTTTTGACTTAAAATAAGTTGTTAGAATCAGAAACTGTTTGAAATAAGTTTAACCAAACAGTCTAAAATAACTTTTTACAAGCCAGAAACCATAAGTTGGCTTAAAAAAGCTCTACCAAACACTCTCATTATGGTGTTCAAAGAGGTGTACACCACATGTATCTTATAATTAAAAGACAATTAGATCAAGTTTGGCAAGTTAAAAAAAAAAATTAAAAAGTTAAAAAGTTACTCAAAATGTTAAAAAATTATCACTATTCACCAAAAGTCAAAAAGTACGACGGCACAATTCCCAATCTTAATTTTTCCCTATACACTAATTTATACAATTTTTTAATACACATTTTTTCATAAAAAGTCAAAAAATTAACCCAAACATCCATATTTTTCTCTCAAATTTTTAGTCCAAAAAGACAAAAAGTGCACTTATTTAGGACACCCCAAACAACCTCTTAATATAATTGTAATTTTAATTTTTTAAATCATAACTAAAAAAAATGTCATAACTAAACATAATATCATATATAATTAAAATAATGTCATAATTAAAAAAAGATGTGACCTACGCGTAGGTCCTAATAAGTAAACTTATAATCTGATAGGTCATGTGAGAATTAATAGCATTTTTCATTAAACACTATTAAAAAAACGTCATTAATTATTAATTTTCAGTGGTAGTTTGAAAATTGTCACAAAGATGTCACTAATTATAAATTTTAGTGATGGTTTAAAAAACTCATCACAAAAAAAAAAAACGTTATTAATTTTTAACTTTCAATAATAGTTTAAAAAATTCGTCACATAAAAACGTCACTAATTGTAAATTTTAGTGACAATTTATAAAAATCGTGACAAAAAAGTCACTAATTGTCGATTTTTAACGACATACAAAAAATCGTTACAAAAAATAATTTTTAACGACGACTTTACTAAGATTTATTTTCAATAAAACTTGATGGGAATTAAATCCAACTTTTAGGACTTATTGATAGTTTGCCTAAAAAAAAATTAGTCATAATTTTAATAGAATTTCTCAAATTAATAACACTGTTTAATAGACACAACAATGCTCCAAGAGTATTGCTCTATCCCATTTATAAATTGACACTTGATAATTCATCTCTTGAAATTCTAATACAAAAGTGGTGGATCCCATGATTTAAGTCAATAACTACTAATCCAGAAGCATTGATTAATTTCTCAACAAAATGGGATTGGATTTTCTTTTTGTACTTGGTGGATTTATTTTGCGGCCAATCTCAGTGATTCAAATCATTTTTTTTTCAGAACTCGTTAAAAATTAAGATAATCGGATATCGATAATTATATGTTTGAATCACATTTATTTATCATAAAAAAAAAAAATAGACAACATTTATAATTTCAAGAGTACTTATCCATTTTTTATAGTACAAATGTAATTTAAACATATAGTTATCAATATCTAATAATTTTAATTTTTTTTTACATAAATATTCTACTCAACAAGTACAAAAAGTCAAATTACTTAGGTCGGTCCCAAAATTAGCCTACCAAACTCAAACACTTTTAGTTTTCTCTCTCTTGAATGGGAGCTTCTTTCTCTAGAATGGGAGTCTCTGCCTAGTTTTCTTCTGGTTTTCTAGGGTTTTTATCCCTCGCCTCACCTACTCTCTTCTATTTCTTTCTCTTCCCCTGTCTTTGCTTTCCTTTCTTCTCTCCTGTTTCTCTATATAGTCATTTGGCAATGGCCTGAATGGCAGCTAGCTCACACCCATCCCCGTTGTCTCCTCCCTTACCTAGTGCTAAAGGTTTATCCTTAGAAGAAGGCAGTGAGGAGAGCGAAGACACATCCAGTCGGTGTCTGATCGGGAAAGTCTTGGCTCCCAAGACTCTGAGCAAAACGGCAGTGTCTAACATCATTCGAGTATCTTAGAGGACTCGTGGTGACCTCACTATCTCTCCATGGCAGGACAATGTGTGTCTATTTCAGTTTAGCGAGGAAGACGACTGTCATCGCATGCTCCACGATAGACCTTGGTCGGTTATGGGGTGGCTTTTGATTGTGCAACCCCTTTCACCAAGTCAGACAGCAGAGGAATTGGACTTCTCTTGGTGTCAATTTTGGGTTCAAGTCCATGGACTCCCAATCCAAAAACTAACCAAACAGAATGGTGAGATTTTAGGGCAAAAGATTGGCCGTCTAGTTCGTGTTGAAGCGCATACCGAGGGTCTTCTTTTCTACAAAAGTTTCTTAAGAATTAGAGTAGCCATTGACACACACCAACCGCTACCACGGGGTTTGTGGCTTCAAAGGGGTCCGGGAACTGGTGATCTTTGGCTATCTTTCAAATATGAGAAACTCTCAAACTTTTGCTATGATTGCGGAAGGTTGGGACATGAGAGTAACTCCTGCAAGTTTGTCTCCAAAAAGGAAGGTGCACTATCTCACTATGGCCCGGAGCTCAAAACTACTATCGATGGCCCTACTGGTCTTCCTAAGGAATATTATCGCCAACAAGTGGATGACTTAGAAGCTAGTTTGGCACCAATTTTAACTGGCAGGAACCAACCACCGAAGCGTGCTCCAACAGTACTGCCAGCATGTACAGATACGTGCATCACTCCTACACAACCTCTAAACCCCACTTCCTTGGCAAAGCCATGCAGAGGACAGAGCTCCAGCCTCACAACACTGCCACGTGTTGGTCAACCACTAGCTTCTTCTTCTGCCGATGTTGGCCCCACGAATACTCCTCTACAGCTCTTGACCCTGGTAAGTCCACTACCATCTCCAAAACTTCAGGTGGATAGTGGGCCTCTCCATCTAGCCTGAGGCCCAGGAAAAGCCCTGACCCAAATAATGAACCATTTTATGGGGCTCCCACTAGGCCCCCTTTATTTTGTAATAGAGCCTTCTGATAGCCCAAACTACAGTAGGGCTTTACACAATATTACTTTAGTCTAACTTAGGAGGCCTCCACAAAACACTATACAAGAGCCAATCCAACCAAACCTTCATTTACCTTTAGTCTTGCTCTTGAAGGTTGTCTTTCTCAAGCCCTACAACACTTGACCCTTAAAAGGAAAGATTTGGCAAATGTTGACATAGACTCCCATCGGAACAAAATTCAGAGAGTAGAAGGGGATTTCCCTCAACTGCCATTGGAAGCTCTGAACCAGCAACCACTTGTACTGGTGGTCAACTCAGCTGGCCATAGCTCTACTCCAGCAGATAGGAAGAGAGGCAAAAGGGGTAGACCCCGGGGCAAACGTATTACTCCTGTGAGAGATCTGTCTTTAGTGGATGAGGTTATTCAGAATGCTGAGGCGGAGCTTGAGATATCGATACCAAGCCAGGTATTTTTCACCCCTTCTGTCATTGAGATTGAGGATTGTATTTCCCAAGTTCCTAGTTCATATCCAGAAAATGGTACTGTTGACAACTCATGGGCTTTGGTGGCTAGCCCTAACAAGCCACAAGATAAATGCTGATTATCAGCTGGAATTGTCAAGGGATTGGGCGACCCCTGATAGTCCAGATCCTTCAAGGGTTGTGCCAGACCCATCGCCCTGCAATAATGTTTCTAATGGAAACCAAGAATAAACAATCCTTCTTGGAAAGGATTAGAAGAAGACTCCATTTCACAAACCACTGCTATGTCGATCCGGTGGGAATTGCTGGTGGCCTTGCCTTGTGGTGGACAGACAAGGTGGACCTTCAAGTGCGAATGAAATCTCAGAATGTCTTTAGGTGTCTCATTGCCTCCAATGGTATTACCACAGATTGGTTAACTATCTTTGTGTATGCTCCTCCTCGATGGGCTGAAAGGAAACGGTTCTGGAATGATATTAAAGCGATGGCGACTGTAAATAGCTATCCCTGGCTTTGTTTAGGAGATTTCAATGAGAATGGCTGGTCTTGGAAAAAGCAAGGGGCCAGAGGGGGAAATAGGGTCAGAATGCATTTTTTCCAAGAGTTTATGATGGATTATGAATTAATGGATATAGAGTTCAAAGGGGCTCCGTACACATGGACAAACAATCAAGAAGGTGAGGCGAATGTCCACGAACGACTGGATAAAGTCTTAGCCACCGTGGACTGGCGACACTTGTTTTTTTTATACTCAAGTCCATTGCGAAGCTCTCATCGGGTCTGACCATTGTCCCATTGCTACTATATTGCTCGATCCCTCCGAAGGGAATTCCTCGACTTTTTAAGTTTGAGTCTATGTGGACCTCTCATCCTGAATGTGTTACGGTTATTAACTCTTGCTAGGCTGAAGGTAATCAAGGATCACCAATGTTCCGTCTCTCTAAGAAACTCATGGCTTGCAACGGTAGATTAGTCTCTTGGGGAAAAAGCAGATTTGGAGATAACCGAATTAGAATCAATGCTCTCAAATTAGAACTTCAACAGATTCAAGCTAGTCCTTATTCCGTTACCAGGATGGCAACAATTCAAGATCTACAGAGGGAGTTGGAGACTGTGTTGAACCAAGAAGAGATGTATCAACATCAGCGATCTAGGGTTAATTGGCTTAACTATGGGGACAAAAACTCCTCTTTTTTCCATGCAACAGTGGTTCAGAGGAGACAGAGAAATCAACTGGTGAAACTCTTGTTTGAGGAAGAGAAGTGGTTAAAGACTGATGAGGCAATCAATGAGCACATTCTTTGTTATTTTCAGACTCTTTTCCAAGCAGCAGATGATAGGGATTTTACGGAGGCTCTATTGGTAATCACACGGGAAGTTTCAAAGGAGGTAAATGTTGAACTGATTAAACCTGTTATAGATAAGAAGATCAAAAATGCGACCTTTCAGCTTGGCTCTCAAAAAGCCCCGAGACCAGATGGGTTTCAAGGCATCATCTATCAAAATCATTGGGAAATTGTGGGTTTTGATGTGTGCTTAGTGGTTTGGGAGTTCTTCCATACGGGGTCTGTTCTTCCGGAATTGAACAACACTAATCTAGTTTTAATTCCCAATGTAGCAACACCGGAGCAACTGGTACACTACAGACCGATCAGACTGTGTAATTTCAAAATGAAGATTATCACAAAGATCATGGCCAACAGACTCAAGCACTTCCTCTACTATCTTATATCCCCTAATCGGGCGGCTTTCATTCCGGGAAGACTCATTCAAGATAGTATTCTGGTGGCACATGAAGGGTTTCACTTCTTGAAGCAGAAGAAAAGAGGGAGACAAATGGATTTAGCTTCAAAACTAGACTTCAACAAGGCGTATGATTGTCTTCAATTAGATTACCTCAAAGCTATTCTTCAAAAAATGGGTTTTCATGACCGTTGGATTTGTTGGGTAATAGAGTGTGTTACTATAGACACCTCATTTTTGGCCGACCTTAAGACTCAGACGTCATCGATTGAGCGCTCGGTGATTGCGCATGTTGTGCTCGTTCTGAAGTTTCGGAGTTCTCGGCTGAGAGCCTTACCTCCGGGCCTCGAAACTTTTTTGTACTTTGACTCGGTTTGCGGACCAAGTCTTGTTTTCTCTTCCCGAAGGGAGGGAGAGGTCTTGTAGACCATCTCTCAGTGGTCGTAGACTACTTTTCGTGGTCGTAGGCCACTGTTCCTGTTTGGAGACTAGTTTCTGATTTTTGGGGCCGTCGGCCGTGCGCCTCGGCTCGGGACCACTTAACATTCTCCGTTTGGCACGGTTTTTGGAACACACCTTGTTTCCTCCTTCTAGAGGGACACTGTGGTTCGGGAGACCACTTTTGTGGCCGTACGCCACTTTTGATGCTCAACAGCCAATTTTCGAGGCACTTGGCCACGCGTTTTGCCCCCTGAACTCTAGATTTGCATTCGTGTTGGTTCATTTTTAGCATGAGCCATGTTTTCATTGTTTGGAAGGTGGTACAAGGGTGGGAGACCACCTTTTCTCCTTGGAGACCACTTTTCCCCGCCAGTCGATTTTCTTGTCGGGAAATTGGTCTCCTTGATTTTTGAGCCACATTTGCTGGTCTCCCACCATACCACTAGCTTGCATTCAGTTGGGAGACCATCAGATAAGCTGGCCGACCACTTTTTCTTGAGGGAGACCGCTCACCCTGGTCGACCGACCAGGGGAAGTGGTCGGCCGACCACCTTAACTGGTCGGCCTGCTCCCTCTAGTTTTGTCTCTCTGAGTGGATGCTAGCTGTGCCAGTTGTGCCACCTTAACTAGATTTGCACCCTTGCTTTAGCTTCTTGCGGAAGCTTGAACCTTTGTTCTAGCTTCTTGCGGAAGCTTGAACCTTTGCTCCTCTATAAGAGGGGGCCTCCCTCTCCTTATACCAGGTTCCAAAAAAATTTGTTTAAGGCAAAATATATATCCCTCTCTATATCTCTACATTTTGGGTTCAAAAGTGCCTTGTTCTTGGCCTATTGCACCACACCTCATAGCCACACACCTCCACCATTGATCTAAGATTCTTGGAGGTCATTTTCAGAGGTTAAGGAGCTAGTTTTTTTGGTCCAAAAGTTGCTGTCTTTGTTGAGCTTCAAGGGTAACTCATTTTCTCCCTTTTTAAGCATTATTTTGATCATTCTCTTAGCCTCACTTGCATGCTTATTTGAGGTTTGTTGTCAACTGAAAAAAGCTTTATTTTTAAGCATTATTCAAGTTTGTTTAAGGCCATTTTCCTATTGTAGGTCATCTACCCTCTTGCATGCTTCATTTAGTCTTGTTTTGAGCCATGCCTTAAGGCCTTTGTGTTGACCTTTGCTTGGCCTTTCAGCCACTAAAATTCAGTGGCTTTTTAGTGGTTGGCATGCGGTTTTGGGGGCCAAAATCAGAGAGGGGTGACCCTCTCTCTTTTGGCCTTGTTTATTTGCATATTTGGCCTTTCAAAGGAGCCTTTGTTTTCACACTTCCAAGTCTTGGTTCAGGCCCCTTTTGGTGACTTTTAGGGCCTACCTAGGCTCTGTCCAGAGTTGGTGTTGTCATCTAGGGTTCGTCTCTTGCATGTGTAGAATAACCCTCTTCATAGCTTATCAAAGGAGCATGTCATTCTTGCATGTATTGGTCATGTTTCAGTGAGTTTTTGGTCATTCTTTGGCATATCATAGCTCTGTCTTTGACTGGTTTAGTGGCCTCTTGAATGCTTCACATGCTTGTAGTGTAAACCATGCTCACTAGCTTACATTGCATGTTGTTTTGGCCATTGATTCTAGCATATTTTTGCCACACTTCAAACTGATTTTGTTCATATTTTGGGCTTCCTTAGCTCGTTTTTGAGGCCTCTTGGTCGAATGATGCTTGCCATGCGTACCTGTAGTGTAATATCCTTGCCTAGCCTTGAGTTTTGGAGCCCCTTGCATGCTTAACTTGAGGTGTTTCCATGTCTTGGCATCATTGAGCATGTTATTTCAGAGCCTATACTTGTGCCATGTTCCTATGTTTTCCACTCTTTAAATACATTTGAGAGTTGTGCTTGTATACCTCATTTATGGGCCATTGCATGAGCTTCATTTTTGTGCATTTCAAGCCATCATCTTAGTCCATTTTGCCACTATTTTGGGCCTACATAGGGACTATTTGGGGTTAGTTTGTTCATTTGGGCATTGCTTTGCATACCTCTAGTGTAATGTACTTCACTAGTTTCGGTATTTGAGCCATTCAACATGCATAACATGAGTTGTTTGCATGATTCGGGACCATTTTGTATGTCATTTCAGAGCTGGAACATGTGTTGTTGTATGCCATATTTCATCCTTTCCATGCTTTCATACAGTTGTATCTTGTGCCCTAGGCTTTGGGCCCTTGCATCTTGCATGTTTGCATGTGTTTTGTTGCCTCATTTTCATCATGTATGGCCACTGATTTGGTGTGGCTGAGTCCCATTCATTTTGGTTTAAGTCCATCTTGCATTGTGTATGCATATAGTCCATGTTATCACATGTTCGATCATTGCATTGCTTATGCCTCGTTCATAACATAGCGCATGCTAGTGCATTGTGTATGCATGCCATATAATCCACGTGCATTGAGTATGCCTGATTAGTCCATAGCATTGTGTATGCTAGTTACATGCTTGCATGTCATCATTTGCATGTTTACATTACTTAGTCGCTTACATTTAGGATTGCATACTACAGTTGCATTTGTCACATGATATGCCATTCTACTTGTTGCATTGTGTTTCGAATAAAGTTAGTCCAACACAGGGAAACGAGGAACGTTTCATACTCCAAGTGATGAAACGTGCCTCGATTCTTAGTCGCCGACTCTTGACCATCCATGATGGAGTTGTTGGTTTTAGTTGCTTATATGTGCATTCATGTCCATTGAGTCGTGCAATTCGACTCCTCGGCATCATGCATCGGGATGCGTGATTAGTGGCCCGAGGATCGAGACTATACTCCCTAGAGTTTATGCAATGATGGAGGAGAATGGTCGGGCACACATATGTTGAAAATACCTTGCCTTCTCTCTCTCTTGCCTTTATTACAAAAAAACAGAAACCGAGAGAATGAACTGGTCGACTAACCCGGTTTTCTAGCAGGCCGACCACCTTTTCTGGTCTTCACCACCAAGGGTGGTCGGAGGTGGGTCTCTCTTGCCCATAGCTTGGTCGGCAGCCTTCCCACAGCTTCCCTAGGTGGAGTTTCATCTCTCTGGAGCCTCGTGCAACTTTCTGAATCAATTGCAAACAAACGAGTCGAGGCATCGCGATGGATTTCCCGACAAGGCGCTCGGGCATGCATGCATCCTTTATCATTCAAGCAAAGCAAGGCAGCCCATTTACATAGTTTGCATGCTAGTTTAGTTAATTTGTTAATTAGCTAGTGTTGTGTAATAATTAGTTAATTCGATTCTGTATTATTTATTCGGACCTCCGAGAGAGGGCAATGTTGTAATAAGTGTGCGTGTGTGTGATGTATGTCTTCTAACCCCAGTCTTTCTCCTTTTCATTTACAGCTTAATGATGGTTAGTTTTGGCAGTTTAAGTAGCATCCTTATGCTTGTATTTGCATCATTCATCTGTTTTGCATGCACGCGGCCTCGGCGCATCATCCTAACTGCATCGTATTTCAAATCCAAGTTGAATACATGTTACTATAGCATCTCATATTCCATCTTAGAATAGCCGAGCCTATCTTAGTTGCATTCTTGCATGTGTTGCATTAGATCTCAGCATAGTTAGGATTTCATGCATGTTTTTAATTAGTTTCTTTCTTTGGCTCGGAGTACTGATAAGTGTTTATGTTTTAGCATCCTTGCATGCGTGTAAGTGACTGCCATTGATAGCATGCTTACCATGAGGCTATGTGCTTATGTGATATAACTGCCTGAATGCCTGTGGGTGAAGGTTGGGTTGCTGAATTGGAATAATTCGTCGAAACTCGTGTTTAGCCTACTTGCGAGTAGCAAACTTCATCTCAATTTCAAAACAAAACGGATATGCAATGCTTTATTCCAAATTAGGCATCTAGTCTATACTGTATGTTTGTGCGCATCATATAGTAATCTAGTATACAACCGGAATAAGAGTACATGTGTTTTCAAAAACAGATATCATGCTTAGTAGTGGCCGATCTTTGATCGGGCGAGTGGGGGTGCTCAGAAATGACCTTCCCCATCGTACCCAAGTTCCCGAGCTGAGGCAACTTTGGTGATGATGGATACGTGGCCTTAAGCATGAGTCAGGGTTTTCCTAAATTTCCAAAAAAAAAATATTTAGGTTGGCGACTCTGTATCTGGCAAAGTAGTCCATGTTTGGCACTTCTTTTAAAAATCAGTTTTTCAAACGATTGCACGGATTGGACTCTTGGTGATTTATCGATCTTGCGTTGCACTTTGCGAGATTAGATTCAGAACCGTGACATCGAGTCCAAACTGTAGTGAGCTAAATGAACAAAAAGGGATTTTTCCCGGGACGTTCGTGCGCGCGTCTACAGTTTTCTGGCGACTCCGCTGGAGATTTAGAGAACTAGACTTGAACTCATGATATCTTGTTTTGATTACAACTTATTTTTCTTTGCATTGCAATGTGCATTGGTGCACCTAGGACACCGTGTTTGCCATCTACTATTCCTGAACATTTATCGAAGGCTCGCTTTGAGAAGCGTGCCATAGGCTGACAAGTTACGAGCTCTGGCATGACGTGGGAACACAAACCCCGTTTTTACCGGGGCACCCTTTTTGACCATTCGACCTAGTGCATATTAGGAATCCATAGTGACCATTCCAAACTAGGACAGGTTGCTTAACCCGATTATAGGTTATTTGAAATCGCTGTGTGCATAGGAAACCCTAGTTCCTGAAAAAATAGGACAGGGAAACCCTACCCCAACATAGGGGTGTTTTTGGGTCTCACTTGCTTGCTATGTGCTTTTAGAGTGTGTCTCTACAGAAATGCATGTATCAGTTTGCAAGTCTGGGCATCAGGCCTGCGGGCATCAGCGTCAGTATATTGAGAATCAGTTATATCTGCGAGTATCAGATTCAGCTTTGGGGGAGTAATTTGGGAAACAGTGATTGTTGGTTTTAGTTGCTTATATGTGCATTCATGTCCCATTGAGTCGTGCAATTCGACTCCTCGGCCATCATGCATCGGGATGCGTGATTAGTGGCCCGAGGATCGAGGACTATACTCCCTAGAGTTTATGCAATGATGAGGAGAATGGTCGGGCACACATATGTTGAAAATACCTTGCCTTCTCTCTCTCTTGCCTTTATTACAAAAAAAGCAGAAACCGAGAGAATGAACTGGTCGACTAACCCGGTTTTCTAGCAGGCCGACCACCTTTTCTGGTCTTCACCACCAAGGGTGGTCGGTAGGTGGTCTCTCTTGCCCATAGCTGGTCGGCAGCCTTCCCACAGCTTCCCTAGGTGGAGTTTCATCTCTCTGGAGCCTCGTGCAACTTTCTGAAATCAATTGCAAACAAAAGCGAGTCGAGGCATCGCGATGGATTTCCCGACAAGGCGACTCGGGCATGCATGCATCCTTTATCATTCAAGGCAAAGCAGAGGCAGCCCATTTTACATAGTTTGCATGCTAGTTTAGTTAATTTGTTAATTAGCTAGTGTTGTGTAATAATTAGTTAATTCGATTCTGTATTATTTATTCGGAACACCAAGCTCCTCCCTCTAGCTAGTTGGTCGTGTATTACTCGTTCGGACCCTCTGAGAGAGGGCAATGTTGTAATAAGTGTGCGTGTGTGTGATGTATGTCTTCTAACCCCACGTCTTTCTCCTTTTCATTTACCAGCTTATGATGGTTAGTTTTAGGGAACGTTTCAATTAGCATCCTTATGCTCGTATGTTTGCATCCATTCATCTGTTTTGCATGCACCGGGCTCGGCGCATCATCCTAACTGCATCGTATTTCAAATCCAAGTTGAATACATGTTACCTATAGCATCTCATATTCCATCTTAGAATAGCCGAGCCTATCTTAGTTGCATTCTTGCATGTGTTGCATTAGGCATCTCAGCATAGTTAGGATTCATGCATGTTTTCTAATTAGTTTCTTTCTTTGGCTCGGAGTACTCGATAAGTGTTTATGTTTTAGCATCCTTGCATGCGTGTAAGTGACTGCCATGATAGCATGCTTACCATGAGGCTATGTGCTTATGTGATATAACTGCCTGAATGCCTGTGGATGAAGGTTGGGTTGCTTGAATTGGAATAATTCGTCGAAACTCGTGTTTTAGCCTACTTGCGAGTAGCAAACTTTAATCCAATTTCAAAACAAACGGATATGCGATACTTTGTTCCAAATTAGGCAATCTAGTCTATACTTGTATGTTGTGCGCATCATATAGTAATCCTAGGTTAACAACCGGAATAAGAGTACATGTGTTTTCAAAAACAAGATATCATGCTTAGTAGTGGCCGATCTTTGATCGGGCGAGTGGGGGTGCTCATGAAATGACCTTCCCCAATCGTACCCAAGTTCCCGAGCTGAGGCAACTTTGGTGATGATGGATACGTGGCCTTAGGCATGAGTCAGGGTTTCCTAAATTTTTCAAAAAAAAAAATATTTAGGTGGCGACTCTGTATCTGGCAAAGTAGTCCATGTTTGGCACTTCTTTTTAAAATCAGTTTTTCAAAACGATTTGCCGGATTTGGACTATTTGGTGATTTATCGATCTTGCGTTGCACTTTGCGAGATTAGATTCAGAACCGTGACATCGAGTCCAAACTGTAGTGAGCCTAATGAACAAAAAGGATTTTTCCCGGGACGTTCGAGCGCGTCTACAGTTTCTGGCGACTCCGCTGGAGATTTAGA
Organism: Camellia sinensis; assembly: GCF_004153795.1. Lineage (NCBI taxonomy): Eukaryota > Viridiplantae > Streptophyta > Magnoliopsida > Ericales > Theaceae > Camellia > Camellia sinensis. Next base: position 642,391 of record NW_021024777.1, on the reverse strand, counting down.
GAACTAGACTTGAACTCATGATATCTTGTTTTGATTACACTTATGTGTTTCTTTGCATTGCATGTGCATTGGTGCACCTAGGACACTGTGTTTGCCATCTACTATTCCTGAACAGTTTATCGAAGGCTCGCTTTGAGAAGCGTGCCATAAGGCTGACCAGTTACGAGCTCTGCCACGATGGGAACACAAACCCCGTTTTTACCGGGGCACTCTTTTTGACCATTCGACCTAGTGCATATTAGGAATCCATAGTGACCATTCCAAACTAGGACAAGTTGCTTACCCGATTATAGGTTATTTGAAATCGCTGTGTGCATAGTGAAACCCTAGCTCCTGAAAAAATAGGACAGGGAAACCCTACCCCAACATAGGGGTGTTTTTGGGTCTCACTTGCTTGCTATGTGCTTTTAGAGTGTGTCTCTACAGAAATGCATGTATCAGTTTGCAAGTCTGGGCATCAGGCCTGCGGGCATCAGCGTCAGTATATTGAGAATCAGTTATATCTGCGAGTATCAGATTCAGCTTTGGGGGAGTAATTTGGGAAACAGTGATCAGTAGTCGAGCACAGTCATTCAGCTATGCTCAAATCTGTTCTGTTGAAATTGGGCTGAGATGCTGCATGTTTTGCTAAGGTAGTCTTGGAACCGTAGCTTCAGAAGGCTCCAATATCCCCCAAGGTTCATCGGACTTGTACTGATAGACTTTGTCAGGTCAGAGATTCAGTTCAAAGGAAATCAGTGTTCCTTTGCTAGAGGTAGGGTAAAAGGGCCAGTCAGGCACAAATCACCAGTTCAACAGTCCTCAGATTAGCGGTCATTATCCATCTCACCTGTGCGCAGTTGGGTTGAGATATCTGTTTTTATCTCAGGGAGATATACCACTTGTTCAATTAGATAAGCAGTTTTCAGTTAGTATGGAGGAGATGATGCGTCAACTCCAAGAGAGTATAAAAACCATGCTGCAAGACACTATTCGTCAAGCCAAATTTGCCAAACAACAGGCCGAGGTCATGGCTTAACAGGCAGAGTTAATTGCCAGGCTACAATAGCAAACCGGAGCATCTGCTTCACACCAGGTTCCTCCCCCACCAAGAGTCCCAATACACGGGGAGACGGCGAATGTCCCAAATGTCCAGGAGGATACAGACATCCCAATGGGGCCACCTCCGCCCCCGATTCTACCTCAACTATCCAAGGCACCCACGCTTATCAATCTACCGGATTCCCCCTTTGAGTTCGAGGTGGACCCCACGGCATTAAAAGTGAGCAAGCTTGAAAAACTGTTCAAGAAATCTCAAGGTGTAAAGTCCATTCCGGACATTGAGGATGGGTATACCGATGCGACCGTAACTTTGCCGGACCGGTTTAAGATGCCACATATTGACCGCTTTGACGGATCTGGGAATCCCATGGTGCATTTGCGGCTATTTTCGGACATACTAAGGCTGATGGGCCTCACCAGATTACAGAAGCTTTCTCTATTCGGCCAAACCATGTCTGGGATAGCCGCAATCTAGTATGCGAAATTGGAGAAATCTGTGAAACAAAACTAGGAAGAGATGGCCGAGGCCTTCATCGCTCAATACTCTTATAACACATAGATTGAGGTCATAACTCGTGATCTTGAAGTCACCTGCCAAGAGCCAAAGGAGGGTTTTTAAGAATTTGTGACAAGATGGAGGGTAAAGGCCTCGATGATGACTATAAGGCCTTTCGACAAAGATCAGATAAGGATGGTTATGCGCAACTTCCAACCCAGGCTGATGTAAATGATGATAGTCTTATCCCTCCCTACCTTCGCTGACTTACATGAGCTTGGGGTACAGATTGAGGGCGCTATGAAGCAGGGCCTTCTTGACCAGGAGAAGGAGCAGCCTAGGAGGGCGTTTTTCCCGCAGTTCGAATGCAAACACCAGTGGTGATGCGGTAGCAAGATCTTCTGAAGTGGGCATGGTCACCACTACCGCATCAAAAATAACTACCCCATTCACCGATGCGTCTAGAAGTAGCTCACAAAAAACCAAATATCCACCTCGAGTCAAGAGGGTTTTTACCCCACTTTATATGCCTTTGTCAAAGGCTCTAGAGGCCTTACTCCGGAAAGGATATTTGAAACCGTTGGAACAATGGCCTTTACTCGATCCTATCCCTCCAAAGCATGACCAAACTAAATACTGTGCCTACCATCAACAAACCGGTCATGACACTGACAGTTGCTTTCGTCTTCGCCATGATGTACAAGATCTGTTTGACAACAAGGTCATCGCCGCACCAGTTCAGTAAAGTCTATCGCCACTAGATCAGTGAACTTGGGGGATAGTACGAATATGTGATCAGGGGATGAACCACCTGCGGGCGGCACTCAGTTTACTCCAAATGTGGCGTATGGCACGTACTGTTTTGAGCATTTGTGAATACTGGTTTTTGTACTTTTTGACTCGAGTATTGAGTCAGTTTTGTTATGTCGTTTAGAGTCTGTCCCATTGTATAGAGTGAGTCTTTTCATATTGAGTCAGTTGGGTCTGTCTTGTTGTATCGAGTCAGTCCTGTTTTGTTAGAGTCGGGTGATCCCGGGGGCGTTACCTCGAATATCACTATTTTGTTTCGTGTTTGTCTTTTCGCTTCCTTTTGAGTCTGTTTCTGCCGGGAAGCCAGTTACACCAGAAGATCTAATTGAAACAGCTGTGGTTTTCATGCTTTTATGCTTGTTTCTGCTTTGAGCCTGTTGTGCCAGCAAACTTGAATGAAACGACAGTGCATTCCACCTACTTTCTGTGCTTTGAAATCATTACATTGACCTGAGTTTTTTTTTCAAAACTTTTTGAACATTGTGATGAAAACAAAGAGGAAGGAATTCCTTGGGATTTGCAAAAAATTTGATCAAATTGAGAGAAAGAGAGGCATGCTAAGCCCTTAATAATTGAGATCATGTTTGTTAATGTGAGTACTAAGAAGGATCCTGGCTTAATCCAGATTGGTTCTACATTGTCTTCAGCGCGAGCAATTAGTCGCTTTCTTAAAGGATTTCAAAAAATGTTTTGTGCGGTCCTATGAAGACCTGTATGGAATCACTCTTGAGATTGTACAGCTTGGGATCGCTCTCAGCCTCGAGACTCGACCCCTTTTTGCTTTCATACCTTGACCTTGGATTCAGAATGTTCAACGGTCAACCACCATGTAAGGCCCGTATGGCCAGATCAGAAGCAGCCCATGAACAAGGGGCGAGAATATCAGATGTGATCAAACGAAGCTTGCGAAGCTAGATCAAAAGCAGCCCTTGAACTAGGGGCAAAAATGTCAGATGTGCTCGAAGAATCAAAGATGAGTCCTTTCTGCAAATCAGGGAAGACTGGCAAGAATGCCAAATCCCAGAAGGAGGAAAGAATAAAGTATTGCTGAAGGATAATCGAGTTTCTATCCACAACACTAGGGGCAAATTCAGCCCCCCAATTGGATGAACTCCTGCATCGTCAGCGAACAGCAGCCATTCTTCTGGATTCAGATGACTTTAGGATCTCAAAACCATTTGACATGGACAAAGCTACACTTTTATCCTTGAGAGGCTCGCTGGGCCGAAAACCTGAAAGGGCAACCTAGGCAAAAGTTAGAGCAAGAAAAAGAACAAAAAGAACAAAAAAAAAAAAAAAGAAAATGAAATGAAAAGATGAAAAAGAAAAAAGTAGAAAAGAAATGAAAAGAATTGAAAAGAAAAGAAGAACATAGCTCGCAAGGTTGAAAACTCAGAAAGGCGGCCTTGGCAAAAGTTAGAGCGCAAAAAGAGAGGTTAATACCCGAGTGTACCTTGAACCCTGAACTACGTAAGGCTTGATTCCCATCTTTGGGATACATAGGCAACTTCATTCTGAAGTCCAGCCATAAAACACTTCAAATTCAACTGTCCTGTCTATGAGATTGAACGGGTCATCTTTGTCATTTCTGTATCCAAGAGTTCGGTTGTGACCTTCACCATGAGAACTGATTACAGTGTGCTGCGGCACTATTCAAACAAGGGGAAACTTTCCGTTGCCATACAATGTGTTGCGGTGCTTTTTAAACAAGGGGCAACTTTCTGTTGCCGTGCAGTGTCCTTCAGACAAAGAGCAATTTTCCATTATTTTTTGATCTGAGGTTGTGCATCTCAAGAGTCAATTCCACGTTGGTCAAGCAGTGGCCATTTGCAAAAATAGCTTTTGAGAATTTTTACTGAGACTGACTAATTCTCTTGAAAATTATTCCATTTTTCCAAAATTGGACCATTTTCTTAGACCCAAAAAAGGAAAATTTTCAGTGCTCATAACCTAACTTGCATGATTTTAAATCAAAAAATCGAACAAGCATGTTAATCTAACTCTCATGTTGGTCAAAATTGTTTTAGCAGAACCGTCAAAAATAAAAAATGGTCAAAATAATGAACTAGGGACACAGTTGAGTCAGGTGTTCTGTCTTTTCCCCATTGTCAACATACTTGCCAGAAAGGGCACCGTGTCTGCCAGAAAAGGGCACAACAGAAACTAACAGCAAAATGCCGAATGTTCTCTCAAGCAATGAGGTATTAAGCTAAGTGCGAAGCACGAACTAGAATGGAGCAGGATATTCCATCCCCTCATCTGGACAGATCTAATCACGTCCAAACTCCCCAGTAGAGCATCGTCAACCAATGTCAATTGCATATTTGCTGCACATCCAGCCGCATCACAACCCCTCTGTGGGGGAAGGTCACTGTTATGAGCAGAAGAAAGAGAATCTAGCAGAATGCTAGGGGCGAGAGCCCGCAACTTCTTGTTTATCCATCAACCACCCAAGGGAGGGATAAAAAATGAGAGATTGAAGAATAGAGAGATGTGCGCTGAGAGAGAAAGTGAGGAAAAGGGCATTTTCAAAAAAAAAAAACAGAGCCTGAGGGCCGAGTGATGTGAGAATCACAAATGAGCAAGGGTGGGAAACAATACCCAGAGAAACAGGCTCCCTGTGCACGTCGAGTGTCGTGTCTTTTTGTTTTATCTCGATTTTTGTTTTTAGTCGTTTCGAGTGTTACTCGATGTGTTTAGGTTGTTTACCTTTTGTTTTCTGTTATTGAGTCGTAGTGCGCTGTGTTCAGTTGTAAGCTAAATACCCCGGTCAAGAACTCATCTCTCAATTTCAAAAATAAAATCGTTTTACGCTCCGAGTGCCGTGCCGTTCTCCACATCTGTGCAAAACAAGATTCGTTCTCTCATAAAATCGCAGGGTTCAGCCCAGGTCATGCACGAACAGTAAACCCAGGACCTATTTGAAGTTATATAGGTTCCAGACTGCAAAGCAAAAGAAAAGAGGAAAATGCCGGGTATCTGAGTTTGTTTCAATTTCAGTAAGTTCCGAGATTACATTCCTTGTGTACCTCTTCAGGTCTTGCCAAATGCTCCGAAGTATGACTGTGCCTCTACCTCAAGCTCAAGATCAAGTCTGCTTCAAGCCAGAATGGCGATCAAAAGTGCTCTCCCTGAGTACCATTTCCTGCCAGAGGCATCTTGGCTGTGTTCGCAATGAGTTCCTAGGCTGAAGGATAATCGAGTTTCTATCCACAACACTAGGGGCAAATTCAGCCCCCCATTGGATGGACTCCTGCATCGTCAGAGAACAGCAGCCATTCGCCTGGATTCAGTTGACTTCAGGATCTCAAAACCATTTAACATGGACAAAGCTACACTTTTACCCTTGAGAGGCTCACTGGGCCGAAAACCCGGAAGGGCGACCCAGGCAAAAGTT
>NW_021024777.1:612465-636597 GCF_004153795.1 Camellia sinensis | reverse complement strand
ATACTTGTTCACTTAGTGCATCTATCACACTTTGTGTTCACCTTTAGTGTATCTATCATACTTGTTCACTTAGTGCATCTATCACACTTTGTGTTCACCTTTAGTGTATCTATCATACTTGTTCACTTAGTGCATCTATCACACTTTGTGTTCACCTTTAGTGTATCTATCATACTTGTTCACTTAGTGCATCTATCACACTTTGTGTTCACCTTTAGTGTATCTATCATACTTGTTCACTTAGTGCATCTATCACACTTTGTGTTCACCTTTAGTGTATCTATCATACTTGTTCACTTAGTGCATCTATCACACTTTGTGTTCACCTTTAGTGTATCTATCATACTTGTTCACTTAGTGCATCTATCACACTTTGTGTTCACCTTTAGTGTATCTATCATACTTGTTCACTTAGTGCATCTATCACACTTTGTGTTCACCTTTAGTGTATCTATCATACTTGTTCACTTAGTGCATCTATCACACTTTGTGTTCACCTTTAGTGTATCTATCATACTTGTTCACTTAGTGCATCTATCACACTTTGTGTTCACCTTTAGTGTATCTATCATACTTGTTCACTTAGTGCATCTATCACACTTTGTGTTCACCTTTAGTGTATCTATCATACTTGTTCACTTAGTGCATCTATCACACTTTGTGTTCACCTTTAGTGTATCTATCATACTTGTTCACTTAGTGCATCTATCACACTTCGTGTTCACCTTCAGTGTATCTATCATACTTGTTCACTTAGTGCATCTATCACACTTCGTGTTCACCTTTAGTGTATCGATCATACTTGTTCACTTAGTGCATCTATTACACTTCGTGTTCACCTTTTGTGTATCCATCACACTTGTTCACTTAGTGCATCTATCACACTTTGTGTTCACCTTTAGTGTATCTATCATACTTGTTCACTCAGTGCATTTATCACACTTTGTGTTCACCTTTAGTGTATCTATCATACTCTGTTTGCTTAGTACATCTATCACACTTTGTGTCCACCTTTAGTGTATCTATCGTACTTTGCTTCACTTAGTGTATCAATCACACTTTATTCATATAAGCGTATCTGTCACACTATACTGACTTTGTGTATCTATCACACATGCTTGTCCGCTTAGTGTATCTATCACACTCCGTTCACCTTTATGTATCTATCGCATATGTTCGTGAGAATTGCATAATGTTCTTACATCCTTTCTGCATGAAATATAGTTTGGTTTGAATTCACCAGCTTAAACTGTTGCATTTATTGTGTATATTTGCTTCATTACAGCTTTCTTTGCATGATCATAAGTTATGTTCGGCATCTTGCATGTCCTTTGCATTTTGCCCCTGCCTGCGGGCACATCTCTTTGTTATCTTGCCTGTTTGTCTAAGTCTTCGGCCTTGTCAAAAATGGGTCGTCTCTAGGCTTTGACACTCACTCCCGTCACATATGACTTTCGAGTTCTGTCAAAGAGGGGCAACTGTAGACACCCCATTTTTGACCGACCTTAAGACTCATATGTCATCGATTGAGCGCTCGGTGATTGCGCATGTTGTGCTCGTTCTGAAGTTTCAGAGTTCTCGGCTAAGAGCCTTGCCTCCGGGCCTCAGAACTTTTTTGTGCTTTGACTCGGTTTGCGGAGCAGGTCTTGTTTTCTCTTCTCGAAGGGAGGGAGAGGTCTTGTAGACCATCTCTCAGTGGTCGTAGACTACTTTTCGTGGTCGTAGGCCACTGTTCCCGATTGGAGACTAGTTCCCGATTTTCGGGGCCGTCGGCCGTGCGCCTCGGCTCGAGACCACTTAACATTCTCCGTTTGGCACGGTTTTTGGAACACACCTTGTTTCCTCCGTCTAGAGGGACACTGTGGTTTGGGAGACCACTTTTGTGGCCGTACACCACTTTTGGTGCTCAACAGCCAGTTTTCGAGGCACCCGGCCGCGCGTTTTGCCCCCCAAACTCTCGTTTTGCATCCGTGTTGGTTCATTTTTGGCATGAGCCTTGTTTTCATTGTTTGGAAGGTGGTACATGGGTGGGAGACCACCTTTTCTCCTTGGAGACCACTTTTCCCTGCCAACCGATTTTCTTGTCGGGAAACTGGTCTCCTTGATTTTTGAGCCACATTTGCTGGTCTCCCACCATACCACTAGCTTGCATTCAGTTGGGAGACCATCAGATAGGCTGGTCGACCACTTTTCCTTAAGGGAGACCACTCACCATAGTCGGTCCACCAGGGGAAGTGGTCGGCCGACCACCTTAACTGGTCGGCCTGCTCCCTCCAGTTTTGTTTCTCTGAGTGGATGTCAGCTGTACCAGCTAGAAGGCACATACTGTATCCTCCATACACGTGTATGGAAGATTTGCACCCTTGCTTTAGCTTCTTGAGGAAGCTTGAACCTTTGTTCTAGCTTCTTAAGGAAGCTTGAACCTTTGCTCCTCTATAAAAGGGGGCCTCCCTCTCCTTATACCAGGTTCCAAAAAAATTTGTTTAAGGCAAAATATATATCCCTCTCTATATCTCTACATTTTGGGTTCAAAAGTGTCTTGTTCTTGGCCTATTGCACCACACCTCATAGCCACACACCTCCACCATTGATCTAAGATTCTTGGAGGTCATTTTCAGAGGTTAAGGAGCTGGTTTTTTTGGTCCAGAAGTTGCTGTCTTTGTTAAGCTTCAAGAGTAACTCATTTTCTCCCTTTTTAAGCATTATTTTGATCCTTCTCTTAGCCTCATTTGCATGCTTATTTGAGGTTTGTTGTCAACTGAAAAAAGCATTATTTTTAAGCATTATTCATATTTGTTCAAGGCCATTTTCCTGTTGGAGGTCATCTACCCTCTTGCATGCTTCATTTAGTCTTGTTTTGAGCCATGCCTTAAGGCCTTTGTGTTGACCTTTGCTTGGCCCTTCAACCACTGAAATCCAGTGGATTTTTAGTGGTTGGCATGCTATTTTGATTTGAGGTTTGTTGTCAACTGAAAAAAACATTATTTTTAAGCATTATTCATATTTGTTCAAGGCCATTTTCCTGTTAGAGGTCATCTACCCTCTTGCATGCTTCATTTAGTCTTGTTTTGAGCCATGCCTTAAGGCCTTTGTGTTGACCTTTGCTTGGCCCTTCAACCACTGAAATCCAGTGGATTTTTAGTGGTTGGCATGCTATTTTGAGGGCCAAAATCAGAGAGGGGTGACCCTCTCTTTTTTGGCCTTGTTTGTTTGCATATTTGGCCTTTCAAAGGAGCCTTTGTTTTCACACTTCCAAGCCTTGGTTCAAGCCCCTTTTGGTGACTTTTAGGGCCTGCCTAGGCTTTGTCCAGAGTTGGTGTTGTCATCTAGGGTTCGCCTCTTGCATGTGTAGAATAACCCTCTTCATAGCTTATCAAAGGAGCATGTCATTCTTGCATGTATTGGTCATGTTTCAGTGGATTTTTGGTCATTCTTTGGCATATCATAGCTCTGTCTTTGACTAGTTTAGTGGCCTCTTGAATGCTTCACATGCTTGTAGTGTAAACCATGCTCACTAGCTTACATTGCATGTTGTTTTGGCCATTGATTCTAGCATATTTTGGCCACACTTCAAACTGATTTTGTTCATATTTTGGGCTTCCTTAGCTCTTTTTTGAGGCCTCTTGGTCGAATGATTCTTGCCATGCGTACCTGTAGTGTAATATCCTTGCCTAGCCTTGAGTTTTGGAGCCCCTTACATACTTAACTTGAGGTGTTTCCATGTCTTGGCATCATTGAGCATGTTATTTCAAAGCCTATACTTGTGCTATGTTCCCATGTTTTCCACTCTTTAAATGCGTTTAAGAGTTGTGCTTGTATACCTCATTTATGGGCCATTGCATGAGCTTTATTTTTGTGCATTTCAAGCCATCATCTTAGTCCATTTTGCCCCTGTTTTGGGCTTGCATAGGGACTGTTTGGGGTTGGTTTGTTCATTTGGGCATTGCTTTGCATACCTCTAGTGTAATGCACTTCACTAGTTTCGGTATTTGAGCCATTCAACATGCATAACATGAGTTGTTTGCATGATTCGGGACCATTTTGTATGTCATTTCAGAGCTGGAACATGTGTTGTTGTATGCCATATTTCATCCTTTCCATGCTTTCATACAGTTGTATCTTGTGCCCTAGGCTTTGGGCCCTTGCATCTTGCATGTTTGCATGTGTTTTGTTGCCTCATTTTCATCATGTATGGCCACTGATTTGGGTGTGGCTGAGGCCTTATTGATCACTGAACTGACAATTCTAATTGAGTACAACCTTTAATGCATTGATATACAATTTGTGGGACTGTCTAATGGTTTCCCCATGGTGGTTATAGAAAAGATTTTTTCACTAAATAAATCAGTGAGAATACTGTTTGAAGGAAGTTCATATTTTTTTTTTTTTTTTTAAATGATATTCATTTTTCTTTACTAAAATGAATCCCAGAGGGTCAAGTACACAATTAATGTTGGAGCATGTAGGACGATTTTGAATGATCCTTGATTAGTCCATAGCATTGTGTATGCTAGTTGCATGCTTGCATGTCATCCTTTGCATGTTTGCATCACTTAGTCGCATTACATTTAGGATTGCATACTATAGTTGCATTTGTACATGCCATGCCATTCTACTTGTTGCATTGTGTTTAGAATAGGAGTTAATCCAAACAAGGGAAACGAGGAACGTTTCATACTCCAAGTGATGAAACGTGCCTCGATTTCCGGTCGCCGACACTCTTGACCATCCATGATGGAGTTGTTGGTTTTAGTTGCTTATATGTGCATTCATGTCCCATTGAGTCGTGCAATTCGACTCCTCGGCCATCATGCATCGGGATACATGATTGGTGGCCCGAGGATCGAGAACTACACTCCTTAGAGCTTATGCAATGATAGGGAGAATGGTCGGGCACACATATGTTAAAAATACCTTGTCTTCTCTCTCTCTTGCCTTTGTTGCAGAAAAAGCAGAAACCAAGAGAATGAACTGGTCGACCGACCAGGTTTTCTGGCAGGCCGACCATCTTTTCTGGTCTTCACCACCAAGGGTGGTCGGCAGGTGGTCTCTCTTGTCCATAGCTGGTCGGCAGCCTTCCCACAACTTCCCTGGGTGGAGTTTCATCTCTCTGGAGCCTCGTGCAACTTTCTGAAATCAATTGCAAACAAAGGCGAGTCGAGGCATCGCGATGGATTTCCCGATAAGGCGACTCGGGCATGCATGCATCCTTTATCATTCAAGGCAGAGTTGAGGCAGCCCATTTTACATAGTTTGCATTCTACTTTAGTTAATTTGTTAATTAGCTAGTGTTGTGTAATAATTAGTTAATTCGTTTCTATATTATTTATCCGGACCCTCCGAGAGAGGGCAATGTTGTAATAAGTGTGTGTGTGTGTGTGATGTATGTCTTTCAACCCCACGTCTTTCTCCCTTTCATTCACCATCTTATGATGGTTAGTTTTAGAGCACATTTCAATTAGCATCCTTATGCTCGTATGTATGCATCCATTCATCTGTTTTGCATGCACCGGGCTCGGCGCATCATCCTAACTGCATCGTATTTCAAATCCAAGTTGAATACATGTTACCTATAGCATCTCATATGCCATCTTAGAATAGCCGAGCCTATCTTAGTTGCATTCTTGCATGTGTTGCATTAGGCATCTCAGCATAGTTAGGATTCATGCATGTTTTCTAATTAGTTTCTTTCTTTGGCTCGGAGTACTCGGTAAGTGTTTATGCTTTAGAATCCTTGCATGCGCGTGAGTGACTGCCATGATAGCATGCTTACCATGAGGCTATGTGCTTATGTGATATAACTGTCTGAATGCATGTGGATGAAGGTTGGGTTGCTTGAATTGGAATAATTCGTCGAAACCCATGTTTTAGCCTACTTGCGAGTAGCAAACTTCAATCCAATTTCAAAACAAACGGATATGCGATACTTTGTTCCAAATTAGGCAATCTAGTCTATACTTGTATGCTGTGCGCATCACATAGTAATCCTAGGTTAATAACCGGAATAAGAGCACATGTGTTTTCAAAAACATGATATCATGCTAAGTAGTGGCCGATCTTTGATCGGGAGAGTGGGGGTGCTCATGAAATGACCTTCTCCAATCGTACCCAAGTTCCCGAGCCGAGGCAACTTTGGTGATGACAGACACGTGGCCTTAGGCATGAGTCAGGGTTTCCTAAATTCCCAAAAAAAAAAAAATACTTAGGTGGCGACTCTGTATCTGGCAAAGCAGTCCATGTTTGGCACTTCTTTCTAAAATCAGTTTTTCAAAACGATTTTCCAGATTTAGACTCTTTGGTGATTTATCGATCTTGCGTTGCACTTTGCGAGATTAGATTTAGAACCGTGACATCGAGTCTGAACTGTAGTGAGCCTAATGAACAAAACGGGATTTTTCTCGGGACGTTCGGGCGCGTCTACAGTTACTACAGTCAAGTTTTCAATCTTTGTGAATGGGGAAAAGAGGGCCTCTTTTACACCCTCCCATGGCCTTAGACAGGGAGATCCACTATCCCCATATCTGTTTGTCCTGGTGGCTGAGACCTTGTCCAATTGATAGAGACGAAAGTCCGAGACAACAAAATTACAGGCATAAAAATGAGGAGGACTTGTCCAGTGTTGTCCCACATTTTCTTTGCAGATGATGTCCTCCTTTTTTTCAAGGCCACTCTTTTGGAGGCCATGGAAATGGCCCAGACTCTCTAGGTTTATAGCTCTGCTTCGGGTCAACGCCTCAATTTCGTTAAATCGGAAGTTTTCTTTTCGACCAATGCTCCCCCGGAGTTGAAAGGACAGATCTGTGAGCTGCTCGGTACTCCTTTTGCATGACCAGACACGAAATATTTGGGACTTCCTTCATGGTGGGGCCGATCCAAGGCTGACGCTTACGGTTTTTTGGTGGACCGAATGGTTTCCAAAATGCAAGGTTGGAAAAATAAACTTTTTTCCCATGCCGGGCGAGAGGTTTTGCTAAAAACGGTGGTTCAAGCCATACCTTCATATACTATGGCATGTTTTGCATTTCCTAAATCTTTCGGTGTTAAGGTTAACAGAGCCATTCAAAATTTTTGGTGGAAATGAGATCCAATGAATAGAGGAATCCCTTGGGCCAATTGGGAGTCAATGAGTGTCTCAAAACTCCACGGGGGTTTGGGTTTCCGTGATTTCTCAGCCGTTAATCAGGCTATGTTAGCTAAACAAGGGTGGAGACTAATTACTAATCCACAATCTTACTGGGCACAGCTTTTCAAGAGACTGTACTTTCCAAACACCAATTTTCTTACTACTATTATTGGAGCTCAACCTTCGTGAGCTTGGACTAGTTGCTTAAGGGGAGGGATCTGTTGAAAAAATGGATGCGATGGCAAGTCCAAAACAGGAAGTCCATTCAGTTCTGGGATGGCAAATGGATACCAACAGTGCCTAACTTTCAGATTTCGTCCCCAAAACCCCCATTTTGTGACATTGTGACAGCCTCAGATGCTATTGACCCAATCAGGAAACAATGGAAACTTGAGGCATTTCAACACTGTTTTTATAGTGATGAGTGTCACGCAATTCAGCTCATCCCCATTTCGATGGGGGATAGTGAAGATCGGTTGGTTTGGCATCATACCAAGTCTGGGCAGTACTCGGTCATATCTGGCTACTGGGTGGCTAAGACATCTATGCAATCGAGCTCTCCGTCCCAATTATCAAGCTCTTTTCAAATTTTCGAAGGGTTCTGGAAGTGTCTGTGGTCTATTAAGGCCCCTCCCAAACTCAAGCACTTTTGGTAGCGAGCTTGTAAGAATCATTTGGCTTTTAAGGTTAATCTCCATCGACGGCGATGCTCACCATCTAAGGTATGCCCTGTTTGCTTGAAGGATGATAAATCAGTGAAACATCTGTTATTTGATTGCCCATGGACTCAAGCTATGTGGTTCGGAAGTCTATTGAATATTAGAATTGAGAAAGGGTCTGTGGTGAATGTAGCAGAATGGACAACTCAGTGGATGAAACCCAAGCGACAGAATGATGATCAGGATTTGATTCTTAGCAAGAGTGTTTTTATTGGGTGGTATATCTAGAAAGCGAGAAACGCTTTTTTATTCAATCAAGTCCCTATTAATCCCATGGATACCATTGCGAAAATAACCCAGGGGTGGAATGAATACCAAGCACACTATCAAAAAGGCCACTCTGCTCACTCTGATACACCAACTCCAGCGTTGGTGGAGGCCCAAGGCTGGCAACCTACACCTTCTGGGGAGTGCAAAATTAACTGCGATGCAAGTTTTAACAAATGCAGATCCATAGCAACCGCTGCTGCTAGTATGAAAGACTCAGCAAGCCGCGTTATTGATGGCTTAGTCTCCTCGTTTCCAGCTTCATCTGCCTTTGTAGCTGAAGCACATACGGTGAGGATGGCGGCTATGATGGCCCAAGCTTGCGTCTTGAATTCTACCATTGTTGAAAGTGACTGTAAAGAAGTTATCCAACTAGGAGTGGGTGAAACAGTGCCTCCGTGGGAAGGTTTGGCAATTTTGCTAGATATTCGCCACCTGGTCAGAGTGGGGAATTTGCTTCTAAAGTGGACTACCAGAAACAACAATCAGGTTGCTAATTGGGTTGCACAAACCCATGCTTGTAATCTTTTGCCTTTGGATTAGGTGGCTAACCCACCTGCAGCTTTTGCTGCTCTTATTCGTGCTGATGTACCACTTTCTCTTCGTTGATTCTATATATATACCTACCGTTCAAAAAAAAAAAAAACTCAAACACTTTTCACATTGAGATGGTCAATTTAAGATAATCCAAATCCTAACAAAATTTATTCATAGAAATATACAAAGAAAATTATTGTGCGACTCAAATTTATTTTATATGTGGATCCATAATATGAGTTAAATTTAGGAATTATTGTTGATAAGTCTACTCTATAGGCGATATGGTATTAAATTTAATAATTGATGTTTTTACTTTTTTTGTGACAAAGATATGATTAATGATTTTTTCTTTTTCTTTTTTGGTAATTTTTATCTATTGTTGCTAGACTGCCACCGATCAATCGCCAAAAGTCACCAAAGATGGTCGGCATCAGCAACTACTGGTGGTGGTGGTATGGGTATGGATAGATAGATAAATTATGTGAATAAATAAGTGATACGTTAATAAATAAAGAAATGACACATGAATACATTGGTGAATAAATAACTATTATGAACAGAAAATAAATATAACTAACATGGTCTTTCAAAAAAAAAATTATTATTTTAACTCCAAAACATGGGATTGTTAACCTAAAAAAATTGAAATTAAACTTATGACCCGACCTCTTAAATTTGAGCTACATAATAAAATTTTTATTTTTATTTTTATTTTATTTTTTTTGCACAAATATTTCTGATGAATTAATTCGGTGGTGAAAGAGATTGATGATTCCGATTAGGAATCCGTGTAAACTGGTGCAAGAGGTTGATGTTGATTTGACTACAACAACCAACATTATTTACATTTGTGAAAGGAAAATGCTAAATTGACTTTAATTACCTAAAATTTCCCACTTGTTTTCCAATTTTTTAATTTTGTTGGATTATTATTATATTTATTCTCTGAAAATATTCCTATTTCGTTGTTGATTTTGAACGATACTTACGTGAAGGACTAAATTATAAGAGATTACATATTTAGAAAATTGAAGTAGAACAATTAAAATATAAATATTAAAGAGTAATATAACGTATACTTTGGATAATGTTAATGTAATTAATTCAGAAAAATGAATACAAGGATCTTATTACTTGGTATCATTGTCATAATAAATTGTCATTAGAATAATGAACCCCATAAAAATATGTGGCATGTATTGATACATATATAACAATTTGAAAATTATTAATAATCACGGATTTGATCATATTTTTCCTACAAAACAGCTAAAAAAGTACGCTTTTGATAATAAATTGTTCATTTTTCAAAATAAATGTGATTAAATCAAATGATTATCAATATCTAATCAACTTAATTTTTGGTACAAATGATTTTCTCAAATAACCCTACAACATGAGCAATTTGAATTATCAAAATGAACCCAGTTAACCCTAACCCTACAGCTCCACTTGGATTACCAATTGGAGTTAAACTCAAACTTCTTCTTTTTTTTTTTTTTTTCAAAAAAATATTCCTTATCAAACTTTATATTGCCCGAGTTTCATATTCTAAGACTGTCTTATTTCCTTACTTTCTTCATGAGATTGTTTAGATTTATAAACTGCTCACTATTGCAGGTGGAAGATTTCATCAAAAACATATGTAAGATTTCTATTTATTCACACGGTGCATGATATTCAAACAAAAACATGAGATGTTCGAAAAAATTAAGGAAAAAAATTGACCTTTTTTCGCCTAAGTGAAATGAAATGCAATAGAACATTTTATGCAACAAAAAGGAAAAATAGAAAAAGAAAGAAAGAAAAAAATGCTAAATGGAATTCGAGTATCAAAGGGAAATCACAAACAACCTGTTGCAAGGCATGTTCTGCAATGGGTTTGACATCGCTAGCTCCTTGGTAATCTACTGGAGGTTTTCCAAGACCAAAACACCTTGATGGTAGGAAAACCCTTAATCCCGTATTCCTACAATAACAGAAGAAAATGCATTAGTACACGTAGATAAATCAGTCATCCAAACATAGATTTCTGTTTGCACCATAAATTATTTTTTTACTGATTGTGACCAAATCTAATCTTATTGATTGTGGCCTGTTAATTGTAACTTGTCGATTATGGCCAAATATAATCTCATTAATTATGACTTATTAATTTTAATCTGTTGATTCAGACCATAAATCAACTTTAAAGACCTGCTATCGCCACATTATTACTATTATTAATATTATAATTTGTTTTGTTATGGTTTACAGATGATGAAATGGGCTTTAGAAAATGGTGGCAAGTTGGCAACGTGTGACAGTTTGTAGCACTTTGTAAGGAATGTGGGTTGATTTTGTTTCATGAAGTGGACAAATTGCCTCCAGCATTTATACTTCGAATAGGAAATTGTCAATTGTTACTCTATAAATATACTGAAGAAAGATTGGAGAAGGCATCAACAAATCAACAATCTCATCAGTCATTTCTTTATCTTTAGGAGTAGTCTACCTTAATTTTTAGGAGTAGATTATCTTAACTTTTAAGAGGAGCTTTCAATAGTTTCTAACCTTGTAAATTTAGAAGATTTCAATAGAAGTTTTTCTGTATTTACTTCACTCTTTCGATTGTTAATTGTTCCAAAGATGTTCTTCCAATTGCAAGGCATTAGAACCTTTACACACAGTCGTTTGATTTTTTGTTTGGTTATTTGGTTAAAATTATTGTTAAGTCTCTATCGATCAAGGCTTAACATAATGTTTACCAATAATTCCTATAAAACTTCTTTTAAAAAAATGGAAACTTCAAAAACATAAAATCTCCAAACAAAGTGATTTTTTTCTTTGCATCACTGCCAATAAGAGACGGAGGCGCTAAGGGACCGGGGATCACATGCCCCATAACTTTTCTTTTCTTTTCTTTCTTTTTTCGATCTTAGCTAAACACTGACGCATAGCCCCCAATCACATCTTGACTTTTCATTTTTTTTTTATTTTTTTTATTTTATCTTAGCTAAACATTGACACATACAACATAGCCCCCCGCGAGCGGATCCTCTAGAGTAATCCTCTAGAGTGATCTCCTAAAGTGGATAATCGGACGGCCCTGCTTAATACTCACCAAAACGACGTTGTTTTGGTGAGTATTTTGAAAGGAAAAAAAAAACAGATTTTCCGATTTCAAAATTCCCCCCAGGCTGAAGAACTATACAGACGAGTGGGAAGAAGCAAAACGACGAAAAAATGAGAGATGGAAGAAGAGTTAGAGAGACTGCTCCGTCATGCATCCCGTCGTCCCACCGTCGCAGTCCCCCCGTTGTCGCCGCCGTCGTACCGTCGCCACTGTCCTGCCGCCACCGTGGCCGTCGCCCCTGCTCCAACCGATTGAAGAAAATAGGTATTTAGAACATACAATGTTTAAATATATGTTTTAAGTTCGAACATACTCCATTGAGAGGTGGATGTCCAACTTAGGTATTTCGATTTGTTTATGTAGGTGTTGATTTATTTGAAATTTTCATTTTTTGGTTATGATAACATTCAACATATTTCATCTCAATATGTTGAAAAAAGTTGAAATGTTGAAATGATAACATTCAACATTCAACATTTTTAGTGATACAGATTTTAAAGAAAGTTGAAATGTTAAAAGTTATGATACAGATTCAATGATAACAGTGTGTTGAATGTTGAAAGTTGAAATGATAATTTGAATGTTGAAATGTTGAATGTTGAAAATGTTGAATGTTATCATACAACAGGTTTTTTGAAAATGTTGAAAAAAGTTATGATATAGATTTTTTGAATTGGGTAATGTAACAAACAAGTTGGAAAAAAAAAAAAAGTAGAAATGATAATTTCTGCTTGCGATTTTCAGTGTCTGTCAGCTTCATTTGACTCGCTTGCTTGCACATGCTCGCATATACATACAACCTTAGATGCATATCTTCTTATTTTCTTTCTCTGTCTCGGTTCTGGGAGTAGTACATGGCTTTCACTAATTTGCTATTTGATGACATTCCATTCCATTTCAGTTTTGTATGCTCATGTTGTCTGGATAGTGAACATATATTAAGCAACATATATTAAGCAACATATATAGTGAACATATATGAAGCAACATATATAGTGCAAATTCAGTTTTTTTTCTGAATTTAACAATGAATACCTGCTGTAGTGAACATCTTAATGAAAACCACACTGTGATACATAACAAAGACCATAATTTAGTTTGTATTATTCAGTTTTTTATTCGTTGATTATCTTATTCAGCTTGTATTATTTTGCAAACATAAGTTACAGTTTTTATGCTAATATTGAGCACTTCTTTATTTTTTAAGTGACTTGGCACATTGATATGGAACCTAACAATCATGAGAATGACAGGGGTGAGTGTGATTGGAAGCCTAGAGTTCTCATGACATTTGATACAGAACAAGAAGCATATGATTTCTATAATACTTATGGAGGAAGGTTGGGTTTGTTATTGTTGCAGCCAAGTTTTCTTTATCACAATATGCATTTTTCAATGTCATCAATGTATTCCGTCCATGAAACCTATCAAGCATTGCTTAACAATGCAAGTAGTTATCACTCGCAAGCCTCAAATAGTCCCGCATGCAATGAAGTAATTTATTTTTCACCTTTCCTCTTTTATTTTGTCATTCATTCATTTAAAGTTCCATTTTATTTTATGGTTCCTTTGATGTAATATTATTTTATTTTTTTTTGTAGGTACTATATGGTCGTGGTCGTGGTCGTGGCCGTGGCCGTGGCCGTGTCCGTGGGCATGGGCATGTGGATCACACGCCAACATCTTAGCGTTATTTTGTTTTGGGAATTTTTGTGAATTTTTTGTTGGATATGTAATATTGAAAACCTTTCATGAAGCTGTTGCTAAAAATTTGCTGATACCATCCTTGGAATGTTGCTGAAATTTGGGTTCAATTGTTGCTTAATTTTGCTGAAATTTCTGTTCAAATGTTGATGAACTTTTGATTAATTTTTGCTTAATGTTTGTTGAAATTTCTGTGCAAATGTTGCTTGAATAATGCTGAAATGTTGCTGAAATAGAGTTAATGAAATGTTGCTGAAATTGTTGTTGAAATTTTGCTCAAATGGAGTTAAAATGTTGTTGAATTTGTTGCTGAAAATTTGCTGAAGTAGAGTTGAAATGTTGCTAAAATACAGTTAAACTGTTGCAGATTTTTTTGCTGAAATAGAGTTAGAGTTGCAGTAGGATTTAGTATGGTAGGTGGGTTGCCATGTTTCATCATGATATATGTTTGCCAATCCTTGATGCACAATTTGTGCTTTACATTTGATATATGTTTGCCAATCCTTGGATGCCTTAGTGAAATGATATATAGGATTGACTTATTTTAGAGTGACACAGAACTGTTACATTGATATGTATTGACTATTTCACAAAAAAGAGAGAGCTTGAACATGTTCTGAAACACCTACAGGTTGACCCCTTTTGGAAAAGTGTTGATATTATACAACATTCAACATTTCAACAAAGGTGCTGACCCCCTTTGTGAGAAAGGTACTTCAATGAACAACCTGAATTTCAGAAACCTGTTATACAACATTGAACATTTCATATAATACAGCAACCTGTTATATAACATTCAACATTTCAACATTTTCAATAGATTTCAGAAACCTGTTATACAACATTTTCAACATTTCAACATTCAACATTATTCAACATTTCAAAAACCTGTTATACAACATTCAACATTTCAACATTCAACATTATACAACATTTAGAAACCTGCTATACAACATTCAACCTGAAGTAATAGATTTCACAAACTGTTCATTCAACATTTCATCTCAATCAAACATGTCACACACTTGTTTTTGCAAACCATCAGATTTTTAAGCACCAAAAAAAAATTCCAAAACCTAAGAACTGAGTCATTTACATGATAAAGTACAAAAATACACAAAATACAATGACATAAGTCATTGCCATGAAAATCTTCTCAATCCTTTGAAGCCTTCTATCATGCTCACCAACCTTTCTCCTTAGATCATAATTTTTTCTGTTCTTGAATCTGTCAGAGGTCCAGCATTGGCACGGATTGATGAGGTAATGTTGTTGTCGGCGTCGTCATCATCTGCGAACCACCTGAAGTAATTGCAGTGCTCGTTCGTAGTCTACAATGGACAAGAACCAGTTAATCAATAAAGGACTATAGCTGTATTGCATAAAAACTATTCTTTCAGATATCCAAACTTGAGAATTCCAATGCAAGAAAATAGAAAGAGAGTAGGACTATAGCTGTGTTGCGTAAAAACTATTCTTTCTTCTATAAAGAGAAAGGGGCAAAAAAGAATGGAAGCTTCTTGCTTCACTTAATATGTGTAGACACTAGAGTCAAAATACATTTTTTTTAATTATATTATTATATTATATATATTTTCAAAGTGTTTTTCCTATTCCATGGAGATAGTTGTAGTTGTAGTAAATGACTAACCATTCTAGTAGAAAGAGAGAAGTTATTTGTTTGGGTCAGGTGTGGTGTAGTGTGAATAGTTTATATTCATTGTGTTAATGAAAAAGAGTAAAATTTATAATTTTGTATTAAATAATTAAAAAATATGAAGAGATATGAAAATTTATGATTAATCTGAAACATAGTTATGTGATGTCTTAGAACCAATTAATAATTTAGAGAGAGAGAAGAGGCACTGTTGGATTCCAGGGTTGGGTTTGCGCTTTATAAATTTAAAAACCACACTAGCCTACTTTAACAGTTTACACTCTATTGGGTGAAGCTTTTGTCTGGATTCAGTTCTCTCTTTGAAAGCAATGGAGTTGATTGTTTGGATCATACCATGTAATGCAACATAACAGGATCATGCAAAAAAAAAAAATGGCTATTTCAATAGAGTGGGTAAGTAGATTGTTTAGTTTGGTGGCTATTTCAACAGGATCATACCATGTGTTTCAATAGATTGTTTGGATCTAGTTAGCATTCTTATTTTTGCAGTGTTTGATGTGATTCAAAGCATGCTCCTTCTACAAAATGCAAACATGTATGAAATTTTGGATAACAGTGCCTATTTCAATAGAGTGGATAAGTAGGCAATATTAATGTTCATTTTGATTTTAAAAAGAAAAAAAAAAGGAAGAAAAACTTTGAGCTAAAATGGTACAGTTCTAATAATTTTTTTGCCTGTGCTACAGATTTCTGGATCCAGCAAGTAGAGAATGGACATAAAAGGATGCAAAAAAGGAAGAAAACACATGACAACTAATGAAGGAACAGGATCATACCACAACAGTAGAAAGTTTACTTAGTTTTGGTATACTTTAACTGTCTATACACTTAATATATGACATACTCTGAAGGAACTCTCCAAAGACCATACTCTGTTGCAGATGTGTCTGCAAAACATTCCTCAAAATCCTCACAGACCCTTATTTTGCTGAAATCGCAAACCCTAACACGAAATAGCAAACAAAATCCAACCCTAACTTTGCGATTTCAGGTTTACCTCGGATTCTCGTTCGTCCTCCGTCGTGCTTCGTCTGCCTCCGCCGCCGTTCGTCCTTTGAACCCCAAACACTCCTTTGAACTCCTTCGTACTCTCGCCCTCTCGCCGTCTATATACATATCAAAAGGAATTTTGAAATCCCTGATTCTGTTGTTTTTCTTTTTCAAAATACTCACCAAAACGACATCGTTTTGGTGAGCATTAAGCAGAGCTGTCCGATTATCCACTTTAGGAGATCACTCTAGAGGATTACTCTAGAGGATCCGCTCGCATAGCCCCCAAACAAACACTTTACACAAGCCCCACCATGTGCATAGCCCCCAACCTCTCCCTCCCCCCCCCCCTCCCAACCCAAAAACAATCTCCAAAGTCTTAAAAAAACAATCTCCAAAGTCTCAAATCTTAACTTTTTATATATATATATTTAAATTACATCCCCTCCCAAAAAAAAAAAACATCTCCAAAGTCTTAACTTTTATATATATAAATTTTTTAATTATTAACTTGTTGGGCAAGGGTCAATCTAAGAAGAAGAAAAAAAAAAACTTGTTGGGTAAGGCTTTTAGCAGCAGTCGGTAAGACTTCTAAAATTCTAAAAGTGTATGAAGTTCTTTATTTTTTTATTTATTGACCGTACTTGCTCAGTGTCTTCATATTTTCTTTGTCTTCTTTGTATCCCTTTGTTGCTTTGCAATTTACCGACTCGCGATTCAACAAATTGGGGTCACACAACACAAATTTAGAACCACACTACAACCTTAATGTCTTCTCTTCATTGTTTACAAGTAACTTTATTTATTATTTTTTATTTTCAAATAAAAATCATGAGTATTAATTTATAGTTAGTCGTTAAGTTTTGATTTGTAAAAAAAATTATTTGTTATTATTTATATTAAAATAAGAGATTTTGATATGCTAAAGTTATGAATCTTGATTGGTGGTGATTTATATTAAAATTAGGGATTTTGGTTTGTTGTAATTTGTGCTAAAATTAGGGATTTGATTTGCGCTACATTAAAAATATTAATTTGTGGTGATTAATATTTAAATTAGGGATTTTGATTTGTTATATTTTGTGCTAAAATTAAGAATTTTGATTTGTTGTGATTTGTGCTAAATTATTCTTTTTTGTTTTGTATTAAAATTGGAGATTTTGATTTGTAGTTGTTTGTGCTCAAATTAGGGATTTTGATTAGGAATTTTTATTTTTATTTTTAAACAGTCATGGAGAAATATTTCAAAAGAAAATCAAAGTTAGAATCATCTCTTCCTCAAGAACAAGATGATAATTATTCTTCTGCAAATCAAAGTCGCATAGAAATCAACTTAGCAAACCTTCTTGCAGATCCAAGACTACAGCCTCAGATTATAGATTACAATGCTAATGATCGAGACCAAATTCATAGGGTATATCTACAAAAGGGTCCTTGTCAATCTCGTGATCATAATTTTCCACAAAAATCATTTGGACAAAAACTTCGGCGATTTAATCAGGCTTGGTTTAGTAAATTTCCTAATTGGTTGGAGTATAGCATAGCAAAATATGTAGCATTTTGTTTATGGTGTTATCTTTTCAAACTCAATATTGGAGATCTAGCTAGTGGTGATTCTTTTGTTGATGAAGGCTTTTCAAATTGGAAAACAAAAGAAAAAATTCAAACTCATGTGGGATGTCCTAATAGTGCTCATAATCAAGCTTAGAGTAAATGTCAAGACTTGTTAAACCAAAAGCAACATATTCAAATGATTTTTTTCAAACAATCTGATCAAGATCAAATTGAGTATCGAACTCATTTGAATGCATCGGTTGATTGTGTCAGATTTCTTCTAAGACAAGGACTTGCGTTTTGTGAGCATGATGAATCTGAAAATTCAAGTAACCAAGGAAATTTTCTTAAACTTCTCAAGTTTCTTACTGATCATAATGAAGATATCAAAGTGGTTGCATTAAGCAATGTTCCACAAAATCTCAAGTTGACATCTCCTGATATTCAAAAATACACTTTAAATGTGGCCTCATTTGTAACTATTAATGTGATTATTAGAGATCTTGGTGATGCACTTTTTTCTATTTTGATTGATGAAGCCCATAACATATCAATTAAGGAGAAAATGACAATTGTAATACGATATGTTGACAAAAAAAAGTCAAGTGATTGAGCGCTTTTTGGGTATTGAGTATTGGTAATATGAATGCTCTCTCACTCAAGCAAGTTGTGAAAAATTTATTTTCCAAACTTGGATTGAGTACTTCCAGATTGCGGGGTCAAGGATATGATGGGGCTAGTAACATGCAAATGAGTTAAATGGTCTTAAAACAATTATACTGAAGGAGAATATTTGTGCATATTATGTTCATTGTCTTGCTTATCAATTGCAATTGGCACTTGTAGCCATGGCAAAGAATCATAATCAAATTGCTTTACTTTTCACTTTGGTTTCTAATGTGGTGAATATTGTTAAAGCATCATGTAATTGCGAGATATTGTTAGGGAGAAGCAAGCTGCGAAAGTTGCTAAGACACTTAATACTGGAGAGCTATCTAGTAGACAAGGCTTAAATCAAGAAACTAATCTTAAATGTGTTGATGATACACGTTGGGGTTCACACTATGATATTTTAGTCAGCTTGGCTTGTATGTTCTCAACAGTGATTGATGCGCTTGAAATGATTTCAGAGGATGGTTCAAATTTAGAACAATGAGCAAAATCAAATGTATTTTTGGACTCAATTCAATCATTTGAGTTTGTATTCAATCTTCATTTGATGAACACGATACTAGCTATTACAAGTGAGTTATCGCAAGCACTAAAGGAAAGATCAACATATTGTTAATGCCATGAATTTAGTTCAAATTTCTAAAACACGGCTCCAAAAGATAAGGGAGAGTGGGTGGACATCTTTACTTAATGATATTCTGTCTTTTTGTGAAAAGCGTGAAATTGATGTTCCCCAAATGAATGAATGTTTGCAGCTCGAGGGAGAAAATGACGCAATGCTCAAGAAATTAAAAACTTACATTACTATCGCACTAAGTTATTCTACACTGTTTTAGATATACAAATTCAAAAACTAAATGCTCGTTTCACTGAGTCGAACATTGAATTGTTACTTTGTGTGGCATGTTTGAATCCATCTAACTCTTCCTCTAGTTTTGACAAAAAAAAGTTAATTCATCTTACTGAATTTTATCCCAACAATTTTTCTCCAATGGAGCTCATGGTACTTAATGATCAACTTGATACATATATTGTCGACATGCTATCCAATAGTGAGTTCTCAAGGTTGAATGAAATTGTCGATCTTGCTAAGAAAATGGTGGAGACTGGAAGAGACAAAGTATATCCATTGGTGTATTTGCTCTTGACTTTAGCATTAATCTTACCTGTTGCAATTGCTACTGTTGAGAATATATTTTTAGCTATGAATATTATGAAGAATCGGTTGCGGAACCGAATGGGTGATGAATAGATGAATGATAGCTTGATTGTTTACATTGAGAGAAATATTTTTGATGGCATAGACAATGATATTATCATGGAAACCTTTCAAAAGATTAAAACTCGTCGGGATTAAATGTAAAAATTTAAAATTAAAAACTTTTTATAATGAATATTAATTTTTTGTGTTTAATATTAACCCGAAAGTTATTATTATATTATTGTTATTGATTAGGGAAGAAAAAATTTGAGATTATAATTAATAGGTGCCCCTATATTAAATACCTAACTCCGCCACTACTGCTAATCATGAAAAATGAAATGAAATATCATGCAAGCTCACACCAGTCCCAAGGACAACTTTTATATCCAACCCATCCTTTCTGACATACATTATAAATGTTTGATTCTGTTAACTTTAGCTCAACAATTTCTCCCACGATATATGCTACACGGTTATATTATTCAGGAATGTATATGACAATGCTGGTAAAACAAAAGGACAACATGGGATAACAAAGCCTACATCTCTCAAATGTCAGTAGCTTTTCATAAAATCTATGAAGCGCCGATACTTTAAAATAAGTGTCATATCTATGTCGGATACACAGATATGGTGGGAACACGCAAACATGACGGGGACATGTATATGGCGTGTCCTCTTCTTTAATTAATTTATTTTCAAGAGACACACTGAGGACACACTATTGGAGCATGTGTGAAGATAGAGTCCCGCATCAGATAAAAAGTAAAGAAAATGATTCTTAATATACATTAGATGGGTTCTCTACATATAGGCTTAAGCTTTTAAGTGGGTATGAGTTCCAAATAATATATGTTGGACCTTGATATGGTATTGTTGTGTGCTTATGGGCTCCCTAATTCCCTAACAACTAGTATCAGAGCCGATAGTAGACGATCTATGGGTGGACTCTCTTAGAGCATTGATGTTGGTGGACTTGGGCTTGCACGAAGACTCTTGATAGAGCAAGAAAAATCCATAATGACTCTTGATGAAGCAAATGACTCTTGATGATGGAAAGAAAATTATTGGTGCACATGGCAAGGTTAGATTGCGACAAGATAGCTCTCAATGGAGTATGGTGGCTTATGATGGAGTGTGTGCAGGTGGCCCAAGTTGGATTCAATGTTGGAGAGTTATAGATCAAGATTAAGGGGAGTGCATATGATCTATGATTAGCTTGTTGATGATAGATCAGACTCGAGGGGAAACAAGGCAAGGTCTGATGTTTGGTTCACAAATGAAGGGAGATTGTTGAAGCATATGTGAAGGTAGAGTCCCACATCCGATAAAAAGTGAAAGATATAAGCCTTAATATACATTAGATGGGTTCTCCACTTATAGGCTTAAACTTTCAAATGAATATGAGTTCCAAAATAATGTATGTGGGTATGAGTTACAAATAATGTATGTTGGGCCTTGATATAATATTGTTGTGCACTTGTGGGCTCCTTAATTCCCTAACAAACACTAAAGACATGCCAACTTATCTTTTTTTTTCCATTTTCTTTAGTGCTTTTAATGAATATTGGATGTTGAATGTTTATTATTTTTTCTTATATTTAAATACTTAATAGATCATCTATAAAATATATATATATAAACTGTAAGTATTAATTTAAAAATATTGATTTTAAAAGTGCTTTTTAAACAAATAAATATAATTAGAGTTAGTTTTTGTTAATATTCATTATTTGTGGATATAATATTAATCTAGATAGCAAATAAAAATATATGAAAACATATTTTATTGGCGTATCCCTACTGTGTCTGTATCTCTATTTTTTTGAAATCACCGTGTCCAATGTCCACATCCATATCAGCATCCGTATCCGTGTCTAGGTTTCTTAGCATAAAATCATTACATGAACTATAGTAACCAAATCCAATGATCAAGATGACCACACTACCACCAAGAAATTATTGCAAAGCATGTACAGGACCAAACTCATAGGCTCACAATCAACACTCAACATTCAACTTGGCACATATATTTAACCAAATTGACTGGCAATATTCTTCAGCTCAACAAGTCATTGGCCAGATTAAAAAGAAGGTATAGAGTCACAATAACTGCCAGTTTACGTTGCCTCATGTAGTATCACTTTATTTATGTGGATATAGCTCTTAATCTTTTTTTTCTTTTTGTGGAAGCTAATAGTCATATCAACTACACAAGAAACAAACCATCGAAAGAATAAGTGATCTACGAAACAATCTAAGGAAACAATAAAATCAAATCATGTTTAACTGAAAATTAAATTGTAGCTTGTTTTTTCTTGACTTTGGAGCAATTTCACACCAAAATAAAACAAAACAAACTAAATAACTAATACTCAATAATAGAATTTTAGAAAGTAATTTGCAATATATTATAAACAACACCCTGCCAAAGACATGGTTTTTAGTTGGAATGAAAACTCTACTATTTCACTTTCTCATCAAGTGCTATCATCACCATTAACAAGTACGAACCACTATTACAAAAGCCTCCCCACGAGATGACATGACTTTGTAGTTTTTATCAGTTTTATCCACTAAAATATCAGTTATAGATTTTCCAACCAATAATGCCACCAAAATACCACAACATTGGCCAATGCTACCACAAATTGAAGTATCCACAAATATCATGCAACCAACTTGCCACTTATCCCACCTCCAACATTTTTAGCACCATCATTGTCTCCTTGACCACCAACACAACCATAATAACAAGAAAAAGGATAGAGTTTTATAAATTACAATAAGCATAAAATTTTTAAAACTAGTTGCTATGAGTAGAAATATAGAAAACTTGAGCTAGTGACTGGTGAGCATCAGCATTAAGTGATGCCACAGTGGCAACACCTTTCAAGGTAGTATGTCACGGATTGATCGCTTGTCATCCTTCCGAGATGCTGGTTTCACGAATGGTACTACGTACCCCATGCATTATGCCTAAGAACCAACCCAGGTGATAGAGATTTACCCTGTCTATCTTACCGCTCACAAACTAATGTGTTAGAAATTGAGCGCCCATGTGGCATGGCCCTTAGAACCTTTTGAACCTGAACCTTTCAGGATATCTATATCTATCATATCAATAGATATGATAGATATG
The DNA here is from genome assembly GCF_004153795.1 of Camellia sinensis. NCBI lineage: Eukaryota > Viridiplantae > Streptophyta > Magnoliopsida > Ericales > Theaceae > Camellia > Camellia sinensis. Next base: position 613,889 of record NW_021024777.1, on the reverse strand, counting down.
GATAGATGGATAGATAGATAATGGTTATATATCAAATTATATGGTTAATCTAAAGATATACGTATATCAGATATACGTTATGTGGTTTTTACCCATAACCTTTTTTCCCAGACTCTCTCTCTCTGACTATAGCGACCCCGGTCTTTTCCCATTTGATTATTATATCCGGACTTAGGTTCCGTTTGTTCTGTCATTGTGTAATTATTGTTGTCGTCCTTTATTTTCTCATTTGGAGTTATAGGATGTGTTGGGCAGGTTTGTTTCAGGTTGGTTGGGTTCGTAAACCAAGTGTTGCTGTCCAATTTTTGGGTTGGTCGCTCGAGCCAGGATTGGTATCAGAGCCTATATGGGTTTTTTCGTGCTTATTTTTTATGTATTAAAATATGTGTATTTTTTTATATAAATATATACACATTATATGCATGAAAATTAATGGAGGAGGAAGATGAAGTGCATAGTTTTTTGCACTTCAACTCTCATTGATTGAGAATGTGATACTGTAGACACCCCATTTTTGACCGACCTTAAGACTCAGACGTCACCGATTGAGCGCTTGGTGATGTTGCATATCGTGCTCGTTCAGAGGTTTTAGAGTCTCGGCTGCGAGCCTTGCCTCCGGACTTCCGGACTCTTTCATGCTTTGCCTCGGTTTGCGAACCAGGCTCGGTTTTCTCTGTTTTCTCTTCACGAAGGGAGGGAGAGGTCTCGTAGACCATCTCTCAGTGGCCGTAGGCTACGTTTTCTGGTCGTAGGCCATTTTTGCCCGTTTGGAGTCCGGTTCCCGGTTTTTCGGAGCCGTGGGCCGTGTGCCTCGGTTCGGGACTGCTTAACCACCTCCATTTGCTTCGATTTTTGGCATACTTCTTATTTGCTCCCTTTTGAGGGACACTGTGGCTCGGGAAACCGACTTCGTGGTCGAACATTACTCCCGGTGCCTAACAGCCCATTTTCGGGGCCCCAGACTGCGCGTTTCGGCCCCCAAACCTTCGTTTTGCATCGGTTTTGGTTCATTTTTGGCAGGTACCTCTGTTTCATCACCAGGAAGGCCGTAGAAGGGTGGGAGGCTAGCAATTGTTTCAACAACCAGTTATATTCCTCCGGCGCCCTCCGACGCCCGATTTTCTTCACTTCAAAGCCAATGTTGAACACCCTTGGGCCATTTTCTTGAACCCTAAACCCCATATTTGTGATGTACACATCTGGGAGGCCACCAATATTTGGTGGCCGGCCAGCAATCCTTCCTGACCCTTTTGAACCCCTTTGAAAAGTGGGTTGTTCTCTCTCCTGGTTCACTATTTCCAGTGTTTAACCATAGGGTTGTGTTGTGCACACATCAGAGGCCCTCTTTCTGTGGTGGCCGGCCACTAATCACACTTGAACCTTTTGACCCTTGGCCGGCCGATGCATGCTTGATGTAGCTACAA